>VXAL01003429.1:3604-16915 GCA_013399475.1 Chauna torquata
CCGCCCGCCGCCAGGTAGGCGCGGGTGTCGGGGTGCTGGCAGTGCGCATGCGCCGCGGCCAGCGCTGCGTGGCAGCCCTGAGCCACCACCGCGCCCAGCGACCACGACCGGGCCAGGTCCCCCCGCAGCACCACGTACTGCACCAGCGCCGCTGCCGCCGCCGATGCTCCGGACGCCGCCATGCTGCCGTACGACGCCGCGCAGCCTGACGGGGAGGCGTGGCCGCGCGCGGCGCACGCCGGGCGCTCAGTGGCATGGGCGCCGCCATTTTGCTGTACGGCAAACGTCGCAGGAGGGGGGAGCGGCGTGAGGGGGAGGTGACGTAGTTCCGGCGGCGCCAGCGCGCGAAGCTCGAGCGCCGGTTGCGGTGAGTGCCCCCCTGGGGGCCCGGAACCGGGCGAGGGGACGGGGGCGTCTCGGCCTCCGGGCCCGCCTCGGCCTCGCTGGGCTTCCCGGGCCGCGCTGCGTCCCCCTGGCCCCCGCATCCCCCCTCGGCGGGGGTCCCCGGGCCGCTCTGCCCCCCTAGTCCCTCAGAGCAGCCGTCCTTAGGTGTGTAGGCCCCAGCTGGTCTGGTGGCCCCAGGCGACCAGGCCGCCCAGCTGCCCTCCATCCCACTGACCCCTTGGCGGGGGTCCCCGGGCGTCTGTACTGCCCTGCTTCCCCTCCCTGCTCTCCCTCTGTCCCCATTAATGGGGTCCCCAGGTGTCCGTGTCGCTTGCCTCCCCCCCTGCTTCCATGTGGGGACAACCCAAGGGGTCCCTGTCACCTCCCTGGGGCTTTGGTGGCTCTAGGCTTGGGCTGCTGGCAGCTGCCACGGATCTTGTCCCTGCCTCCACTCATGGGAGGCTGGTGTAAAACGGTCTGTAAGAATGGCGGGCTGTAACGTGCCCTTTCAAACCTCAGGACTGTCCTTGTGCAGGGCCAGCCTGGCAGCCAGCCCTGCCCTCGGGCTGCTCGGAGCCCCCTTCCCGCAGCGCGAGGAAGAGAAAGGCCCTGTGGGGAAGAGCTCTCGCCCTTCTCTTCCTGAGACAGAGGAGGGCTGATGTCTGCATTGCTGCTTGCCCAAGAGTCACGAGGGAAGATGGAAGAAGGGAAAGCATATTCACAAGATGGTGAGCTGGTGTTGAGTGTGCTTTCTGTCCAGATACATTCTCTCACAGGCACGCACTGAAAATGCTTGGGACCAGGAGTGACACCCTGGCTTGCCCAGTCGTGTTGTGATTCATGGCAAATTTAGGGTACAGGGACATCAGACAAGCTACTCTGCTACTCTAGATTAGAAATAAAACTGGAGGTTGCAGTTCTCTTGGGATCAGGACTGTTCATTTGATAGCTTACTCTGCTTCTCAGGAGATTAGCTAGCTAGTATGGGGAACCCCTGGTATTTGCTGCCTGCTGGCACTATTTGTCTATTTAAAATTCCCAAAAGCCTCTTTAGCAGATGTTTGCGTGTCCTCAGCCCCTTTGAAAAGTTGTTGTGAGTGGTTTCTTTAAGAATCTGTACTGGGCCCACTTTGGTTTGGGTACCGCTGTGCAGACGACTAATAATCATAGCTGGATTTTTGAGCATGTCGTGCTTTTCCTTGCAGGGGTGTTAGCTCATCTGGAAATGCTGGAGGCACAGGCTCACGAGTTAGCCTTGAAGCAAGAAGAGACGGAGCAGCAAGAAGAGAAGCTGGCCAGACTGAAAGCCAGAGTACAGGAGCTGAGAGTCCAGAGGGATGAGCTGCGGGCTAAAAGGGAGCTGCAGCAAAAGCAGGTGAGAAAGGGCTCGCTGCAGAGGTCTGGCAGAGGGTTCTGGTATGCTCCTGCTCTTATGGCATGGATTTATTGAGGTTATTAATTTAAATTCAACTGCTATTTTTTATTGTCCCTTTTAAAGTAACATGCAGTCCTGGCGTCCCCTGTTTTCGGTGCAGTGTAGTCCAGAACTGCTGAGTCTACTTGTTTTGAGGTTGTGTGGCCATTTCTGAACTCTTTTTCCCCTCTTCTGCTTGAAATGCTGCCTCGCTTTTCCCAGAGCCGGGTTATTTCTCTGTAGCCTGACTGCATTCCCTGCAGGTGATAGGTCCAGTGTCATTGATTTCTGACCTCTCTCATCTTCTGGCTTTTGTAGCTTCTTGAGAAAGGAGGAGTTGTGACCGATCTGGCGCAGCACAGTGCTCAGTCTGTTTTGGAATGGAAGATAAAAAGTATTAAGGCCATGCTGCAGGTCTTTTACCTCACAGGTAATGTCTCAAGGTTTGTATGTGTTCTGCTGATGGCTGCATTTTGGGGCTGCTAAATTTTGAAAGATGAATTCGATGTGAAGTGCAGCTTCCCTATTAACAGTGCTTCTGTTGTGCTTGATGCCTTTATTCTGAAAGTGCGGGAGAGCGGTTTTGTTGTAATTCCCCACCTCTCACAGAGGGCCTCTGGGATGCTGCAGAAACTTATTCACTGAACTGCATCATTTAGACTAAGGTCTAGATTTTGGAAAGCGTCTAACTACTTTAGTCCTAATGAAATCTTTGGGAATTAAGTAGTTAAATATCCAGTGGGTCTGGGTCTTCCAAGCAAGCTTGGAAGGCCAGCATCTTATTTGCACCTGTTCCTGAACTTCTTTAATATTTTTGTTTGTTTGTTTGTTTCTGATGCAAGTCACCTTTGCTCTCTGTTCTGGTCATTAGAGGGACAGTGTGGGGATACGAATCCTGTTTTGGTGCAAGTGGGTTGAGCCCACGAGCACTCCTGCCAATCTTTTTGGGGCAGGGAAACGCTGCTTTCCTCCACAGGGAGCAGCCTGTTCTCCCTGTCACGTAGGAGCCAGCACTGAGTTTGGAAGTGCCAGCATAACACAGTTATTGGGAATTTAAGCTGCCTTTAAGCTGCTTGAATTTATTCAGTGTCCCTTATTAAAAAGTTGCTGTGTTTTACACCCTTGAACTCCTACAAGTCCTTAATCCTTCCAGGGACCTTCCCGAGCTAGCATGGTAAGAGGATACAGCCCCTCTTGCGGTCTGTGCTGTCCCAGCAAAAGTTCCTTGCGGTGATGAGTTTTGGTAGCGCTGAGTAAAAATTCTCTCTCTGGGCCCAAGGGATCAGTGGGAAGCTGACCAAGCGGGGAGTGTGTTTCTGCATCAGCACTGCTTATGAGGGCACCTACCTGGATTGCTATCACCTGGACGTCCTCACCAAGCCAGAGGTGCAGATTCAACGCCACTCTGTCCCCATCTTCATCCCCCTCGAGCAGATAGCCAACAAGTACCTGCAGACAGACATCGGGCGCTTTCTGTCTGTCCTGTCGGACCACCTGAACGCTTACGCTGGGCGGAGGTACCAGGCAGACCAGTTAGAGGTACCAGTGGCAGCAGCAATGATGCTCACTTTTCCTTTTGCCTTTTATGTACCAAGTGTTACGAGTGCCTACGTCTCTGAAGTGCTGGGGAAATCTAGGCACTTTTCTTCATACGGAGCACTCACGGTTCTAGTTTTCAGTCATTTGTTAAGCTCTATAAACTCCGTTGCCTGTTTCATTGGTATTCATGTACTTGGATGTTTTGTGGCTCGTTTAAAATTTACTGTCAAATGCAAGGAAAGCTGTCTTCCCCCTCTGAGGTCCCCAGGCTGAAGGAGCTGTGCTCTTGTAAAACGGTTCTGGAGGACGTGGCCTAAAGGTGCAGATGAGCACTTGTTTATTTAAGTCTTTCCCTCGCGGGGCTTGCTCAAGGTGCAACCACCCCAGAGTGTGTGGGCATGACAGCCTGGTGCAGAGGGTGGGGGCACTGCGCTTTGTGAGCTCCCAGCCCTACGCTGATGGACTCCTGTCCTAGCTTCATGTTTCAGAAGTTGTCTTCGTCCTTTCAGGAACACTTTTCAGACCTCATAGAAGGAACCTTGCAGAGGAACTCCCTGTGTAACTTGCTGGTCTTTAATTACAACGTGTCACGTGACAGCAAGACCTTCCCCTTCAGTGCGAAGCTGCTTTATGGAGACCTCTGTTGCAGCCTCCCTACTGAAGTCATCGTTTCATGTACACGTAAGTGGACGGTGCAGGTGTCTATGCTGTAGTTCTGCAGGTGGACAGGAATTCTTTCTAGTTCAGTCTGGGGACAGAAAGGAGAAAGCTTTCATATTTCTGTGGGAGGAAAGATCTTTCTGTAGGATGGGGGTTAGTTGTAGGGAAAGGAGACAGGATCTTTTTAGCATCAGGAATTTCTCTCGAGGCAATTAGAGAAATGATTAATGAGTATTATGTAGACACCGAGGCCTGCTGTTGGGATGTCTCACATTGTGCAGCCAGGCCGTAGTTGCCCCCATCGCACCATTAGGTGTGCTGGCATGTCCTGCAGTACAATGGCGTAGAGAGAGACAGGAGTGAGTCTTAGGACCCCTTTCAAAGTGTCAGCGATACCGCGCAATGCTGCTAACAAAGATCTCTGCTGGAAAAGCTTTCCTGACACCGCCTGCTCCCCCTCTTCTGCGTCACTAACCCTGCCTCCTCCTGGTATCGCAGGCACTGGCCGCAGTGCTGAGTGTCTTCTGCAGCCCTAGCAGCGTGGCATGGCTTAATCCTGATCTGTGCTGTTTTGTGACTGGTTACTACAAATGCCAAATTGTGTTGAGTCATCTGCCTGTCTGTCCCCCGTGGCGGTGGAGGACTGCGGGCCTGCCCCAGCTGCACCACGTCCCACTCACCTGCTCGTGAGGGCTGGCTCAGCTGCGAAGTGCACGGACCAGTGTGCAGCTAGAGGAGCTCCGAACAGAGCAGCTTGGGCTAATAATCTCTTTCTGCCAGCAGTCATGGTCTGAGGCCTCCTTCTGCGAGCTGAACCCAGCTGCGACACTCCTTGGGCTGCAGTTGGGCTGGAGGAGGAGTTGTGTACTGTACCAACAGTTCCTCCTCTCCTTTCCCTGCGGAAACCATCCCTTTATATCCTTTCCCTGCGGAAACCATCCCTTTATATCCTTTCCCTGCGGAAACCATCCCTTTATATCCTTTCCCTGCGGAAACCATCCCTTTATATCCTTTCCCTGCGGCAACCATCCCTTTATATGTGGAGTTCTGCCTTTGCTCACAAATTCCACTGTCTTCTGAGCTGAGAAAGCAGGTGGGTGGCTGAGGTGCTCCCACACTATTGTCCTCTCACGAGCAGCCCTTCAGCCCTGGGTGTTTTTTAAGTCACTTGCACTCTCTGCAGTCGTTCAAATCCCATGGGAGAGATGCAGGACATGAAGGGTTAGGAAGGAGAGAGAAGGGTTATGAGAAGAAAAACTACAGCAATGGAGAGTGGAAAAACTCCCTAGGGACAAGGGAAGAATGAGAAGCAAATAGTTTTATGCTGATAAAACCGTTCTCCCTACTGATCCATCTACTTCTGTCTACCAGCCAACGCTCCTGCATCGCTAGCAGAGATAGCAGCAGCTCACTCAGATGTGTTTCGCCGCATGGCTCTGCACAAAGCCTTCCACTCATTCAGCAACGCTAAAGAAACCCAGGATCAAGCACCAACAAGTCACCTTGGCTCTCCCCAGTAACGTGGCTCTCCTGAGCTTCCCCACCTGCGGGGAGTGCTGTCAAAATGCAAATGTTTTCCTTGGACTGCAGCACTGTTGCTGGGAACCCCCCGAGGAGCAATTGGCCCAGTTTGAGTCTTGAGAGCAACGTTTTCTGGAGGCTTTTGGGTATCTGTTGCAGGTAATCTTTCCTCAGCATTGTGCTTCTTGCTCGTCATTTGATTGCTGGTCTTGGTGCCTCGCTGTGGTTGGTGCCCCAGAACTCTGTAGTTGCAGGAAATGTCTCATGATTAGGATGAGAAACTATATAAAAACTTCAGCAGCTTGGTGCTTTTGAAACAACAGCCCTATGGATCGCCACTGCGCATATATCCAGGCAGCAGACCTCCGAAAGCAGGGAGCAAGCGGAGTAATCTGTGCCCTCCTTACAACAGCCAGGAAAGGACTTGATGTTAGAAACTGGGAGGGACTGGAGGACAACTGTGGTTGTTATGGCAGCCACCGAATCTTCCTTGGACAGAGGTGAGGTTTAGTTATTGCCAGCAGCAGCCCATGCCCTCGTGTGCACTGCGTTAATCGTGACCCCCAACATGTTAACATCGAACTTTCCAGCCACCAGCAGTGGCTTTGGACATGCTGTTTCCTTCTCTTTGGGCATAGGGCAGGTTTCTTGGTGTCGCGTCTTTGTGCTTCCAAGTTTAGATCAGATCTTAAAAACTTGCTGTTCTTTTAAGAGTACTTTTTAAACTTGTTAATAAAAGTTCTATGTTACTGGAATTGTGGTATTTAAAAAATCTCCTTCTATTGATTTCTTCTAGCCTTATAACAAGTGGTTTGAACAACAGGATTTTCTCCTCCCCATTTCTGTGCCAGCACCACATGTGATAAGACACATGGAAATAACTTTATAGTTTGTTTTTTTATTTGTTTCTGTAGTTGTTCAAGCTCTGCCCAAATCAAACCTAATGTAACCTGCGGTTTTCAAGTGTCGTAGCTCTGGGTAGCGATTCCTGCCTGATGGCCAGAGCTCCTCATGGAGGGAGGCTCACCAGGCCGACACCTCAGAGCTGGAGCTGCTTTAGAGGAGCTGACAGGTTATTGGGGTGCTTGCATAAGGCCTGTCACCCCTCCAGGCTATCCCGGGGTGCAAACAGCCTCAGCTGTCTGCAGTTGGCAGGGTGGGTGAGGATGCAGATTTCTCCCCTGCGTCAGCATCGCTCCTGTTCTGTGTGGGCGCTGCGTGCACCAGCAGCCAGGTCCGGGGACTGCAGGGACAGAACAGCATGGGCTGAGGATGGGATTTTCTTTTGCGTGATGGGGTGGGGATAAAATTCCTGTATCGTTCATATCGTGATTCCCAGTGCTTCGGTACTCTGCTGCCAGAGCCAGCTGAGCCCCAATGAGGGAAAGGAACAAAAGCTACTGAAGGCATCAGCCTCCCCTTCGGGGACCCCTCCAAAACCAATAATCCCTCGGAGAAGTGGGCAAGCCCTTCTCACCGTACCTGCAACCCCAGAACACAGCAGACACATAACCAGGCTTTGAAATTCAACTGCTTTCTATTCAAGAAACTAGTGGCATTATTACACTCTGTGTGCGCCTCCCTTCTCCCCCGGGCCCCGGCAGTGTCAGGCTGAATAAAACAGTCCCTTCTTGGCCATTCCTGGTCCTCTCTTCTGTCAAGTGACAGCGAAGTGACAGCAGCTGACCACAGCATGTGCGAGAGAGCTCTGCTGCAGGGAGCAAATGGGCACAGTTAAAAATATAAGTGTCAATCTGTACTCTTATGTATATATATTTATATATCATAAATACACCATATTTTGTTTTTTTTTTTTTTCCTTCTTCTCCGAGCCAAAGGTGGTGCTGCTCGCTCTCTCCCCGATCTCCTAACTATGGTGGTTTGTGACGAGGATGAACTTGGTATGGACTAACAGCAAACCCTAGACGCTCCGGTGCGAGCTACCGCTCCCGGCACGCAGGAGAGACGTGGTGTCTTCCCATCCGGCCCTGAGTTTGGATCTCCTCGTGCCGAGCGTGCGGCAGCAGCCGGGGCCCGCGATGCTACTTTAATGCCATGCTGTCCCCCGGTGCGACGGGGCTGACGGCGCAGCCGCCCGCCCTGCAAAACCCGGGATGCCCGGGGAAAGGCGGCCCCGGCCCCTTGCCCACCGGGGACCGCGAGCTTGTGCGCTTGCACGCGAGCGTGAGCGGCCAGAGGAACCCACCAGGGCAGCCCCGTGTCTCCCTCCTGCTCAGCTGCAGGCGCGATGGAGCAAAGCCCTGCCAGAAACCTCTGGCAGGGGCTCAGAAAGGGTCATGCGAAAGGGTTGGTTTCTCGAGTTTGGTTTCAGATCTGGACCTCGGTGGGAGAGATGTCCCCGGTGGCCGCGGTGGTGGGCGCCAGGCCCCCCCAGCCTCCCTGCTGGGTGCCGGGGAGGTGGTGGCTGTGCTGGCTGGCGGGCGCCGGGCCCTCACGAGCTGTCCACCACCTGATGGGGCAGGGTGACGGACGAGCCGTTGTTGAAGGAGCCCTGCTTCTCCCGGCCCTTGAGGAAGTAGGTGAGCAGCTCCCCTTTGCCCTTGACGTAGATGGCCCCACGGCGCACAAAGCGGAAGCCGTACTCCTTCAGGATGAGGTGGGTCTCCTCCACCACCTGTGGGGACAAATGGACACAGTGGGAGGCTGGGGGGACCCTGCCCAGCACACAACATGGGGAGCTGGGACCCCATGTGCTACTCAGGCAACAGGTCTACCCACAGCCAGGCTCCTGCCCCGCTGCCTTGTGGTGCCCTGGTTTTAGCACCACCTTGCCCCGTTCCCAGCTCCTTTCTCAGCTTGGAGGAGCCCCTCAACCAGCCCCAGCCCTGCCATGTGCTGCCAGCAGTGCTTTCCCCTCCCATGCGAAGCACAGGGCATTTCAAGGGCTGTGACCATCTCTTGGCTTCCCGATCAGACCCCCTTCGTCGTCCCGGCTGGGCTGCCCCACCTGTATGTTCCCCATCACGCCGGTGGACTCCATCCTGCTGGCCACGTTCACCGTGTTGCCCCAGATGTCGTAGTGCGGTTTGCGGGCGCCGATGACGCCTGCCAGCACAGCCCCCTTGTTCATGCCTGCACAAGAGCAGGGTGGGTGTCACCCTTGTGCCCGGTGGCACGGATGGGACATCCTGGTCTGCACGGTCTGCTCTGGGGGACAGAGCAGAGAGGTCTCCCCAGCCCTGATGCCTGCAGCTGCCACCAAAGTTCTGAATTGCAGCTGCTGCCAAACGTCCCACCGCTCACGGGGAAGGAGGGATGGGGGGCAGCCCCTGCCCCGCGCTCCCAGACTTGCCTATGCGGAGCATGAAGTTGTTGAAGGACTGGTAGTTGATGTTCATCAGCGTCACCTTCATGGCTAAGGCAAAGTCGGCCAGATCGGCTAAGTGCTGCCAGCGCTCCTTATCTGAGAGGGTCTCCTTCTGCAAGGGCAGCAGGGTCAGGCATGTCCCCCCTCGCCTGCCACCACCTGCCACAGGGACCCCGTACCTTGGTGCTGTAGCCGTTGGCGTTGGCGTCAGGGGTCACTCCGGAAGCAGCCATGTAGGTGCTGCCGATGGTTTTGATTTTGGTGATGCACCGGAATTGGGGTTCATCCAGGAGCTGAGCCGTGGAGATAGATCTTCAGGCACCCGGAGGCCACAGCAGCCCCGGGGGGGGTGGACGGGGAAGCCTAGGTCTGCCCAAAGCCCTGTGCCACCCCTGTGGCCAGCTCCAGCCCGACTCACCGCGTCGAAGTCGGAGATGATCTCATTGAGGAACCGCAGGCACTCGATGCCCCCGTTGTTGATGCTCTCCTCGGTGTAGAAGTCGGCGAAGTTGGGGAGGGAGGCGAACATGACACCGATCTCGTCATAGGACTGGCTGTACAGCTCCTGGGGATGGGGAAGGACAGTGGCCATGAGCCAGAGACGTGCCTGCACCTCCAGCAAGCCCAAACCCTCCTGCAAAGTACAACCCACCTCTGCTTTCCCTTAGCACATACGAAAAAATGAGGGTGCTGTGCAGACCCCTTTTGCATGGCCAAGAAATCATCTTCACCCAGCCAAAGATGCTCAACCAGAGCCTTTGGCAACTTCTCCAGATCTGGAGGCCATGCACAAAAAGTTGGGGCGAATCACTAAATTTGACCAGGATGCTGCAGGATCCTGCTCCATGGGACCTGCTCGTGGGACAGGGGGCTGTGACCCCCAGTGCCTCTCACCTCATCCCGCTTCTTGGAGCCCAAGAAGTGCCGGGCCACGTGCTCGGGCAGCATGTTGGTGACCAGGGCCTCGTTCCAGCGCCGCATCTCATAGACCCGCTCCTTCTGGTCATGGACATCAATCTTCCAGAGGAACAGGGTCCTGGCCAGCTTCTCCACCTGCAGGTGGGGGGAGATAGGTGCAGTGGGGCCCCTCCAGTGCTGGGGGCATCCCGGCTGCTGTGGGGCTGGTCCAGGCTTGGATGAAGGCTCTGGGGCAAGGTGAAGCTCTAATGGGAGACGTGAGATTTGCTCTGAGGTGCAAATGGGACCCTCATGGGGCAAGCACGGGCCCTTGGGCCACCATGATGCTGCTTGCCCTAAATCTCAGGGATGAGGTGGAGGTGCTGATGTAGTCCTGGGCTTCCATGGTGGGCTTCCTTAGAGAAGAGCTGGAGATGGTTCCGCAGCTGGGGACCAATCGTGCTTCCTTGGAGCATGCAAAAATCAGGGCAGGGGCTTGGGACGAGGACACAGAGGGGAGGGAAGCAGGGGGCCCAAGTCACTCACGTGGCGAGAGAAGTAGTAGAAGCTGAGCATCACAATGAAGATCATGGCCGTCATGGAGTACTTGGAGGGGACCAGCGATGACCTGCTGGGAGACATGGCAAGGCATCGGTGGGTGGTGGGCTTCGCCATGCCCCTTGCACCCTGCCCCCTGCCGCCTCTTACACGCTTTGCTGGCCGCGGCGGCGGTCATATTGGTCGAAGATGTGCTCCCAGGCGTAGATGTTGACAGCGCCGGCCGCCCCAGTGATCAGCACCATGAGGGTCAGCTTGACCATGTGGCTGACCTGCACCAGCATGATGGTGGCCACCAGGGCCAGCACGGCGATGTAGCTGTAGTACTTGGGCTGCTCCCCGCAGCCGCCCGGCCGCGGTGGCACCGCCGTCCCGTTGCCCATCCCGCCGTAGTCCTGCCAGCAGCTGAGCTGGGGGCACGAGGGCAGGGTGAGGACGGGGGACGTGGGGTGATGATGTCCCCCAGGGCTGCAAAGCCACCAAAGAGATGCAGTGCTTTGCAGGAGGGAGGAGGACACCCTGACCACCGGGTGCCTGGCCAGCCCCACTGCTAAAATCCCCCCCACTGCAGTGCAGCCTGAATTGATTTAATGATCGGTCGTGCACGGGGCTGTGCACAATTATGGGCTCCCGGCATGGGGAAGGTCAGAGCAGGTTCTTGTACCGGCCCCATGGCTCACCATGTCCACAATGTCAGCCATGGTGACGATGATGATGGCGGCCATGGCCCAGGTGTTGCGTGCCCAGCGAGTCCTGTCAATCCAGGTGG
Source organism: Chauna torquata (assembly GCA_013399475.1). Taxonomy (NCBI): domain Eukaryota; kingdom Metazoa; phylum Chordata; class Aves; order Anseriformes; family Anhimidae; genus Chauna; species Chauna torquata. Next base: position 14,675 of record VXAL01003429.1, read on the forward strand.
AGAAGGCCACGAGCTTTTTGGGGAAGACCTGCATGGAGAGGAAAGGGGGCTTCACCCAGGTGGGACACAGCAGGGGGACATCACAGTGCCCATAAAGAGCCCTAACAGTAGACAATGGGATGGTCCAAAATAGAGCCGGGAAAGGTGCTGAGAGGAAGAGCAACCCCCAAACCTCATCCAGCCCCATCCCTAGGGTGTCCCCGCTGCTGTGGGGAGGGCAGGTGGTTGCAGCTCATCCCACCCCATGGGCCTGCCCATCCGGCTCTCACCCGGGGGAAGATGGCAGCCAGCGAGCAGAGGGTGAGGATAAGCAGCAGGATCTCCCCCACCACAAAGGTCACGTAGTTGGCCACCAACCTGCCCAAAAAGACCCAAGAGAGGACGTGTTTGAAGACCTGTGGGGCCAAACGTGGGCTGGGGCCACCCATCCCCCACGTCTCCCCACCATACCAGGGGTCGATGAAGACCTCCACCAAGGCGGTGAAGAACAGGACGACGCAGGAGCAGCTGAAGGCAGCCCCACTCTGCTTCTCCTTCTCCACCGAGTAGCGTGTCTCCATCTCGGGGTCGATGAAGCGCATGGAGAGTCGGAAGGTGCTCTTCCCCTTCAACCTACCAGCGACATCGGCCATCAGCACCCAACAGCACCAGGGCTGTGCCAGGATGTGCCACCGGCCGGGTGACTCACGCCTGGACGGACTCGCGTTCCAGCAGGGCCTCGTTGAGTAGCTTGTTGAGCTCCTGCTCGTTCTGCGACGCGTCGATCACCCGCTCGGCCAGGTCCCGCAGCCGCAGCCGGCGCCGCGGGTTGGGGAAGGAGGGGTTCACTGCCTGCACCATGAAGCAAAGCGTCAGTGAGAAGGCACCAGGGCTGTGGTCATCTGGTGTGGTCATCACAGCAGCCCCCAGAATGCCAGCGAGCTGCCGGAGGGGACGCTTCCGTACACTGTACCTCTCCATCCTCCTCCCCGCTCTCCAGGGTGCCCCTCACCCTGGCGTCAGGCTCGTCGGGCTCATCAGGGCTGGCGCAGGCCACGCTGACGCTGCCGTTGCGCTCCTTGGTGTTGACGAGCAGCGGGGAGCCACCATGGGACGACGTCAACGACAGCTTCTGCAAGGCGAAGGCGGTGGCTCGAGGCGCGCCGAGGACGCCTGCCGCGCTGGCACCGGTGCCCGCGCCGCCACTCACCACCCCGTTGATGCCGTTGCGCAGGGGCTGCTTGGGCACCACGATGAGGTAGGTGACGATGCCCTTCTCCTTCAGGTACTCACACCGAGAGCCGCCCTCGCCCGGCTCCACCTCGAACTCGCCCTTCAAGCAGTCCATGGTGCTCTGCGAGATGTGCACGCGCCTGCGGGGTGCAGGGCACCGTGAACCAGGGCCACCCCGTGGTTGCGGGATGGTGGCACCATGTCCTGTCCCTGCCGAGAGATGCTCACCCGGGGATGCCCCCCGCCTCCATCTTGTTGGCCACGGTGACATCGGTGGACCACACGTCGTACTGCCAGCGCTTCTGGCCCAGCACGCCGCCCAGCACCGTCCCGCTGTGCACCCCCACGCGCATGTCCACCGCCGTCTTGGTCTTCTCCCGCACGTAGCTGGGGGCAGAGGGGGTGATATGAGAGTCGGCCACAGCCCATGCTGCTCCTGCCCCCCTGCATTAATTATTAGCCCCTCCTTAATTTAACGCACTTGGCACAGGAGAGGAGACCCAAAGCCCTAGGGCTGTGTCCTGGCTTGGAGAAGCCCAGTGGGGTCACGCGGGTGGAGCACCAGGAGCCCCTGCCCATGCCGGTACCCATCACCGGGTCCTCCCCGCTTTCTGCCAAACACCCTGGGGACACCCTGGGGATGATGACAAGGACACACTGGGAACCAAGACGAGGACATCCCGGGGACGATGATGAGGAGCCCTTACGAAATGGCCTCCACCATGGCGAGCCCCATCATGATGGAGCAGACGGCGTGGTCCTCCCGGTAGTCGGGCAGCCCGCAGATGCAGTAGTAGCAGTCGCCCAGGATCTTGATGCGCAGCTGGTGGTATTTCTGGGGAGGGGGGACCGCGGTGTGAGCCCCCTCCCCACGGCCATGTCACCAACCCCATCCCTCTCCCAGGCAGGGCTTGCTCCATCCTTGACCCATGCTGAGGTCTCCCGTGCCCATGAGGGACACAAATAATCTGATTTTCCATTCCCTCCCCGCCTCCCTGGAGGCTTGGCCGGCTGCAGCCCCGCTGGCGG
>VXAL01003430.1:5758-18307 GCA_013399475.1 Chauna torquata
CCACCAAATAAGTGTTCTGCCCTATCTCTTCCAGGAGGCCTAGAGAGGGGTTTAAAACAAGCAAAAAGGACCTGAGAATAGGCCTGTATCCTGTAATTGCTTGTCATTACGAAAGAAGACCTCACCTCCCATGCTTGGTTTTCAAATAAATGAAGCCCCAACTACCATTCTGGAATTTAAGTACAGCCTGGTAACTCAGTGCACAAACATACTTAAAATCCTTCTGACTTTCTTTCTACACTCTTGACCAAAGGAAAAAAAAGAAAAAGAAAAATGATACTTGAATCGGTGGAAGCTATTAAAATAATTAACTCAACTTCCTTTTCTCTCCCATGGAATCCTGAACATTGCTAAAGCAGGAATGAGAGTTTTTGGCACAGACCCTCCAACTCTCAGCCATGTAATTCCACCAAAATCTTTGCATATCACTCATACAGGATATTAGTTTCTAAGGTATACTGTGGGGAATATGTCCTTTCACATTTAATGTTATTAGTGGAATTGTTCTTAATGATAATATTAAAATTGGCAGTGATTCTAAGATGAGTAGAGATTCATTAAAACCTGCATTTGCCACCTGCATTTTTCTATCAAAATATGTATGTAAAGTACATAGGGTACAAAAAAACAGCATGGGATCCATCATTCAATTACAGGGCTCCCATTAAATCAGGCAGATAATCTGAGATTTTCAGTTACTGTGGGAATTTTCAAAGTAATTAATGGGTTTTGGACAACATGACATCATTGCAATGACTGACATTTGGTTGAACTTAATATGTCACTTAGCGTTCACTGCTAAGCAACCAAGCTTTTGGTATGCTGAATGTCTGAGACATGAGGCCAATGTCTAAAGTGTATATGCAACACAATTACTAGTAACAACTAGTCTGTACTAAAAGTGCACTGACTTAAGATGTTATTTCAGTAATTCTTCTGTTTCAGAAAAATTGAACCTTTAAAACTGTCTTTCACACAGGCAAGTGCGTCCTCCATAATTTATAGTTTTGCACTTGTTCTTAACTTAGGTACCTTCCCTTTATGATCTGTACCACTGTTTGCTGCTTAAATAGAGTGAGTTATGTCCTGCAAATAATAAGCGAAGATGAACTTCAAACTAAAGCAAGATGAACTGCTTAAATTTGGATGCTAGTTAGCTTTTCATTTACTTTAACTAAGGTCTGAGTTATCAAACAAGATGGATTTCCAGGAGGAAAAGGCAGATCCAGAGCTGGGTTTGATGTCAAACTTCCACAATGACGGACTGAGGACAGTGATTTAGGCCCCCTTGGTGAAGAATAATTTAAAACAGTCTACATAATGCAATCATAACTCTGATCATATGATCAGAAAGTCATTGTATTTACTGAGAAGGGATTCAGACTTCAACTTAATATTCCAAGTGAGAGCTAACTTTGATGGATCCTTATTAAGATATTTGTTCATTTTTTACTTTTTAGTCTGTCTGTTCTCAGGCTTTCTTACATAGTGCTGCCTTGTAAAAGATCAGTGAAATGTTACAGCTTTTCACCAAATAATTCTTTCCAGTCACAGCATGTTGCTTCAGGAACTGGTCCCACCTTTTCCAGGAGTAATTTGGAAAAGGTCCCACCCTGACCAAATCTGACCTCTGACTGATTGCTTCAAAACCTACACAACCCAAATGAGAATAACTGTCCAGGACAAGATATGTAATAATGACCTCACCTGACAGAATGAGAATGATACAACTGAAGTAGAGGCCAGAGTAGTGGAAAAAGAAAACGGATCGCTTTCTTACTTGCAGTGCTCATTTTCTTTGCCAAATACACTCAAACAGGAAGGATAATATAACAGATGATGGTCTGAGCTCCAGAAGTCAAGGACCAAAGTATGTGATTCATATATAGTGCAACTAGTTAAGAAGTGACATATTAAGTAACTCTGGAAGGAAAGCAGCACTTGTCAGTAACATTTTAGTGCTTGTACAAGAAACCAATAGCTCTGTTTAAAACATATGAGACAATTTGTGGTACACCTTCCAGGCAGTTATGTGTACTTCTTTTTCAGCAGCATTACCATAAACTGCTAGATATTTTTAGCATTTGGTTATTATTAAATTATACTTCAACTATCCTAAAATATCAGTAAACATCAATTCATATATAGCTATCTGGCTTAGCTGCAGCTAATACAAATACATTTATCTTTTTAACCTTGTCAATAAATATTGAAGACATGTTATTGACCAATATATGATCCCATTAACTCCAGCCTGATCATAGTATCCTTACCTAAAACTGAGGCAAATGCTAGTGTCCTTATCAAGTTGCAAATGTATGAACTTTGCACAAAAAATGTAAATATTAGTATGTGTGCATTGCTATGTTCTTCATCTGAACCCGTAATCAACCCTGAGCTACAGCTGAATCACTTTGAGTCTTTAGAGAAAGTCAAAAGCATATAAAGCTGGATCATTTTAGAACACAAATTTGTGCTCCACTGAGCCTCAAGAACTCCACTGAACCTCTAGATTTTTAATGACCTTTCATCATAAAAGGTTACTTTAAGCATACTACCTACTTTGAGTATAATTCTTCTTTTTGTGAAAACTTCTGACCTGAACTTCTGAATCACAGGCAAACTGCTTATGCCCAGCAAGGATCTCAAACCAATTTACTGAAATCTATTTCACTGAAATTAATCCAGTGAAAAGACCATGAATTTGTACTTTAATACTATCTGAAGCTGAGAGGAAGAAATTCATCTGCATTCATTTTTGAAGTCAACATATCTACATTTAATTTTTAAATGTATTTTAAATCAAGTTTTCAAAAACCCTCAGGTTGGTATTTCTCATATTGCTGCTATATGAGAACCCAGCATTCCAGGCTCTATCCAGCTCCCATTAAATTCAGTGGAGGACTGATATTAATTTAAGTAAGAGTTGGGTATGTCCAAAGGATCAACTTTAATCCTGAGATTGTGCCTGTTTCTCTATTTTTTTTTTTTTTCACAGTGTAGATGCTTTTCATAGTTAAATGCTTATCTAAAAACTACTTCAGGCAACATTATAACTCAGATAAACTTGGGATACTTATAAAAGCTAGCAAAAGCTGAAAGCGTGTGTAGAACAGAATTTGGATCTTTGACATCTTATTTCCACACTTCTAGTTTTAGGAATTCTCATTGCTAAGATCTACTAGAGCATCTCTCTGAATAGGTGGGATATGAACAACGTTTATGCACTAAGAATAAACATCAGACTGTATTAGCTACTCAGGATATTTTCAAGAGTACTTTCTATCCTCAAGCAGCAAAGATTCAGATAAATAAACTACCTTTTTGCTTCTTACTGTTTGTGACACTTAGAATATATGATACCAGCATGATACATAGTGAATAACGATAGATATGCAAACAGACCCCACCAGCTTATTGTCGTCATGAAGTTTTCAATATATTAAACTCAGCTCAATCCAACTTTCAGGCCCTTTTCTTCCTGCAACCCCTTCTTGTGAGCTATTTCCATTAAATGTAGTGGAATTCCCACTGATAGGGTAGGACACAAACGAGCATCCAGTCATGCTCCAAACAAATGGCTAAAAGAAGCCAAAAGTTATCATTGTCTTGATGAGGATAGCTTAATTCTTAGTTGAAAGAAAAGGAGCTGCAAGGCTCTGAAAAGGCCTTAGAATCAAGGGTCTAGTAGGTATTTGAGTCAGGAATGACCAATTAATCTTTGTGCTTTTTTTTTTTTTTTTTGGTAACACTTCCACTTTTCAACATAAAACTGCTTTTTAACGGATTGAGAATTGCATTCAATCAGCCAGCCTTCACTGGACGGGCTGAACTTGAGTTATTGCCCATCGTGCTTTTAAACTTGCCCGTTTCAAACTGGATGCAAAAAAAAATGTTTCATGTGATTGGGCTTTGTAGGTCATATTGCAACCGCACTTTAGTACACTGACCAGAACAAAGAGGCTCTCTTGTTGCACACTCTTTAGCCCTCAATGCAAAAATGGGCTAATGGCTTACACAGAATCAGGTTTGGGATTCAGGACTCCTGGGAACTCCTCCACATTCACTCCATATAGGCGAGATGGTTCCATGAAGAAGCTGACTTGTGCCCACACAGCTACACAAACAATTTTGCTACGATTACTGCAAAGGCTGTCTGGTATACTAGGAGATTATACAAACTGCCATACATCTAAGAAGTCTTTTCATAGTTAGTTGCTAGCAGGGAGGTTTTTTCTACTCTTTAAAATGCTACCATTTTGATTTTGCTCTCTTAGTCTGCCACACAATGCAACTTTTTTTGTTTGCTTTGCAGCTCAGTATTCGTATTTACCTGCCACAATTCTCAAATGTGGGAATATTACATTTGTCAGGAATCACAAAATGTTGAAAACCACAACAGCCCTGAAGTTTTGGGACTCATTTTAGCAAACTACAGTTTTCTAATACCACCTGCTCCATTTTTGGAGACATTTCTGTCGGACACACTGGAGAAAATAGAAGTGTTTCATTTTAGCAACTATGAAAAAACTTGCTTAATTCTGTTAGTAAAAATTTAACAGCTTGGTTGAAAATGTCCTCTGCATACACACAGAAGATGAAGGCTATACACCAGTTTTAATCACCATGGTATGAGCCACCTACATCACTGCACCCTGTGATTATGGGATGTGATTAGACACTATGCTATATGGCCAGCGTATGAACTGGGCTTATAAGGCAACAGAGATATTTGTTGTCCCCTTCTTCATGATGATTGCAAAGTTATCATCTAGGTCTACATGTTTTGCTTCACAAAAAGGTCAAATTATAAACTGATTTTAAACTGTACTTCAAAAGCAAGTAGGTATCACCTCTCCAATAATTTTTAGAAGGCAAAAATTCTGTTTCCAGACAGAAAATTCAAAGATCAGATTTTAGCTAACAAACTTTAGACTCTTTTCAGCTGTCTTACTAAATGAAAATTGAAAAGCTTATCCCATTTTGTTTGATTTCAGTTTTCCCCTTCGATATATGTCTATGCATATATATTCAAGGATGTTTTAGTCTTCAAATTCAGCCTAGTATTAAACTGGGAAGTTCATTCTTCACTGTCCATTGCTGTCATTTCCAAGGCACTTCCCTTCGTCAGCTACTTGTATCATTGCTTAGTTTGGTGAGATAACTGGCGTCAGTTATAGGCAGAACTATCTGAGCAGAAATGTGAGCACTTTGAACTCTCTTCTTTCACTGAGCTGCTTAATTCCCGTTAAGTAGCGTTTTAACTTAATTAGATTAAGTTAACTGCATTGTCAGCTCCATTTGTTTGGGACAATGGGGACATCTGGTGGCCAGAGGGACGAACGGCCCCGCCTCCCCGCGGCTCCCCGGGAGAGGCGACGCCTCGGCACCGCTGCGGGGCCCCTTGTGGGCGCAGGGGCACCACGGCAAGCAGGGGTCGCTGCCCCTCACCCCAAGCATTTTCCAACTGAAAAGGGCAGTATGTTTCACTGTTTCCCACAAGCCTTGCCTTGCAGTTACAATGGTAACACTGCATATTACTCAGAAGGCCAGCAGTAGCGTGCAATACTGTAAGCCAAGAGGCAGACTTGAGGAGGAAGCGACAGGCCTGCGACCCTCCCGCTCGCTCACACGCGGCACGCACGGGTCCCTCCATCTGCTGCGGCGTGCACGGTTCTGCTCGTGCAGGGCAGCTGGGCGCTGCGCAGCCTCCACAGTCCGCTCCGCAACTAGACCGTCCCGCTGTTAATAAAACACAGGCTTTATTCTCACATATTCTCCTGTAAATAGAAACTCATGTACCAGAATCATAGGCAAAAATTCACATTGGCTCACTCTCATATAATTTGGAAACTCAGAGCAATGTCTCTCAATTCGCCCTAGCTGGCAAAGCTAGCTGGGAGCTCAGGAGACTCCTAAAATTATGCTAACCAGAAATTCAGCCACAAATTTAAAATACCACTGTGAAAATATATCTGGGTTTGGGATCACTGACCAGTAGCTGTTGAACATAGCTGTGGCCATGCCTGGCTCTCCACGCTGAGCAGAGTGAAAAAGAACAAGCATAGAAGGCCTGAAATTGTGTTATTTTTGCTGTAGTTTATCTACACCTTTTTGTCATTTCGAGAGCCTAAAATGAAGAAAATAGGAAAAAATATGGCTGTCACCTTTGAATGCAAACATACACAACCTTTTTCTCTCTTATCATTTAAGTTACAAATCCATTCTGGTCCTGATCATTTTCAGGGTAGCTAGGCAAACCACTAATTCAAATTATAGTAAAAATAGATGAAAAAGTATTTGAGCAAGAGTATATTAATAAAAATCAAGTTCATACAGCAAACAATGTCACCATTGGCCAATTCCGTATTCCGAGAAGAAATTTGAAATCTATCAAGCTGAAGCCTTACAACTTCCAAACAAAGTAAGCTAGTTAGAAGAGGACAAAGCATGAACAAAATTGTCCTTAGTAACAGCAACCAAAGATCAGTTACACAGTCGTAAAAGGGATATGACATTAGTCAGAAGAAGCTCATTTACATGTTGCCCCCATCTTTGAGCAGCTCAAAAGCTTATTCTTAAAAAGCAGCTGTGAATACCCTTCATCTTTTTCATGGGATTGCTGTTGTGAGCCAAGACTGCTGGATCCAGTATAGAATTTACTGTTGTTACCAGTAGCAAGAGCAATCAAAAAAGAAATAAGGTACTATGTATACTTTGTTTGCCTTTTGGATACAATGGCACATAACATTTTTGACTTGCTGTATTATATCATAATTTTCCTCTTGACTTCAGCTGTCAACATGTCAGACTGTTCTGATCCCCTTTCAAGCTTTCATGACAAAAGCCCCCAAGAGATTAATTCTTTTCATTCATCAGTTTTCTACTTTAAAGTCTTCCGTGCCTTGAGGGAAGGAGAGCAAACACTAGGGGGTCAGTAGGGGGTTAAACATTCTTTGACCATATGAAACAAATGTGCAGGCCTACTAGTTGTCATAGGCTGGTAGTGGAGAAAATTGATTAGCAAATGAAAGAGACAAAATAGCTAACTAATTCTGCACATTTATCTGTGAATGTTCAACACTTTAAGCTACATGCTTTCTCATAAAACATTTCTATGAGCCTTTCTGGTTTTAACTGCTTTGACACGCTTGCCACCAGTGCTTTGATTCTCAGCTAAGTGATTTCCACTTAAGTGAAAAATCTATCCATATGTAGAAGCAGCAGGTGTTTGTTACTGTTTTACTGTTTTCCATGCCTTGACCTGCTGGATAGTTTTCTTTTGATTTTCATAGTATAAATGCCTTATATGTCTAATGCTTCTCGCACTAACTAGTACACAGAGGAGAAAAGGAAGCAGGATCCAGGAGTTCCTACTGTTAAAGTGTTAAGTTTTAGCAAAACACATCAAAATAATCTAACATAAGTTGTATCTTAAACTTCTCTGAAGGTTTGACTTTGTGTGTGAAACATTTCACACAGATTCTTCTGGAACTGTAAACAAGCTACAGCAGCTCTTGTTCTATTAGCAGAAAAAGAAAACTCAAGGGAATATCCTCTACTGGGATTGCATTAAGAGCATTTTCCTTTCCAGATGACTGAAAACGATAACAGTCTGTACTTGGTTTGAACTCTTGTATAAACTGAACTGCTTTTTGCAATGTAACAAGATTTAAGTCATCTCTAAAAACTGGTACCATTAAGGAGTCCAGCTTCATGCAGCTTTCCGCTTGATTTCCATTGGACTCAGGTTTAGATAAGATCGTTGCTGTGATCTAAAGGGTATTTGACTCTTCAAACTCTGTCTTGACACATAAATGTTCTTAGAGATTTGTGCATGACAACTGAACTTCCACTTCAAAATGAAATCTACTGAAAATTTTGAAATATGGTATATAAACCGAGTTCAAACAAAATGAAAAACCGAAAGGCAGCAAACTGAAAATACAGATAACACAGCCTTCATGCATCAAACCTTTTTTTTCCACAGTACCTACCTAAACAGTAATTCAGGATAAATATAGTTACAGCCTTCTTAGGCTTCTTAATACATTCTGCTAAGAATGTGTCAAACAGTATTTCTTTTCTCTTTAACCCTCTTTATGGTCATCTGGCATCATCTAAGTGATCCTGGAGTGTAAGTCTTGTGAAAACCAGTATCACTTTATTTCCCAATTCACTAAAGGCCAGATATTTAAGGAACTTAAGCACCTGAAATTGCAGTTACATAGGTAGTAAGATTCTAAAAAGTGCCCAGGTTACTGATTTTCTCCATATTAGATACCATGGTTGGTTTTGAAAATTCTATTAATTCCATAACAGCAATTTTATATGCCTTTCGAAGCTCAGCCTTCAAAACTGGGCCATTAAACACTTTTTAAAATGTTGTTTTCTGAATCTCCAGGTCTTCAAGACCTAAGCTGTTGGTCTTTTCTTTGACTGGAATGATATTATATGTTACAACTCATTCTACCCTCTAAAGTCTTATAGAATATAAAAGGATGGCACGTGAGGGGGAGACTCTGAATGCCTCACATGCAGGGACCCTACTTTGTTCTGAAGGGGCAGTTATTTGGTAGCCACCCAATATTCTCATTAGTAAATAGGCAAGTATACCAGGTATTAAGCACTACATTTAGCATCTGCAGCTCCAGCATTCAGCACATGCCCTCTGCAGAACTGAGCTCTGCCTGTAACTTCTCCACCCATAGATATCATCTGTGAACTTTGCCCAGAGACTCCCATCTGAGCTGCATCTGCTCTGTTCCAAGCTGCTGTTAGCTGAATTTGTCCCCAGCTAGGTTTATAAAAGCATTCATCTGTTATCACCATTTCCCTTTTGATGTACGTTTTAAGTGAGCCATTTCTGGTGTTTTGTGTGAACTTGCAAAACAAGAAATTCTTGAAGCAAACTGTGCAAACATTTCATACATGCATAACTGGAAAGACAATTAATTACAATAAATGCTGCACTAGCAATCTGCATGGCAGTGCAGATTTTCTTTGAATAAAAAGAATTTGTAATGATGATTGCCTGGATACAAAGTAAAACTAGTTCACTCTTGGTATGGGAACCCATTCAGTATGCTAAGATACCATATTCTAAACAGAACAAAATAATGTGCCTGATTCTCATGTGCAAAATCCATACCTTCATTTAGTTTTGTTTTCCCTAAGCATGAAGCTGAACTCAGAAGTATTAGGATAAGAATAAAAGCATGGATATAAGCCTAACATAGTAGGATAATAAATTAAATGGAACAGTTAGTGGCTAAAACACGGTCTGCAAGCCAGATCAGCCCCACAGAACATTCTGTCTGGCCTCAGGCATACTTTCTGCTGCCTTTCCTGACAGCACATTAGAGTTAAGAAAGAAGCAGCTTCCACCCTTCTAACAGCCGTCTAACAGCTCCTGTTTTGTAACCCAACTGCAGGCATCCTCTGTTACACAATGGAAAATAAATTGAGCAACAGGAGTAGGATATGCACGGTATTACATACAAACGGGAATGTACCAGTGCTATGAAGCCACTTGCTCTCACATGAGATGTGCGTACTGCCATGCAGGGGGAAAGGGTCCTGGCTCACGACCCTTGACCATCAGTGCTTCTGTGTTGCTTAGGTTGGTATGGTAGGTTCTATATTTTCAAATAAATTAATAAAGCTCTCATGACTGACATCAGTAAAAGATGATTTTTGCTCCTGCTGTCTTCAGCTGAGACCGGTGCATAGCAATGAGAGCAATCCTGACTCGCGTCATCTAAATCTGCAGCATGAACATAGTAGATGAGTATATGAAAGCAAAGTACTCCAGTTAATTCCACATAATTAATGTAATGTATCCTTGTTTTGCTTTACACTCAGGTATCGTACTTCCACCTTTTCCTTCTGGTCCAGTTGATCAGTAACAAGTATTACTTTTCTCATGGATAGGGAATTTTTATTTTGAGATGCTTCTGGAATTGCCTCACATTTCAAACTAAGAGGGGTAGTGAAACATGGCACCTAACAACATGTTAGGGGAACATAAGAAAATAAATACCTTAAACTTTACAGTGTTTGTGTCATTCCTGCTAATTATTCTGAAGATGCTACAAGACTTCTTTTTTATTTGTTTCCACAGTATTCCAGTTGTAAACTGCTACGGCAACTCCATAGCACAGTGAATTGGAGTTAATCAAGGCTAGACAGAGCTCAACCATCATGTGAACTTACATTTTCTGAAGTAATTTCATAGTCCCCAATATGTTTGTAAGTATATTTAATCGCAAGCAAATGAATATTTTCATGTATTTTAAAGCTTAAACGTCTGCTGGACTGAGGTTTCATTTGTCAGGTGAGTCCTGGTTTTATTTACACTGAAGGAAGTGAGTATATAACTACGGTTATTCTGCACCACAGAAAATAATCATCACAAAATTTTAAAGCAAGTGCACAACAGTAGCGGTATGATTTTCTGATTACTATCTTTACAGAAACACATATCCTATATACCGCTAAAAGTGAAATATAAACAAACTTAATACAATTGTTTAACTGTTAGTACAGAACATACAGGCATGTGGAAATGCAATAGGCATTCAAACCCCCAGGCAAGCAAAGCAAGCTCTATGGATGGCTTTGGCAACATTGACTGTAGCTTTTCATTTTTGTACCATCTTGTGGATTGTAATTAAAACTGCACCACCACTCCTCAAAACGGTATGTTTTAATGAGTTTCTTTTGGTATCCTGAGCTCTCTGGATGTCAAAACAGTTTCTGGTAAGTCATGTGATAGGAATTAGTTTATAAATAATGCTTTTATGACAGTATGATGTTCTGCTTCAAATAAAAGCTCACCAGAAATGGGCAAAAATAACTTTTTTCTGTCCTTAGCAAATCCTTAAAATTCCAAGCTAGTTCAGCTTGGCTAAATTTTTTATCTGTAAGGAAGTCTGTGTTTCTCGAATTAAACAGTTCTGCCTATGTATATCCATGTAAGTCAGAAGCCCTCTATACTCACATGCACTTCAAACCTCAGAGGCCGTCAGGTTATGTTTTTACTTATACAGATTCCAGGACAGGAAAGAAAGATGGACGTCCATTCCTGGGTTTGGAATAAATGATGAGCTAACCATTGTCGAAAACCTTCTGGCTCTTTCTGCGCAGAAAGGTTTCCAAGTGGATATTTTAGTGTATTTTTAGATTCAGTTTGAACAGCTGACAAAGACAGAATAATTGACAACAGATGCAAAGCTAGAAAGTGGCAGAACTGAAAGAATCAGTGTTAAGTCTGGAAAACCTTTTATGGGGAGTTGGAAGAAGATGGGCAAAATAGTTAGAGTTTGATTTCTGGGACTGAGTTTCATATGTATCTGATTGTTATATGAGCCGACCTCAGACTACTTTTATTTCCATTTAACACCATGTGGAGTGCTGGAACCATGATAATGGGTTCTGGCTGAACTATCTTCATTGGTTAAAAGGCTAATATTCAAAGCCTTGAATCAATGCTTTAAGAAAACTAGAGATTTTACATGTGGACACAAGACATGCAAAGACTTTTTTGAATTTAAGAGCAGGTCAGACTGAGTGACATAATCTATATTAAGTGACCTCTTTTGAATGTAGAAGACACATTCAAGACAGACAGACTTAATATTCATGAAATGTTCAGATGAGATGATTGTGGTTACTTTTAGTCTTGGGAAATTCCTCTTATGCTGTAAACATTCATAGAGGAATATTCATATAGTGATCTTCAGTTTTAATATATTTTCTGGCAGATCATAAATGAAATATGTACTGCCTAAACATGTATAGGTTTCTAATAGCAGAAGATCCTATATAGATTGCCTACAGCTGTCCTAACCACATGAAACAATTGAACAACCTCCAGTAACCTTATTTTGTTGTAAATTCATTCATCAAATGTTAGATGCTAGGCTATAGATAAATAATGAACAGTTTGGCTGTGTAACATTGTCTGTTAGTACAACTTTTTGCCCCTACAGCAATTCAATCCTTCCTATAGGATGTATACGAGGAAATACCAAAAACTTGTTTTCTTCTGCTGCTACTGAATTTCACAAATGAAGATCATGTTGTTGAAGAAAATGCCTTTACATGGACTGATTTTCCAATCTTCATTTAACCAAATTATATGATCTATCTTCGGAGCAGATATTAGCGAGTACATTGTCTATGCATAAGAATCGACATTATCATCCTTAACTGATAAGTTAAAANAAATTTTAAATAAAAAAACTATGGGCAATCTCTCATCATGTGATTTTGAGTTTGCTGTTATGTGTATACATTTCTGATGGATGGTTAAAATTTTACCCAAGGATTGCCTTTGAATCAGTCAGAAAATTCTTCCCCAAATCAGAAATGTACTAGGATGCAAAATGATAGTGGATTCTTAGCCTGCCCATGCTGTAAGAGTGCAAAATACCAACACAGTGCACTTGTACTAGAGTTGTAGGACATTCCAGTCATGTTTTCTAATTGCTGTAACATTAAAGTCAGTTCACCAATTGTGTGTATTCACAAATAACACATAAAAAG
>VXAL01003430.1:27125-45587 GCA_013399475.1 Chauna torquata
ACAATCTACATGCAGACAGAGAACAGAATGCATCTTAGTTACTAACTAGATGTACTCAGCACTTTTGAGGACTGGACATGAAACTACTGATCTAGCCCTTTTTCAAGAAGTAGAACAGGCTTTCAAGCCAGAAACAGTTTGGACAGTTTGCCATGATTTTTTAGGGCCTGTATGACAAGCTCTGTAACTGCACCTCCTACTTCAACATTTTGGTGGGTTGTATTGTTTGTTCAAAAGAAAGAAGTTCCTTGAAATCCCTGTAGCTGATATTCATGTGCGTGGAAGTGATGACTGGCACTCCATCATCTACACATTGTCTTAAAGGACTGTCACTAGGCAGTCTGTTAGTGAGGACACCCAAAGCAGCATGAAAGCCCCTGTCCTGTCTGCCACAGAAAGCATTACCAAAGGTGTCTGGAGCTGAATGTATGAGCTGCCCAAGTTTAACTAAAAATACAAGTTATGATCATAAATGAGAAGCAAGCTATCATGAGTCCCGTCCTCTGAAAATCAGCAGACAGAGCCTGGAATGGACATTTGCCAATGAGGTAAACATCCCGTGCTGTAAGTAAAAACAGAGCAACTTTTCAATTACAGGAATAAAATTTGACAGACATGCACAATTTGGTATTACTCTGGCACCTCTGACCTACCATTTTACTACTCAATATTTTATTGTAAGCCACCTCTGAGCCAAACCAAAAACCACACTGATTATTTTACATTAGAGAGTCTGCTTCATTAAAAAGCAGTAATGTGGGTAATCTGTCATTTTGTTAGGGATATTTTTGTAGTGAAAATGATCACTCCTGTATTGGGAAACAGCGTGTGGGCAAGAGTTAGGTGAGGGTGCAAAGTACTACTGAAATACAGTCAGAGTTGAGGAAAACTGCCACATCACATACTGAAACTAGGTCATCCTTTGTATTTGGAATATGATCCACCCCATAGCCAGACATCAGGAACATTTTTTTCCATGAGTAAATTTCTGCTGAGAAAATTAGGGGAAAAGATCTGATACTCATAATTAAAAGCAATTAAAACTGGGAGGAAACAAGATAGGTCAGACATGTGCTGAGTTTCTGGAAAACAGAAGGCAGAACTTCCAGGCTGAAAGTAAGTGTTAAGTTTTCAATCAGCTATGATCCAGGTCAATAGCTGCTTCAAGACATAGTCAGCCTTGCAGCACACACTGCAAAATTTGCCCAGAAAGAAGACGACATCCTTGGGCCAGCATTAAGCATATCGATGCTGCAGCCAAAGTACTACTGGCAGTCACTGTTGTGTAGCTAGCTATCCATAAATTATGCAGTCCTGCATGAAATCCTTAAAGTATTAGCTGTCCAAAAGATGCCCACTCTGATATGCTCTTCCCACCCCTAACTCCACTTACAAAGGCTATCTGCATTGGTCTCATGAATAAGGTCTTTCTAAGAGAGTCCTCCAGATGCATCTCACAGAATCTACCCTGACAAAGCACCTTCTCAAGGCTTTACAATCTCTGCATGTAAAGTTACATCCCACATGTACGTAACGAGGATGAAATGGAAGTTCCATCCTAAAGAAACCAGAGTAGAAAGGAGGACTTCTGTGAAATGGGATGCATTCCTATATATACCTGATCTGAGAGATACAAAGAATCTTACTGTAGCCTAAAGTGCTCCCTAGACTCATCTCCAGGTGTTCTTTTTCCCACTGTCAGCAACCAGAATGCAGACCTTCTATAGCTGTCATATGTTATTAGGGCAAAAAATTCTGGGGTCTTTTTAAGGAAGACTTTGTTTCACTTTATGTCCTGTATATCTGCCATTTGAAAGCACTGCAATGTCATACAGGATAGATTAGATCACCAGGCCAGGCACACCACGTCAGTTTGCCCATGAGTACTCCCTACAGCAGGGGACTCATCCAGTTATTTCCTTCTGGGAGTACCAGCAGAGTGGTACAAAGCCAACATAATGGAAGTTTCTGTATGTGAGTTGTGTGAAAAGATGGAAAAAATTGACCTCAATCTCAGACTCAAGACTGCGCTTGCACAGCAGTAACATCATACAATTTCATTAATTATCCCAGTTCCATTGATTTCAACTTGTATCAGTCAAGAATCTAGCTTAGCGTTTTAAGCAGTACCTAAGTGATTTCCTGTGATAAGATAATGGACAGGAAAATATAACAGAGCTGTTAATTTCCATGCATTGTAGAAACACAATAGCAGCACAATCATCAGACTAAAAGACTGCCTCATGGAATTTCTTGCCACAGGATGTTGTGGATGCTGGAAGATTGCTAGGGTTTTGGAGGAATTGGACAAATTCATTGAAGAAACATCTAATAAAGGCTTTTAAACACAAAGATGATCCTTTGGCTTAGTAGTTCCCTGAATATAAAATAATTTTGGCAGCTGAATATCTGGGAATGTATCACTGTATGTTTGTTCTGTTCTTAAGCATCTACCACAAGCTATTATTTTTCAGTTGTTGCTGGTTTTCTTTCAAACTGATCAAAAAACATTTAGAAGTGAAAATTCTGATTATATCTGTGCTCCTTTCACTATGAGCCGAGGAGTCATCTTAAGAAGAAAAGGAACAAAAAAGTTCATTAGTAGACTAAGAAGGCTAAAAGCACAGGATAGCCGTATAAGGACTTAGTCCAGAGGAGAGCAGCCAGGTCTGCAGACTCTGGACTTACTCATATACATTTCTGGGTCTATACTTCCTGAAGATGCTGACATCACTTTAAATTCACTGAAATGCTGTGCAGGCCTGGGAAAAGATGGCTTTTTGCTTGAGCCCCTCCCAGCATAAGTCAACAGGCTGGGACTTCTGTATATATAAAGAGGTAAAAGCAAGAAATGTAGTCCTACAAACTGTGAGCAAATGAAACCAAACCAAACTTCCGTCCTTCCTTCCTTCCTTCCTTCCTTCCTTCCTTCCTTCCTTCCTTTCTCTTTCTTTCTCTTTCTCTTTCTTTCTTTCTTTCTCTTTCTCTTTCTTTCTTTCTTTCTCTTTCTTTCTTTCTTTCTTTCTCTTTCTTTCTTTCTTTCTTTCTTTCTTTTCTTTCTTTCTTTCTTTCTTTCTTTCTTTCTTTTTTTCTTTCTTTCTTTCTTTCTTTCTTTTTTTCTTTCTTTCTTTCTTTCTTTCTTTCTTTCTTTCTTTTTTCTTTCTTTCTCTCAAGCCTGACGCTTGGTATTAAAGGAATATAGGACAGTCTTGATTTTTGCCATTCCTCTGATGCCTCCCCAAAGACTCAGTCCTGCTTTCAGAGACATACTACCATCCCGTGCTGTCTCAGACGGGCTGTCTTTCCCTGTGGTTAGATAAAATCTGTTCCTACCAGCACACAAAGCCATACATACAATAGCATGCTCCAGTCACCAGGGAAAGAAGATTGTGCAGAGGAATGTCATTTCCCCCAACAGCTAGACAGCAGTGCTCTGGAAAGCAACACAGAAGTACTTTCAGCAGAGAACAGCAATGGGCATAGGTTCAGGAAAGAAGTTTCCAACTACACAGATCCATTTGCTGAGGCATTGAGGATAAGGAACTTTTGGATGACATACATAAACGCAGCTTCAGGTTGCAGTAGTAACTAGGAAACAGTTTCACTGATGAAGCTGCAACAGGTATTCGTTATTGCCATCCATCATTCCCTGTGAAGAACTGCTGAACCTTAAAGGAAAATTCAGACTGGAGATTTGAGTTCAGATTTATTCCAACCTGTCTACTTCATGATATCAAAACAGATCCCTTACTAACGGAACATTTCTTCCTCAGGAAATGTTTCTCATAATCATTTATCCTTGAACAAATCTGACTCAGCAACACTGTTCTAGAAAACAAATACAAACAGCCATGAAATTAAACTAAAAATTGCAGGTGAAAGTGATACCATGTCCCAGTGAAATACGACAAAGTTCAGTATTTAATAATATAAATTATGGCTGCGAAATATGTCTGCAGAACCCAACAAACTAAAACAAAAGTTTGGGTTTGGACCGAGCATTTGGCATGGCAAAGATTAAGCCAATTTTCATTGCTATGAGGTCTGCTTCAATATAGTTGGTTTTTTTTTCCTAGAAAGTAATTTATACAAATTTACTTTTTTTTATGTCATCCTTTATATCATGCCCCTTTCCAAAGGCAGCTGATAGCCACAGATCCACATGATGCTAAAACAGGCCATGTGTTACAGAACTTTTGCTCAGTTTAAATATTACTTCAGATCTGGAGTTACTATAACTGCTCTCAGACAACTTCCCCCTCTCATCCCTCCCTACCAAAGCTCCTAGGAGGTCTAAGAAAACACCAACCAACAATATTTAAAAAAGCTTGCTACATGTTACTACTTTTCCATATTTGGAAAATTTGCAGGAGGAATTTTTTTTATTATTTTGCTCATATTTTCTAAAGAATACATTTCGTAGTCCCTCACAAAACATAGCAAGGCAGAGCATGTCTGAACCAAACAGTACCATAGCAGGCAGTTTAAGAAGTGTGGGGATTGCCTGTTTCTTTAAGATTTTTATGTCTAAAGCATATTTCCATATTTTAGCTTAGATATTTAATAATGGGAATATTTATTCACATTAGTAGTTCTTATTTTGATTGTAAAGTATAATT
The DNA here is from genome assembly GCA_013399475.1 of Chauna torquata. Classification (NCBI taxonomy): domain Eukaryota; kingdom Metazoa; phylum Chordata; class Aves; order Anseriformes; family Anhimidae; genus Chauna; species Chauna torquata. Next base: position 31,745 of record VXAL01003430.1, read on the forward strand.
GTTTGCATGATTGATCTTAACTTATGTTGACAGTGAATAGAAAACAGGTTCTTTTTCCCATTTTCCCATGAAAGGTATTTCTCCCCAAATGAGTCAGTTCTTCACACAACAGCAATAATGCTTTCTCCTATCACTGTGTAAAAATGCAGCTGTTTTCAAGGATCCTGAGCCACCTTTCACTTCATGCCTCTATCATATTCAAGGCATATTATTTCATATTTGTATTCAGTTCACTGGAAAACTAACACCTGGAAATTTGAGAAAATTAAACCTAATTCAGACCTTAATCTAATTAAAGGGTTTACTTAAATCAAAATATTTGAATAAATAGCTAAGTAAAATGGGATACTTACTAGTGAAAAATCAGCAATAAACAATTGTTACTATACAATGATACCCCCGATACCAAGTTTTCTTATAGTTAATTGAGACAACCACCGGCAGTTTCCAGTTCTTGGATGTTGACGTGATGTAGCTCACAGCATCAACTCCATAAATTTTGTTGTCACAATGGGAGATTTGTATATGGTTTAAATTCTGCTCCTGAATCTGGCACACAATATACTGTGCTAACAATTGCATTCTTTCAGGGGACTAATTAACAGACTTGAAAGGGCAATGAATTTTAAGAATAACACTGCAGCCTTCTTTTGGAGACTTGCAGCTTTTATGAACGAGTTGTGCTCAGCATTTCTTCTACATTATGTTAACTGCACTTCATCCAGTTTTGCATGATGATAAAGTTAAGCCACAAGATGTATTCCACTACAGCTAGCTTTTTATCTCTTACCAACAAGCAACCATTTAGAAACTAAAGAAAAAGATGAAGTTTCAAGAAAACATGCACTGGGGCCCAGATCTGGGTATACTTTTGTCAATTGACAACTGAAAAAAATTCAGTGGATCACTAACACTTTGGAAAGTCTCCCTTAAAAATGCACAGATGTTCTTATCTGACTAAATAGAGAGGGTTGTTGAAACAATGCAGTTCATTTCTGAACTTGCATCTCAGAATTCCTCATTTTGGAAACAGAAAAGGTTGAAAGGTTAGAAAGGTAATGAGAAACTAGACTTCGTTCGAGACATCTAGTTCACAGCAGCATTTCCAAGACCAGAAATATCTTGCTGCCTCTGATAAATGAAAGGTAACATCCTCCCCCATAAGCGAAGAGGACACAGAAAGGAGGCAAACATTGATTTACTGCAAAGGAAATGTCTGTGAAAACACAACTTTCTCCTCTTATTTTCTTGAGTAGTGAAGCCTTTCTTTTTGATTTCTCTAATCGAGCTTCTAATACAGTAAATGGAAAATGTTTCACATTATTTAAGACATAAGCCACTAGTTCAGGTGGATTTGATTACCAATTGCAGGAGGTGGCACATTTCCAACATGCTACCAAGTGAACTGACATGCTTGTTATTCATGAATTCTTCAACTTGTGGAATCTTATCATTTGATTTATGGACTGTTTGCGTTTATAGCTTTTAGACTTATGTTCAGGTTTGTTTAGTTTTTGCATTTTGTACTTTGGCCACTATTTACAAAATCAGAGCTCTGAGTAGTATTCCTGCACTCTAACAAGGTTGGGGGAAGGTTCCCAACAGGGCACACACTTTCCACTTGCAACATGCTAACACAGTGCTGTTTTCCAACAAATATCATGAGGAATAGGCAAGGAAAAACACATGTAAAGTGAAGACTCTTCCCAATAAAACCACAGCTGTGGAACAAAGCAAACCTCTATGAGAAAAGAACACCCCTGACACCAAACAGTCTAAAAATGTTACCCTTAATGCTGTGGTTTCTTGGTAAAATCAGTGCTTAAAAAGCCTCACAAAGTGACAGACAGTCTCTTAGATACACCAAATAACTAGTGATGGAATAAACTTTAAAAGAATCACTATTTAGATCAGTCAAACCCTGGAAAGTCTGTGGGCCTAGAGTAAACCAGAGCAGATTTCACTGAATTCATCACTGCGTCTTCTCAGATTTACTCCAGCTGAGGTCTGGCCCTTTTTGTTTATTCAAGACATCTCGATGTTTTCCATGTCCCTTATCTCTCTCTCTCTCTCCTTTCATGCCAAACCTGAATGGTCTCTCCTCTCCTGACCCAGTCATTCCAGTCCTGTGACTCCCAGATGGTTCAGAGTGAAACCATTTCAGATTTCACACAGCAAGCAGAATTCCTTTTCCCACCACTTCAGAAACTAAGGTAAGATGTGATTTTGCTAGTTAACACACAAAATAACTTTGCACAGAGAATTATCTTCTTCCAACACTGATAATAACTTTTTGGTTTTATGAGCATATTGATGCTACTGTACTTCATTCCCTGACTTAAACTGAAGAGGCAGCAATGAAAGTGTCTATGTGTATGTGTGTGTGTGACAGAATGTAGAAATGCAAGTATTTCTGCTGCAAAACAGAAGTACAGCATTTTATCATGGTCTGGAAACAGCAACTCCAGCTGATGGGCAAAGAGAAAAATAGTAGTCGTTCATAACAGAATATTTTCCCAGTGGGATGTCATCATTACACCACGTGCCTTTTTTAAACTGGATAGCAGGTAAATTCTGTTATCCGCAGATCAAGCATTCTGAAACACTTCAATGTACACACAATGCACGCTGTTCTCACAGGCAAGGTCCCACTCCATCGGCATGCATATTACTAGAGAGGACAGTGGGTACCCTGCTCTCAGCTGACTCAGCAAGCTGAGAGTGAGCTCCATGCCGAAGTGACTACGGTGCTTCCTGTTTGGGTTGGCAGAAAGCACTACCAGCCTGCAGTCGAGTCTGCTTCCGCTTTTGTAATATTTTTGCATGAATTCCACTTTGTGTTTCTTCTTTAAATGACCGGATAAAGACTCAGCATCAGCCCTTCTCCTCTAGCGTAGTTTATGCTAGGGAAAAAACAAATCTATTCCCATACTGTCTGCATAGATTGAGGCTTAAGAATTAGTTGTCTCCTAGAAGTGCTATGACCCACTTTTAAACTGTAAATGATTAGGCACAAAGATAACCGTATAGTGAATGTTCATATACTGTCATTCACAATGAGGCTTAATTTTGATGCTGTCAGTGCTAATATCCAGAATGTCCAGAATGCTATTGATGCTGTTCAAAGCACAGAAGCCTGCTGCTGTGATTTGACATTTTGACATTTAAATGGAATGATGAAGTCCCAGTTCCACCGAAATCAAGTAGTCTTGCCACTGATTTCAGCAGAACCAGATTTTCTGGCATAGTGATGGCAGTTCTTAGTGTCCTAACATAGACACTTTATCTGCTTTAGAAAATAAAACCATTTAGTTAAAATGAAGCTGAACACCTATTGTTACCCAGCAGATGGAAGTAAGACTGAAGCCAAGGCTGAGATTCTCATCCCATTATTGTGGCTTGGCTGCTCACCATCTGGTACACTGCTATGGCTAAGCATTCGAGAGCTCCTACACTCTAGGGAACCAAATGCTTCCAGTGAAGATGTTTTTATCCCATTACTCTTTTTTCAAGAATGATTCATATGTTTTATGCAAACAATACAATGACCTTTGGGGCATAGAGTCCAGCACATAAATGCTGCACTACAAGCTCAGTTTGTAGTTAATTTTATTGGAAGAAGGATAAAATTGTATTGTTTTACATGAATTATGGCAATGAGCTGCTCAGTGGTGGAAACTACAGACTAGACATCTTGCACTGGGGCTTGTCACACAGCCAGCAAAAGCATTATCATCTATTCAACCACACTTCATTTCCAACATTATTTTTAGGATCATTTTTTCCTTGTGCTAATTAACTGCATTCACAGTTATACCACTATAAAATATGGCTTAATTTTCTTCTTCTCTAAGTATTCCAAACAAGAAAAAAAAAAAAAAGGGGAAACGTTCAAAGGTTGATCAAAAACTGCTTGCTTTCTTTAGCTTTTGGAACAAAAGAAAAACCTGGTCTGCCTTTGGCAGGTATCTAACACTGCGGCTTGTTGATAGTGCAGATAAATTGCTCCTCAGACAGGATTTTTAACCTATCTTACAAGACTAGATACAGAGTCCATGTACACACTCTGTTACATAGGCAGATTACCTCTGTATTCAATGAGTATACATGTTAAGAAAACTGGAGCCATTTGTAACGTCAGTTAAATAAAGGTATTAGAATGGGGACCAAAGTTATCACTATGACTAAGGCATATTAGGTCAGTCCCTGTATTACAGTACAGGCTTGTCAGAGAAAATTTGTAGTGCTGAGTCTTTTTCTCTTTGGATAGCAATAAAGCAGTTTATCCAGAGATGTTCAATAAAACACACAAATTAGTACCTATGCACAAAACTGGAGAATCAGACATACACTTCAAAAAGAAGGAAAAGCCTTTTATTACCTTCAAATCAGCCCTGAAGTAAACCATGGAAAAGGAACAAAAAAAATTGATGTCATACATTGTGACAGGTTAGATTAGAACTGACAGAATAATTGGTCACCACATAAATTATTTGTTGGATACTTCTCTTTTATTCCTGTTCTTTTAGATACCAGTTTTCAAATTCTGTTTTGCATATATTATATTACTCAGAAGGTGGTACACAAAGTTTTGCATATAGGACTATTTTAATGTTGAAGTTTGCACTGTTCAGGTAAGTTGTAGGAGGCATTGAAAATCTCCCTACCTTCCAGCCCCCAGCAGAAATTATTCCTGTATCTAGTCATTTTTCCCATATGGCTGTGTCTCTGGGCTGGCAATCCAATAAAAGGAAAAGGATTTCTTGTATGTTTCTGTACTCTGGGAATGAGCTACTAAGAGCCCTTAGAAAGGGGGTACACAATGTGGAGACTCCCCAAGAGGTTGAACAAAGTCCAGTTCTTACAGGGTCAACTGCTAAGCTGTACCGAAACTGAACCAACCGCACAGAGTTCTTGGGGAATCTCTGCACTGAGATCTCACATCTCACAATACCTGTGTGATGCCTGTTTTCCATTACCTGATCATCCTAGATCCCCATTACCCACAATAATACGTCTAGATAACAGATTTATAGAACCCAATCACAGAATATCCTGAGTTGGAAGGGACATATAAGGATCATTGAGTCCAGCGCCTGGCTCCACACAGGACCACCTAAAAATGAGACCGTATGTCTGAGAGAGTTGTCCAAATGCTTCTTGAACTCTGACAGGCTCGGTGCCATGACCACTTCCCTGGGGAGCCTGTTCCAGTGCCTAACGACGCCTTCGGTGAAGAACCTTTTTCTAACACCCAGCCTGAACCTCCCTTGATGCAGCTCCATTCCGTTCCCTTGGGTCCCATCACCGGTCACCAGAGGGAAGAGATCAGCGCCCGCCCCTCCACTCCCCTCGTGAGGAAGCTGCAGGCCGCCATGAGGTCGCCTGATGTCTCCTCTTCTCTGGGCTGAACAATTCAAGTGACCTCAGCCGCTCCTCATGTATCTTACCGTCTAGACCCTTCACCACCTTCATAGCCCTCCTTTGGACACTCTAATAGTTTCATGTCCTTCTTATACTGTGGTGCCCAAGACTGCCCACAGTGCTCGAGGTGAGGCCGCACCAGCGCAGAGCAGAGCGGGACAGTCCCTTCCCTCGCCTGGCCAGCAATGCTGTGCTTGATGCACCCCAGGGTACAGTTGGCCCTTTTGGCTGCCAGGGCACACTCTTGACTCATGTTCAACTTGCCATCGACAAGAACCCCCAGATCCCTTTCTGCAGGGCTGCTCTCCAGCCTCTCGTCCCCCAGTCTGTACATATAGCCACGGATGCCCCTTCCCAGTGCAGAATCCGGCACTTGCTCTTGTTAAACTTCATGCGGTTGGTGATTGCTCAGCCCTCTCATTTGTCAAGATCTCTCTGCAAGGCCTCTCTGCCCTCGAGGGAGTCCACAGCTCCTCCTAATTTAGTATCAACTGCAAACTTATTAGTATGCATTCAAGTACAGTGTCCAGACCATTAATCCAACACACAAATAAAAACAGAAAAGCAAGTAATTTCCCCCAAATTCTTCACAAAGTTAGTTGTACACTGATGCAGGATGCACAACAATTCACATAGATGACTATGTTGCATCCCAAGTTCACAGTCTACTGCAAGGAAAACATATGCTAATGAAAGACTAAGTTGGTCCTTTTCCGAACCTATCTGAATCATTATTAAGGAAAAAAAAATTGGGATAGGAATATAAATGACTTGGGAGGTATGTAGTTCACTAGACACCTGTAAGAGATATATATGCTTTCTGTCTGAATATGCCTACAGTAAGAATAATTGTTCTAGTGCTCTTTCAACATGTATGGGAACATGGATCAAAACAGGTGCCATGTTCTACATCATGCCATTTATTTTCTCACTTCCTCTGAAGATGCATAGCTGTGGAAGCATTTGATGGAAACGAATTAGGTTGTCGTTAACCAACTTAAAGCCTATGCGTGATCTCATAACACTATTGCTAGAGTAAATAAAACTGTCTTTCCACCCTTCTTTTCCAATCTTTCAGATACCTGTTTCAAACATGCAAAGGTATTATGTAAAAAACTATCAAAGATGGATCTTATTTATCATTTTTTTCTGTTGGTTAACTCTAAGCATGACTCTTCTGGGCTTCTTTAAAGAAAAAACCTCCTGCAGTGCAGGTCCCCCTGAAGTGTAGGCTGTCAGTGCTCTCAGTGAATCAATAGGCCTTAACGGCCACGACCAGTCTCACCTGGAGCCTCCACCCACACCCTCTGCCCATGGCCCCAGGGATTCCATATAAGTTCAAGACTGGGATTTCAGTCTCTGTTTGAGCTGTATCAAATACGTGCCTGTCTCCAACTCAAGCGGATCTGTTTGCTTGCTGTGGACTTGCCTAGTTAATCACCTGTGGACTGACTTCCTGGCTTGACCTTGGACCTGTCTCATCACCACAACCTTTTCTGGTGACCTGGACTCTTCACTGACCCCAGCTGCCTGCCTTATTCACCTCACTGAGGTACTGTGGGACTGAACCCTGGTTGGTGAGGCCACTCCCCTGACTTTTATGTTACTGTGTTTGGCTCCTTGTCCTTTGGTCAGCAGCTGTCCCCTTGCTGCTCCCTGGAAGCCTATTTTTCAACCTCTTCCACATAGAAAACACAGCTTGAGATCATGGATTTTTTTTTTAATATGCTTAAACATAATGACATACTGTGTGTTATAACTCAATGCAGAAGGCTTTGCTTTGAGCACGCTGACACAGCTGTGTAAGAGTACTATTATACCCCCTAGCTGTCCAAAACTTATTTTTCTTTTAATAGATTGTCTTGTTTTTTCTGGGTTGACTCACTATATGTACCATATTATCCTTACAAAAACTTCACTGTTGCAGACTCTAACTGGCAGTGTCTTTATCAGTTTACTTTGATTATTATACCATTTCAGATGGACTTTCATACACCTTTCTGAATATAATCAAATATTATAAAAGGTAAATACCCTTCTAAAGTTATTGGTCTGAAATGATTTCATTAAAACTAAATACTGTCAGCAAGTAAAAAGCCTGAGTGAGCAGTATGATCACAGACCCTCCCTATTTTCACAGGCTCTTTTGTCTATTCTTTGCCAGTTTACATTTTATTACACCAGTAGTTAATCACAGCTATAACATCCCTACTTTTTGCCTGACATCTAATGAATGTCACATTTTCACATGATCTAGAAAACAAACTGAATAGTCATGTTGCAAGTGTCAGGTGAGAAACAGAGCTGTTCTTCTGCATATATTTCAAAGCATAAATTATATGTTAATACAAAGCAGATATCCTGATAACTCAATTTGTTCTGGAGTACTCAAGCTGTTGTGTAGCCTTTGCTAAGGGAAAAGTATTCCATATGCAAAAATGTATTTCTCCAGTGAACATTGTAAAAGTCATAACCTACCTTGTTTGACAACTCAAACTCCTGATAATTTTCCTTTAGATGATTTAGAAATACGTAGTGCATAATTATATTGTTTACAGGCTATTTCTTAAAGTTCTGTCAGATATTGAATCTCTAGTTTTTTTACTGGAATTGTATTATGCAAATATGTTTAAGTTCAATGAAGCCCTACAAAAATCATAAAATTTCTTCAAGAACTGACTACAAATGTATTTTGATATCCAGACAACTGCATTTCGTATTATGGATCTTCAGTCTTATTAAAAGAGAAGTCAGCTTCTTCAGACTATGAAACTTGTACACCAACAAAGCTGTTCTATCCTATAGAGTGTGAAAGGATCCAGAAGCTGTCTGCTAGCTTTCTTCCATCTGTCTTTAATCACTGCAAATCTGAAATTTCACACAGGGTTTCAGAAAGCAACTTAGTTGAAGATCTAAGAAAGAAGTCTTTTAAAAGTGTTAATGAGCTATTCCTCATGCTAGAAAAAATATCTGAAGAAAAGATGTAGTAGGCTCTAGAGGAAAGCACACAGGACAACCATCTCCACAGAGTCAGAGGAAATAATGGGATCGGTGGCTTAGTTCTCCTGGGCAGATTTGAAATTTTGTTCTGGCCCCATGTGTTAATTTGGCTCAGCATGATAAGAATGTTTATATACCATGGGAAGTGTATGCAACAAAGCTGTGAGAAAATGCATGATAATTGTTTGGGCCACAATTATCTTACTATTTTCATCTATTTCTGGAATACCCTTTGTGGATATAAAGTTCTCCCTCAGTTCATTACTGATGAGCTAAAATTTAAGATAAGACTGAAAAAAAAAAGTTAAAAAAACTGAGAATTAAAAACTACGAAGTGGAAGATTTTATTCAGGATAATCCTGCTGCATCGAAACCCAGCATTATCTTCCCCAGATACTGATCTGTCCACACCAATGGAATAAGTAGTTATTCAATATCTCCGACATGCACAAATAATAAAAGAACGTTGAGCAAATAGTAAATGGTTACATCTCTAATTACCAAACAAAAGGGATCTGAAGGATTGAAACAAATAGTACAGCAGTGTAGTATTGTCAACAGCAATAAGGTTTATAAAGATGACAGTGGTGTGTGAAATCAAACATGGAAACAAGTAAAAATAAAGTAAGAAAATGTTGATGGCATGTGACATCACTTGCTAGCACTTCACTGACTTTTGAAAAGCTTTCAATAAGTTTGATAGACTGAGTTTACAAAAGACAATAGTCAACTACTGAAGTATTTGCAAAGGTGACGTGAAAGTATATTTTCATGTTGATAGTATGCGAAGACATCTGAAAAACAGGATGGCATAGGAAAGTTACAGGACTTTAGCAAAATTAATGCTATTTTCACTACATTTGAAGTGGATTAAATCAGCACATGAAAATACCAATAGAGGAGGAAATCAATGATTTTTTTTTTAACTGAAAAGGTGAAGATCTTCATTTCTCAGTTACAACTGATGACATCCAGACAACCCTACCTTCTACTGCTCCACAATGCAGCTGTCACAGAGGTTCATTTAGAAGATGAAAGGCTGCAAAGCTGCATATGAGATTTTTGAGTTCAAGTTTACCCTGTGTCTGAATCATTCTAATGTCTTTAGTTCCAAGATTGAAGCCAGACTGAAGCCTTAATATATGCCTAAATCTAAGAGTGATTTTAGCTATTGACTTCATTACAGATAGTCTTAAATGCATGCTTTTGTGCTTTCCTAAATTGGACCCCTACTGCTTAAAATAAATTTTTGAAAAGCCAATCATGGTGGATGTTTTAAAATGGAAGTTGCTTAAGAAGATAATTAAAAGAATAATTGGTATAATGAAAACTTAATATGTCTGGAAATGACCAAAATTATCACAGCTGTCTTCCATGAGTTCAACTTTCTTCTTTTTTGATAGTAAAAGCCAAGATGTATGAGATTTTCCAGCTTTACCATACAGTGGTGCATTTTTAGATTTGTGGCTAGACCGAGTGATCTTCAGCCAGCATCTGAGCCCACAGCCTTCAATTCTGGTTTCTCTTGATTACTACTGCATCATATTTTTTTCTATGAAATCATCTTTTTTTTTTCAGTCAGTGTTGCATGGCAGTTTCTGAAATGCTTGTTAAGAGCAACAAGGCAAAAAGAAAAGTTGCCACATCATGTGAGGGCATAACACAATGTTACATAAGCTGGCTCCCTCTTTGCTATTAGTTTTGTCAGTTGTGGCATACACTCAAATAAAACTTGGAAAAGACTAGTTAAGGTGCAAAGAATGTATGCTGTTGGCCTTCATTAATATTTAGTCATGGTTTTAGTTTCATTATGACATACCATGGCTGAACAGAGCTAAAAGCAGTTGCTGTGTCCATTGTGCCTAAAAACTTGCATGGCTCTTCCCTATTAATAGGTTTGTAAGATCATCTGGATGACACACAAGCTTTTTGCTCTTAGCCAAGGTGCTTCTAGGAGAACTGAAAAGAAACCTAAGCTGCTCTTATTGAATATATCCATGTACTCAACACTCTCGTTATCATTATGAGAGTGAACAAGAAACTAATCTCACTGAGTTTGGGGCATATAACAGCAGTACCAGTCCTGCAGTACATCAAAACTTAATGAATACTTTTAGATAAAACGACTCTATAAATGAACAATTTTGACTTTATCAATCTCTTTCAAATAAAACAACTCTACATAAACAAGCACAAGTTTTAACTATTGTATTTTAAATAGTATTATTTGGGGATTAAGTATAGATAATATTTCAGTCTTTAAACAGACTATGGCATAGGTTTGATTATCAGCGTACGCATCTTAAAGATGATATAAATTAATTACAGCAGAACTGCATTAATTCCAGCAATTCAGATTCTAGTTTTATTATTTTTCTCACAGATCGAAGCTGTCATAATAGCATAAGAGAACTCTGAAATGTGTTTCATTAAAATGCCACTAATATCTGCGTAGCCACAAAACTACATACTTATTCTCCAAATTCTGGTCTGATTTAAGATGACATGCAAGTAATTTAAATACCTAGGCCTGAAAATCTGAGGCATAATGAATTGGAAATAGAAGTTGGCTGTCAGTAGACGGTTAGTACCTCCGCAGATGCTGTGGGTTGTATATCTAATTTGCTTAAATTCCTTAAAATACTATCTGATTTCAACGAGGTGGCGTCTAGCAAATATCTGCTTTGGTCCTATTTAAAATGGATAGTATCGCATAGGATAAATCAATTTCACGTATGATTTTGCATGACAGAGGACTTAACCTGTACCATATTTCACGTATTACAGAAGCAAGACTTGACCTTGCAATGGGTTAGAATGATGACTGCAAAATGTAAGCAGAGCTGAAGACACTTGTTACACTGATGATTGTTTTTTTGCATACTTTTTAAACACTAGCAAAAGGTTTTTGAAAGGGCAAATAAGTCGATTTCAGAAATACCAGTGCTGACAACTTTTACCCTCTTTCAGAATTACTGCTAGTAAAAAAATTGCCTAAGGAGAAATTTAAATTATTGTGAGATATTTAAATTCTTTTATTAACACTGAAGGATTTACTTGAATAATCCAAAACTAAACACAAGCCTCCAGCATAACATCTTTCCAACTTTCTTGTTTCAATAACAGCTGTCAAGTACCATGAACAAGCCATGTTTAATTTTTAGGCTGGAAAAATGTATGTATTAAATATCTATTTAAAAAAAAAAAACCTGCCAGTTTGGGATACAGGCTGTGTAACGTTGAAGAAAAAGCAATTACCTGGATTAGGGTATTTGTGCAGAAGAGAAATGTGGTGATTCTGAACTACTCTGAGCCTCTGGAAGCTTTTGCTTGCAGAGGACTCTAGTAGAAATAACTGACTACAGTAACTCCAACCGGCTGTATTTCACCCCATTCACTGCAGCACTAAATCAAAAATTAAAGTAATATATCAAATTATTTAAACAGTGTGATGTGCATTGAGGGCATAATCCATGCATTCCAATTAAAGAAGGGCTTTTTATTATCTCTAATGGGGATAACAGTGAATTATGTTGAAAGTAGATCTTGCTTATTTTTGTGTTATGGCTTTCCCACATAGCAGAAAGTGTAAGAAAAAGTATATTAGAAGAGATTGGAATGTGTTGAGTGGAAGAAGATAATAAAATCAAAAGCAAAACAAGGACAAGTGTTCAAGGAGGAAGACATTAATCAGCTCAAAAGCTGCTATGAGGGTAGAATGAATAAATGAGAGCCCTAATATTTGCCTGTGGAGATCTCAATGAATGGAGAGAAATTAGAAGGGGTGGAAAAACAGACTCATGGTAACTTATGAGAGAGACTGAGTATGCTTTTATGATGCAAAAGTTGTAATGCTATTTGTGAGCTGCAAGAACCAGGTGGAAATGAGCTCAGTGAATAAGGTGAAAAAGAGGATATGAAGACAAGGGATGTCCTTGTCTCATTACAAGAATAAGAGGGAATTTGCAAGGACCGTGAACGCATGAAACGTGGATGCTGGAAATGGAAAAAGGCAAAGTTTTCAGCAGTATGAAAAAGGCATATAATACATTTACTAAGGTTTACTGACTTCACAACAGTGCAGGCCCCTGATGCAATTCATGCTTAAAACAATGTAAACAGATTCCAAAGAGTCACCTATGCCATCAGATTGATGGAGGAAGGAATTGAAAACATGGGAACCAGTAATAGAAGCTTTCTTTTGGTTCCCTCCATTGTGTTACAAAACCATCTTTTTACAGAAAGACCAGCACTGAATTTCCTTTTTTGATTGAAGGCAAGCCTGCACAGCTATGCGTACTAGCAGTGGTTTTCACTGCAAGCTGCCAACCACTGGAATTGCTTATAAGTAAAAAGAAGTAGCAGCAATAAAATCTTTCTAAGCAAGGACATACAAAAGTGTCATCTCGTTAAACACTGTCTCAAAAAAAGGCATTGGCAACACTGAAATAGCTGGTTTTATAAAATTGAGACTGATATCTTTATTTGAATATGGTAATTGCATCGTATTTTAAGAGTTTATTTTACCAAAATGCATAGTCCACATTTTTCTTACACACTGTTATGAGAAGATGGCATTTAGCTTTTCTAATAGTTGAACATGGCTTTGCAGAACAACATTGTTAACAACAACAAAAAAAATAGAAAAAATAAAAGGAAAACTTTAGAATATTCTAAACTGTGGTATCTCTTCAGTATGTATTTTTATACTATGTTTTAAGGTCTTAAGTAATAGAATAATTATATAAGGGTAATACAAGTAATCCTAAATCAACTCCATGCAGTTCTATCTTAACTTTGCAATTCACATCAAATTCTTTCACTATGCTAAGAATGAATTCAGGAAAATAAATATCCAAAGAGGAATATGGATTTAATTGTTATTGCTGTTACATTGCTAAAATAAAACAGCTGTGATCACATACTCAGCTAAAGCCATTGTTCAACAAATATTTTTATTAAACATCTCTGTAGTGAGGATGAGTCCAGCTCCCCAAGAGCAAAGCAGATGACTTCCTGGACCACCCATTGCTCCCTAGGTAAAATAATTCAGCCAGCTTTTAAGGGGGAGACCCACTGGACACTATGGCAGCTCTGGAACAACTCGTGTTTGCTCACGGACATATTAAACTAGAACAACTGTGTTTTAACATTCAAGTAAATAGATAATCTTTTTCAAACCATGAATTTGACCACTAGCTAATGACAGCAACAGTGTTTCTTAAATGGCACATTCCCACTAAAAACAATGACCTGCACAGCACACAGGAGAGAAGTCTCGGAAAACCAAGGTCAGTTCATTATAGGAGACAACAGGGGAAAAGCAGGCCCATAGGAAGGTCAGAGGTACAACAGAAGCAGTCAGGAAAATAAATTGGCCAGGGTCATACAGCAAATAAACTGTGTGTCAGAGCTGTGA
>VXAL01003430.1:58246-83344 GCA_013399475.1 Chauna torquata
TCGCGCGGCCCTCCCGCCGCCAATCAGAAGGCGGAGCCCGGCGAGCGCGCGTGCTGATTGGAGGGACCGGCCGTCGGTCAGTGGGGAAGGGCGGGGAGGGAGAAGGGGAAAGTCCGCTCCGGGGCGGAGGCGCTAAAGATGGCGGCTGCGGAGCGGGAGGCTGAGCTGGACAGGTAGCAGTCCTCCGCGGCCCTTCCCGCTGCCCGCGGGTGCTTGTCCCGTTCCCGTCGCAGGGAAAGCCGCAGCCCGCAGGAAGGTAGCGGCGGGGGGGGCGGGGCCGGCCTCTGCCTTCCTGGGCCTGCAGGAGGTGAAGGTGCCCGGTGGGCACCCCCTGCCGCGCGCCCGGGCCGCCCCTCCCCGGCCCGCGGCTGCCGTCGGCTGCCGGCTTGCCCCAGAGCTCCGTGGACAAAGGGCTCCCCTCGCCCGGGGTACAGCGCCGGGCTGTCGCGGCGTCTTTCTGTTTCCTTCTAGAAAAAGTATAAAAGGTAAAGCGAAACTGCGCCTGAGGGAGTTCGATGTTGCGGACAAGTTCTCCCATTTGCCGCTGCCCAAAGCCTCCGTGCTGCTGCCGCTGCTGGTGAGGGCCGGGAAGCTGTGCCTGCTGCTCACCGTCCGGTCGATGCAGGTGCGTGGGGCGGCGGCCGGGCCGCGGAGGGGCCGCTCCGGAGTGGGCCGCGGGGGCTCGGCGCCGTCCTTGCCGGCTGCTCCGAGGGCCGCTGCTCCGACCTCAGGCCCTGCCCGCGGCTGTCTTCAGCCTTGCTGAACCTAGTGGTTACGCGGCAGAGAAAGACCAGATTCCTGGAAGTCGGTGTGACAGTAGAAGACGGTGTCCAGATCAGAAAAGGAAACTTTTGTTCTCTTTATTACTTAAATAAGAACATTGGCTATGCAATGCAGTTTTTATTATTGTGACTTTTGGATCTGCATTTAATAATTAATAGTAGTATTTAATGTTACTCTTCTCTTGCTTACAAGTAGGAAAGGCAGCAGCCTATGTCTCCTAGCACTCTTCTGCCAGCATTTTGTCTTCTATAAAAACCCTTTTTAAGCAAAAAAATAAAATGCAAAACTTGATTTTTTTTGTTATTCTTATAAATTTTAAGATCCTAATAGTTACAGTTACTTAGGTGATAAAAAGGTTGTAAATGGGCTCTTTTGACCTTTGATAAACAAACTATTAACATAATGTACGTAAAGGTACAATGTTTAAATGTGTATGTTCTTGCTTTTACCTCGAGTATTTTAACAGACAACTTGACCAGTGAAACTAAGATTGATCTGTCAATCTTTTATGCAAGAAGATGAAAAACATGATTTTTGAAGTATTAAAGTAGAATGTATAGCATAAATTACATGATGCTATGCAAGTGAGTGTATTTCTGATAGTGAGAGTTTGTGGATTAGTTCCATATAGGCCTAGTCTGAGTAAAAATAAACATTTTCCTGTGTAGCTTTTAATAAGGCACACATCTTCTGATCTGCAGAAACCTCTTACCAACGTGTTTAGCATCCTTAGGATGATAAACCAACCATAAAGAAGTTCTGTAGTAGGAACCATTGTCTGTGGATGCAAGACGAAACAAACTCATTACATTTAACAGTAGTACTCCTTTAAATTGTAGCTGAGAAGATCACCAGGGGAAGTGTGCTTTCCAGGAGGTAAAAGTGAAGAAATGGATAAAGATGAAATTGATACGGCTCTCCGAGAAGCCAAAGAAGAAGTGGGACTCCAGCCAGAGAAGGTGGAAGTCATCTGTAGGCTTGTGCCTGGAATTGATAAAGTAAGCAATAACTGTGTAAGTCAGCATATCATTAGAAAGCAAGTTAGGGTATTTTGCTTTTGTAAGGTTGATAATGACATTTCCAAACATGTAACTGTAAATAACCACTGCTGCTTAAAGTACACAGCCTGTGTTGCCAGCAAACTAAAGGGAACAGATTCTTGCTCTCTGTTTGGCATTGGTGAGGTCACATTTGGAGTACAGTTAAGGACAAACAGGAGTACCAGAAAGACATTAGTAAACTGGTGAGAGTCTGGCAGAGAGCCACGGAGATGCTAAGGGGGCTGGAGCACATGCAATAGGAAGAGAGGCTGAGAGAAATGGGTTTGCTCAGCTTGAAGTTAGCAGGGTATCTAATTGCTGTCTTCAAGTACCTTCTGGGTGGTTATAGAGAAGATGATGATAGACTTGCCTTGAGACAATGGACACAAGTAGCAACAAGGGACATTTAAATTAGATGCAAAGAAAACATTGTTCACCATGAGGTTGGCCAGACACTGGCCCAGATTGCCCTGACAGGCTGTATAATCTCCATCTTAGGAGATAAGCAGAACTCATTCAGATAAGGCCCTGAGCAGCCTCATGTAACCTCAAAGCTATCTGGTTCAACATCCTTCTCAAAGCACGATTAATTTAGGCTGAAAGGGACCTCGAGGTTATGTAGACCATGATTCTGTATGGAAATCTAGCAAGGAGTCTTCAATTCTGCAGGTGTTGTTAGAATCTAAGTTATTGTAAATTAACAGGCTGCCAATTTGAATAGCAATATTCAGTGTCATGTGGGATCGGTTTTCCCTTATTACAGAGGGAATATTGTTTCAAAAAGCTTTATTTTTGTTCTTCAGGTAAGTTTCTCTTTATTAATACTCCTACTGTCTGTTTTTGTTTCCTGTTAGCCACTTATGGTTAACAATATGCTTCTAACATTTAAAAAAAAAAAAAAAGAATAGTTTTAAAATTGCATTGCAAAATGCTTTAACTCTTTTAATTTTTTAATTTTTATTTTTGTACGAGTAACATTAAAGCCACATATTTCAGAAGCTATATGTGAAAAGGATAAATTCAGTTTATATAACTGTTTTCAGTGTTTTCTAACAAACTGCATAAGTCAATAGAAAAGGTCATGTGGTTTTGGACCACGAAAGTTTTACCTGTCAGATTTTGCTTTGTCTTCTCCGTATGTACATTCAAAGTGATTCTGACTTGGACAGAGTCCCTCCAGACTTGCATCAAATAGTACAAATGTTGAGCTTTGCCATTACTGCTTTCTGTTGAACAGGGATGCTTTATTTTTACTAATAAATAGAATTAGCAATATATCCAAAAGAATAGTGGTGTTCTCTTTATGCAAGCTACTATTTCAATAGACTGTACCTTCCTGTGGGAGGGAGGGAAGGGATTACTTTAAAATAAAAATCTCCATAAACAACCAGTTCCAGAAAAAGGGTATGTATTTTCTAGTTAAATATTCTGTATATATAAAATTGCAATTCCAGTTAGGAATGTTTCATAGGTTTCCTGTGCTCAGTTTGTAACATCTGAAATGGTTTTTAAAATAAAGAACTTCCTTTTGCTTGGTACAAACTTAGTGTGTGTTTTGTTTTCTGGTTTTGTTTTGTTGTTGTTATTCTTTTAGATGAATCATTTGGTAACGCCAGTTGTAGGATTTATAGAGGATACATTCCAGGCTACTCCTAATCCAGATGAAGTGAGTGATGTTTTTGTCATGCCACTGGAGTACTTCATCAAGCCCTTAAATTACATGACCTTGCCTTATAAAACCTCATCTGGTTACTTAAGTTGGATGCACTGCTTTACATATCATGACCACGAACATAAAATGCCATTCAAGATATGGGGACTTACTGCACATTTTGCTGTATTTCTTGCTATTGTAATTTTTGGAACAAAACCTACCTTTGAAGTTGATTATGATCTTGACAACTTAATTTCATCTGCTGAGAATAAGTTTATGAATTTATATGCTTCTGTAAATGAAAGGAAGAAGGGTAATCTATGACAAACTGGTCTGGCAATCTGTATTGAAGGAGGAAAAACATTTTGGTTTATTCTCTCTGTATCCATTTTGTGATTGAATTTCACATTCGCATTTCTGCTGAATTGGGAACATATTAAAATTTATTTTTAAATAGGATTTTTAAGTTGTCAAGCTCTAACTTTATCTGTTTTAGAGTGGTCAGAAGTGCATGGTATTTTTAATGGACTTAGCATACAGATTCGGAAGGTCTAATTCAATTACTGCCTTTGTTTTGTGTGATCCAAGGCTGACTGTGCTTTGCCTTTCTTCTATTTAATGAGAGCACTATTTTTTCTAATTTTTGTCTGTTCAAATTAGAATATAAAAACTTTCGGGTATCTGTCCGTCTCTTACTGTATGACATATGGACAACATAATGCATACAGTCTGGTTTGGTACTGTTACAAGTAAGTGATTTTGTATTGCAAAATGCATAATAAAAAATATGAAAGATGGCAGGTGCTTTTCATGATTTGTTTTGTTTTGGTTGGGGTTGTGGGGAGAAGGAGGAGGTTTAATGAGTTCTATTACTCATGCTCAATTTAACATTTCTCAAGGAAATTTTCTAGGCTATGGAAAGTTTACTGTAGAAGCAATGGTACTGAACTTTCTTCCTCAGCATCTCGTTAGCATCATTCACTCAGTTCCTAGATGGAGTCATCTTAAGGAGAGTAAAGTGGCATTCAGTATTCATGAAAACGACTACAGACAAGCATTTTAGAATCTTTACCAGTAACTCTGGCAATGTCAGATAGTGTTCTTAGCATTGTGAATCCTTGTCTACTCGTTGCTAGTGAAGTAGAAGCTTATTCATGCTGGTCATGATGTTGCTGGCAAATGGGTAAGTTTTTAAAAGCACAATTGAGTTTGGCTGTATTTGAGATGTGGTTTTGGAAGTAAACAGGTTACCAGTCTTTAAACGGCTGGTCTCTTCTAAGTAACAGGGGTGAAATCCCTGCAGAAGTAGTAGCCACAATTAGGAAGAAGAGTTTTATTTTTTGTTACTAAACACTTGCGAAATTGTTTAAACACTTCTAAAGTTACACTGATTTTTAAACTCATCATATTATTTGTACCCTCAGTGGTTTCTCTCAATGCTAGTGTATGCAGGAAAAGTAACTAATTAAAATAAGAACATTGTTAATTAAAATAGAGCAAACCAACTGGACCTTTAATTAGTAAACAAAACAGGTATCCAGAGACATAATTACTAAATTACAATCCTCTGTTCCCTGCAGACTTTCTTTCATCTCAACGAAATCTGGCACAGAAATTGTACAAGTGGTACTAACACAAACCTCAGTGTGTTTTTATTTCTCTTTTCTTAAACATTAATGCATGGAACTGTAAGGATAAGAACAACAGTTACAGCTGTTACTCCTTTTAGCAAATGGAAATCCTGTTGATATTTGAATTAAATCAACCATTTGAACTAATTGAAAAATGGAGCTTATAGAGGTCCACACAACCAACAATCTTTGGGTGATTTGCAGTAAAGCCACTGGGGCTTCGCTTCATGCTTTACACTATGCCTCCTACATTAATTTTGAAATTTGAGAAATTTGTAACTAAAAAAATTCTGTGTTTAGAGACCCATCTGGCATTTGAGTGCCCAAACGACTCCTTTGAGCACAAAAAGAATAGAAAGAAATTTAACTGCCTGTTATTACAACTGCAGTTCTTCAGGTTGTACTTTTTCTAATGGGAGATTGGCAGAATTTTATCCAAAGATTGCCCAAGGAAACAGTTCTTGAGGCAGAAATGAGAGGATGACTCCCTCCATCCTACGCAACACTCCTAACTAATCCATGTCCTATTCATACACTTTCCTACCTTCAAGAGGTAAGGAGTGGAGAATGCTCCAAGTCGAGCATCATGAAGTCTGGTGATTCAGCCATTTTTCAGGATACTATCTCCAGCATGAAAGAGCGGAAAGTATGTCTCTCCGCCTTGTCCTAGGTAAGTGCTCTGTGTAGTTGAATAGCAGATTAAAGGCAAGTTGCAGCTGCTGTGCACCTCGTTTTTAAGGGAGAGTATGACTATGCTTTGTTTGTGAGAGATCAAACTCATGATAAAGGTGGATTCTCAGGGGAGGTGAATCTTTCCCTGGGGCTGCAGGGAAGATGTGCAAACTGAAAAGGGAAAAGATGAAGCAAATATGTTCTGAGAATTTCCTATTAGAAAATGCTGTACTCTGTGCTTTGAATTAGTTCACAACCTGGAGCAATTAATTCTCCATTGCATTGTAAACAAAATGTTAAGCATCCAAAAAAGGTTCATTCCATGGACCAGATGCCTTGCAGTTTGACACTGCAGTGTTGCAGTGCTTAAGTTTCCTTTCAAATCTGTCTTTAAAGTCATGTAATAAGCACTTCTCAAGAGCTGGGTGCCCCATTGTTCTCTCTAACTGGTCTCATCTTATAACTGAAAATTATTAAAATAGATATGTATCTACTTTTATTTTGAATGTAGTGATTTAAAGGACTCCTCTATTTTGAATTATTGATTGCAAATGCATTTGTCTTGTTTGTTTTAAGCACCGTATGTTAATAGAGCTTCCAATCTGAAAACGTGTTTTATACATATGTATTTACTCTCTGTGCTAAACAAATCACTAAGGTCATTGCTCAATTGAAAAAAAAAGTATTGAAAATATATTCCAGAGTACACTCTCTAATTATGGATAAGTAATGCTAGCATGACAGTGAAGAGTGCAAAGGCTTGTATCAGAACAAGAAAATTACGAATAAAAAATTAACTAAAAATAAGTAGCATACAGTTTAATGTGAATTGTTAGTCACTCTTAGTTAACATGCAGTGGTTCAGCATTAACATTTGTATATGTTTGAGTGCTGAAATAATCAGACTTTTGGTACTTTTATGTGAATGTTTAACATTTATATGTATTTAATATGTAAATTGGTATTTAATGATTAAAACCATAATGAAGAGCATCTAATGTAAATGACTTAAAAGGGATATAATATATATCTAGGTTACAGCACTTGTGTGGGGGGAAAACATAAAATGTTCATTTGAAGAAGTTCAGTGTATACAGTTTAATTAAAATGCCTGTTGCAGAGCTAGAGTTCATGCAGGATTAAGGCAGTTATACTTAGATGAGAATATAAATAAACTCCTTTCTTGAATATTTACATTCAGCCTATGCCTAAGTCATATAAACAGCAGAAAATCTAGAGATGATTTTGTCTTTCAAGAAAAAGCTCATGCGAGTGCTTACATGTCAATATGTATGTGATGCACCTACGGTGATTCTTTTTTTTAGTAGGTTGCCATAGCAATGCAGCTTTCACAATAGTACATATTAAACCATCTCCAGTTAAAAAAAAAAAAAGTAAAAAGGGTCATTAGGTAATTCCTTCTTCCCTGTAACCTTATTACTTCCCACAGTCCAATCTAAGAAATAAGAAAGAGAAAGAAATCACATTTGTTTCTGATTCCTTGCAGAAACTACAATGCTGTAGCCAGAATGTTCACTTAGTGTATGAGATTCTGACTTTCAATGTAAATTTCTTTATGTACCAAAATTGACAACTAAATAGTAAAAGGAATGCTTTATGATGATAATTGGATTTACTATACTGTATGGTTGCCTGTTCCTTAGTACTTCAGATTTAGGGTAGGTTCTGTTTGTTTTTCAAAATGAAAAATGTGCTAGGAAGGAAAATATCCAAGTAATAATGAAACACTAATGGAGAATAATGATCCTGTTTGTCAGAACCTGCCGCAAGGGAATGGTTGTTCACTGGCTAGCGATAGACTAATTTTTTTGGACACATTTACCTCTTCTCATCCTGAATTCTGTAATCCTTTAGACTGTCCAGTCTTGACCATTTATTGACCTATGTCTCTCCAGTCTATTATAAACTGCATTTGGACATACAGCATTAAAGATACACCCCTACAATGCATCCTACAGCTGCTGCAGTGTTTGTCTGCTAGCACAGCTGCTTTAAAATATTTGCATAGCTGTTCCTAATGAAGAGCTGGCATCCCCTTTTATGCCTATAGTAAAATCCAGAACTAATGGCAAACAAACACAGGAACTGTTCATCAGAGAAAAGCTAAATTTGTCTTTGAGATCATAATGCTCCTCCAGAGCCCCTGCAAGAGTCTGATACCCAGTTATTGAAATGAACATGAATAATCCTGAACAGAGCGCTCTATATATGTTTGAAGGATACTACAAGGATGTAGTGATGTAAATCTATATTCAAATAGATTTGTAACAGAACCAAACACCTGTGGGAAAGGGCTTGACAAGCAGCACATTTAAGTAGTGTTTACTTTATTCTCCATTTTAAAGAAAATGAAAGGATTTCTATTAATTGCTGCATATATGTAGTTGGCATAAATCACAATAATTTCATTGACTTTAGCACAGATGTACCAAATTGCATGCTCTGAGGCTTTAGTTTTTATAGCATACCTACTTTAACTGATAATGTATATTATCTCACTTGCAACTTTCATTTTCTTTCTTAACATTGGCATAACAGGTGCTCTCAGCAATTCTACGTAATAAATTAGTCCTAAATAACCCTGTTCAGAATGTATTAAAAGTTGTTTTTAAAATCTTAGAATGACAGAATGACACTCTACTAACAACATTTTTAGATCATCTACAGTACTGATTCGCAGATATTTATGGAAAATGAACTGAGTAAAATGGGAGCGCTACAGTTCAGTGCCAGGTTTCATTGCTAAAAATGGAAGTTATACAGAATTAATTATTTTTGACCTTTGGCTACTAACCATTAAATTAGAAGTGCAGTAACTGTTGAATTAGTAACAGATGTAAACAAAAGTTTGCCAAATCATGGAAAACTGGGAATACTGTTAACAGAAAGGAAGTTATGTTAAACTCCTGGTATTAAATTATTCCTTAGTTGAGGAAAAGAAAAAAGATATGTGCAGTGGAGTACATTCTCTACAATCACCAGGCACGAAAGGGCTAACAAGGCAGCAAATCTGGTTGATTGAGAGTTTGTATCTGTGAGAACCTGTTAACCTGGGCAAAGCTCTAGAAGGCTGCAAAAAGACCGAAAAAGAGAGAGATGACTCGGAGGTAAGAGCACAGGAGTTCTGTGACTTAGGAACAGAATCTATCTGGTGAGGGGAAACAGCAAGGGGTTAGTCTAGCTATGATTAGATCTCCCTTCCGGTAAGGGAAAAAGTCCAAAGAATTTCTAAGATTCTAATGGTAGGAAAGTGATGTATGCCTGGAGGAAAGGGATGAGCGCCAGCATATCAGCATACCACCACCAGAGGGTGCCACTTCCCAGGTGCTCCAGAGCAAGCCTGGCTCAGCCTGCTGGCAAGCACAAGTAAACCTCAGGTAAGAGCTGGCAAAAAAACTACCTTAGATTGGCTCTTGTGGTCTGTGGGGCTGCCGGATACTGTTATCCAAACAATGTGATTTAAAGCTATCTGGAATGGGACTGTATTCGTTTCTCTCCTCAGCAGCACATGCCTGACCACACAACTTCCTTTTTGTATGGCACGCATTATGACATGTGGAACAGTGTCAACCCTGTTTACTAAATAATTCTCCTTGAATTTGTTCTAACATGCTAGAAATAATGACATTCTTCCAATTCATTCCGACTAACTGTACATCAGTGGCTGAGCTAATGTGAAGATGCACTATAAGCCTGCATTCGTGCTTTTCTTCCAGACTGAATTGCAGATGTCTAATATCCATAGCCTACCTTGTTCATTGTCTTTTTATTCCATTATAAGGCTGTTTAGTGAAGCCATGGAAAAGGATAACTGATTTTGTTAAGCCCTAGAAATGAACAATAAAGAGCATGCTACTAAGAAAAAAAAAAAATCAAGTAGAAAAAAAAATTCTGGTTGGTCTGAAAACTGCCTTCTAAATATATTCCTGTTACTTAAAACTGTAATACTGATTTTAATTATTTGAATTTGCTGTTGTATTTACTCTAGCTTTGACTAAAGATAACTGATTACCACACTAATTTATGTACTACATTGCTCTGAAATGAAAAGTATCAGTCAAAATAAATGTTCTAGTAAAACTTTATTGAATAGCATTATTCGTTAGATTCTTCCCAGACAGTTTACAAGGTATCTTATTGCTTTTTAACAAAACACATATAATTATATATTTGATATATTTCCTCTCTAGGTTGTGTATATCCTGCCATTAAAACATTGACATTTGTTTCTTTTTCTATGACTTGGTGAAAAATGACCTAATTTCCAAGCCTGTTTTCTCTCATCTTTTGTTTATTTTGGTTATTAAGGATATAAAACACTAGTGGCCTAAACTTTTATAGAAACTTCACAACCAATTCCGCTTTCAACCTCTACATCAAATTCTGTTTACAAGCCTTCCTTCTGAAGTTTAACCTCCACTCTGAGTGCTGCTTTTTAAGGCCTACATTAGTGCTCAGAGGCCCTGCTTAAGATACAAGCATGTTTCTGTTGAGCCAGAACACTGGAGAAGTTTTTGCTCTTGAAGCTTACTCATTAAGAAATGTTAATTTCAGAAAGTGACTGGCATCAGAGGAGTTCATCAGCTACATCCACAGAGGCAGAAATGCAGCTGTGTACATTCTGTTGACTATTTTGCACTTGGCAACTGCACAGCCTACAGTCTGCTGTTTGTAAATATTAAATATTTTATTTACTTATTAAATATTAAGGCTTATTAAGCAGAACAGATGATTCACAATTTCATATGGGGGGCAGTCATATGGTTGCTGGAGCTGTATTGCAGAGCTCAGGATATAAAGACATTTCAGTTACATTTAGGCACTAAGTAAGATCTGCAGCTGGTGGAAATTAGTGCAGTTTGTGATACTCATGATTCGTCTACTGTGTGAAGTTGTCCATTAGAAAAGTAAGCATGCTAAATTCTAGCTTTATTCAGTACAAAAATGTGCTTTGTTCAACAGCTTGAAGAAGTTTTCTTTGCATTCAATGAGACCGATCAGATAAATGGGACCAGAGTTGTTACTGCATTGGTAATCCAAATTCTCTCCCAAGTGCCTGTCAGAATGAGTCCCTTTACACTTGAGCAGAAGTCAGTCTTTCAGTGATCAGGGACGAAGAGTCCCGGGCCACCCTGCAAAGGCAGAGAAAGCACAGGAACACTGAACTCCCTCACACCTGCCTGGGCAGCAAAATTAATCCTTTTCACAATTTCTCATAACACTTGTGAAATTCTTCAGAATAGTCGTCAGTCTTTTATTTCTACTCTATATAATTAATCCTTCTCTGGCCTCAGTTCCCTTAATTTGGTGCTTCCTATTGACTTTCAGGTGTACGTGTCTGAGAACAACAGACTGAATCCTTGGGCTTCAAGCTTTCACAGTAGTACAATGGGATGATGCACCTTAAAAACAGTCATAACATATGTCTGTTCTCCTAAAGCAAGGGTTGTATCTTAAGTAAATGCAAACTTAGTTCATCCATCATTCTCTGCTTGAATCTGACAGCCCAGAAATGTGATACTGAAATGTTATCTTTTGAGAACACACTATTTGAGCTTCATGTGGTTTTTTTTGGAGGTGGTTGTTAGTGGGGTTTTGGGGAAGGGGTTTGCACTTATTCTCTATCTATGTGTATTTAAAGCAGAAAAAAATATTAAAAGTAGAATTATTTCCTTTTTCTGATTTAAAAAAAAGATGCAATTAAAGCAATGCCAGCTAAACTCAGAGCAAGCTTGTTTAAAACTTTACTAGCTAAATCAGTGACTTGAGTCAGAAAAAAAATCTCTATTAAAAAAAAAAAAAAAGTGTTTAATTTTAGGCATGAACTTATATCCCCCAAAAAAGAAAAAAAAAAAAACCTAAAGCCTAAAAGGACAACTGAAAGTGCCTTAAATGCTTTCCTGAGTGAGATCCTCTATTATATTCTTTAAAATTTCCACTATCCCATCAGACTTAATATTGGATAAAATTCACCTGAATGAATTTGTGTAAACTGTTCTGCACAAAATAGTGCAAATCAAATTAGGGCCACTAAGGCTTTTTTTATAATTCAAGTGTTGTTTAACTGAGGATTTCCTTGGACTAAATAGGACTTTGTCATATATTTGATGCTTCTTTCAGGATCAAAAATCAGTCTGAGAAATACCAGAATGGGACAGGGGTGGAAAAAATTGGTGATGATGCAAACAGGATCTGTCTGATGCTCTGTTAAGACTGGCATGTACCTTTGTGCTTTGCTTTGTTATTTCTCTTCTGTCTCCCCTCTGTTTTATGCCTTACCTGGTCTCCATTTATTGCTATTGTTAAGTCTCTCACAATAATCTTTTCTGACAGATAAATACACAGTAGGTAAAAGATGGGAGCATGAAAATAGATGCCCCTGAACATGAAGCCATTGGTGATAGATGATTACAGATAGATGTTATCTGTTCTTTATATTGCATTTAGTGCCTTAACTTGCAGTAACCTCAACAACTTTCTAATAAGGAATCCTTCATTTTTATCTATTTTTTCCATGGTGCTTTGTGTTTTGGGGGAGGTACTGGAAGAGTTATTCCTTTATAAAGCAACATTACATTTCTTTGTAGTGAAGGCAATTAAAACTTAGTTCTGACCTGAGCATTCATTTAGGGATGTCAATTATTCCAGAGTTCATACGTCTTTGGTGAGCGGAGGTTTCTGAGTAACTTAAATTGCTATGCTGCATATTTCAAAAAGAGCCCACATTACCAAAATCTGCTAATTTAAAGACAACCTCAGACTGGCTATCATGTTTGATTGCGCTAGTTCTTTATGTAAAAACAGATTTTATTGGCAAGCAGGTAGTTTAGTGTGTATTTATCCACAAAGTGCCTTTTTTTTCTCTTTAATTATAGTAGAACTAGAAGGCAATTCTGGAAAGGAGACCTAAGCAGCCAGCTTGATGGGGATAGTGGGGAGGAGTGGGAGGAAAAGGACGATGACAATGACTAGGCCTGGGTTTCTGTGCTGGCAGAAGCAGCAACACTCCTGCTACGATTCTAGTTGAGGTGCTCAGGAGAAATGAGCAGTACTGTGTGGTACCACATTCCCACCATTGGCTGGCTGGGACAGGAGGAGGAAAGGGAAAGGGTGTTGGGGGGAAGACTCGTTTGCATATCTACTCAAAATGCTTTGTGCTGAGGTAAAGATGATGCAAATGACATGAGCTGCTGCTGCATACAGATATGTTTGTTTAGTTGAGTTGTCATGACAACTACATCTAAGCTGTTACAGCATATAGATTGTCATTGGCACCTGATGACTCTAAACAGGCCATTATACTTTCCAACAAAATCAGCACCCATTTTTGGTCTGGTTACAACTACTGTTAAAGTATGTAGTCTTAATGGCATCCAAAAAAAAAAAAAAAAACCACCATCACCACCACCAAAAAAACCAAATCCAACTTACTTTTTAACAGTGGGTCACCACAGCTTCAGGCTGGTCACATTCTTCTGGCTCGTCCAGGAAAGCAGCCATTTCATCTTGTAACCCATGAAATTGTTCAAAGCCTACAAAATAAACCAATAGCAAATCTTAAGAGACTGATGGGGCTCAGATGAACCTCTGAGTATATAATGCAGATGGCTGACTGCTCAGGGTTAAATACACTGTAACCTGAAGAAAACATACAGCAGTTTAATTTTGAGTTAAGACACAAAATTCTATCATTTTTCACAATAAGTGAATAGTGTTTCATTTAGAGGGTGCTACAATTCACTGTGATAATGCTTACCACTGAACACAGTGCCACCAGCATATCCCAACTGTCTTAGCACAATCTGGCAAGTATTCACAGCTTGAAATCCACATTCCTTGGCACAACTAGAGTATCTGCAGTTAGAGTTGGGAACCAGAGAACATGCAAAACTGGGTACTCATGGGACTGCTCCTCTTGTTAAGCTCTGCAGCAAAGTGGCACAAGTTGTAGAAGTGATTTTCAGTTTAGAGTATCCTTGACTTTGGGAGTATGCTGGGCTGGAGCTCCCCACCTTGAATTTGGTATCTCAGTCTTGAATGATGGAAAAGTATGTGGAGGGTAGAGGAACAGTCCTGGCTGAAGGGTGCTCTACCACTGCAACAGCCCTCTGCTTCCTCCCTGCCTCAGGTGGAAGCAGAAAGGGGGGAAATAGTTAACAGCAGGAATCCCATACCTTTGCTTGTGCTCAGCTTAGCACATCAGATGACAGATATTTTAGGGAAGAGGGGCTATGGTACCACATGGGAAATGAAAAGGTCTGGGAAAGAGATTGTTGGTTGAAAATGGATGGAAACTGTTCCTCTAAATTCTTGCTGCATGGACATTTATTTTCACGTGACTGACACTCTAGGGCATTTTAAGCCACAATAGCTCCCTGGTGGGTTTCAGCGTGGCCACATAAGCAGCTGGGCCAACACACCTGAGGAGGCAACACCTTGCAGCAGGTGCTGGGAATGAGCAGCAAGCAGCTGAGGAAGGGGTAAGTGGGAATACCCTAAACCGCTGGAGACTTTGTCTTCATGAGCTGCAGCTTGATTTATAGTTAGTCACTTCCTCACAGCTGATCTTCTCTGACTGTTTGCGGACTAATAAGTATACTCTTCCTATCCAGCTGTGTGGTAGAATGTGTTAGGCTAACTGAAAAAGAGGTTTACCTCACAAATGGGGTGGTCTGTGGATGTGCAAAATCTGCTACAGGAGCTCAGAGGATAGGAAGTAACTCAGCAAGGCATGATATTGATCACAGACATAAATCAATAAGTAGAGAACTAGAAGTAGTGACTTATGGGTTGTTTTAAGCTCTGCCACTGATTAGCAGCATATGCATGCTGTGTAGGTTGTGATACAGAGGTCATAAACACACTGGATAATGTATTGCAAGATCTACTGCACAAGGACTTCCCTCTTAGATGGCACTAGTCAAAGGAGAGAGCAATGATAAGGGGAGTTGCTCTCAGGATGTATCATGAAGCATATCCTGTAATTCTGTCAAGGAGCACATATATTAAGGATAAGGATATGCTGCTATTAGGCTGGACTGACCCGCTCAGAATGCCTTTTTCCTGATAAAGGAATCTCCTGTTCTCCATTCTGGCAAAGAAACCCAGCTCCTGGCTGAGACACAGGAGCAGAAAAATCAGAGCCTAGCAGGAACTATTCCTTCTTGGGCCATTTTAACTCTCATGCTGCAATACTACATGATGGGGCTAATGTATTACTACTGTTCTCAACATTAAGAGGTCTTTAACTGGCAAACTACAACACTGACATGTCAATTTCCTCTTATTTTGATTATTAAAATGATCACTTTTAACTTCAGTTATTCCATTTCTGCTGTTGCTCACTAGCATGGGCTTGTGATCACTGTGACTTTCCATCAGAATCTTTGCTACAATTCTTGGAAGTTCTCTCCAAAAGTTGACAGTCTTTTCTCATTTCTTGGCTCTATATTGTTATTCAAGGAGGGTTTTGGTCACAAAATTTACAGTTGCCTGGCCATGCAGGAAGCCTGCTGAAAGGTGTTCTTTCAATTGTTCCTGTGTAACTTGAAGTCTTCCGCAGAGGTCAGCCTCAACAGCTAACTTTTCTCTGATGTGCTGTGAAGCTCAAGTATCCCTGCAAATTGTGTCCCTGATTGTTCTCACCTGCAGTACCTTAAACCACTGAACTCTCATCTTGCTATTTAAAAATTTCTTGCCTATCTTAAAGGAATGTTTTATTTGGATAGGACCTACATTTTCAAAAGTGACTCACAAACCTTTTTTGAGAAACTTCACGTGGATTTCTCTTTTGATGTGCTTGCTTCCCATGATATCATAGAATCATGGAATGGTTTGGGTTGGAAGGGACCTTAAAGATCACCTAGTTCCAACCCCCTGCTGTGGGCAAGGATACCACCCACTAGACCAGGTTACTCAAAACCCCATCCAGCCTGGCCCTGAACACATTCTAGGGACATGGGATCCACAGCTTCTCTGAGCAGCCTGTTCCAGCGCCTCACCACCCTCTGAGTAAAGAATTTCCTTCTAACATCTAATCTGAATCTCCCCTCTTTTACTTTAAAACCCTTCCCCCTTGTCCTATTGCTATCTGCCCATGTAAAAAGTCGCTTTCCATCTTTTTTATAAGCCCCCTTTAAGTACTGAAAGGCTGCAAATGATACCAGATTATTTTGCTTAGGCATGTCTGTAGGGCAGTGCCTCCTCTCTTTGCTCCTTCATGTTCCCACCCATGTGTCTCTCTCAAAATACAGCAAGTTTAACCTCCCCTCCCCATTGCCTTGTTAACATTTATTGCAATGAGAGAAAAATCCTACAGTACTGACTGTCTGGAGCAGTATTCATCTCTTCTGAATCCAGCTAATAATTGTGTATAGGTGCTTGCCCCTCTTTTAACTTAACCCAATAGCAGCTTTATCTTTTCTAAACTGGAGAAACTTGAAAGGAATTTAGGCCTCTTCCATCCTCCTACTAAGGAGGTAACTCCAAGGTGACTAAAGGCCTGGCATGGTATTAGAAAAATTCCTTTTTTCATGGTCTTTTGGGACTACATGTGCTTGCCAATTCCATTGGTTTGAAGGACTATGAAGAAAC
Source organism: Chauna torquata (assembly GCA_013399475.1). Classification (NCBI taxonomy): domain Eukaryota; kingdom Metazoa; phylum Chordata; class Aves; order Anseriformes; family Anhimidae; genus Chauna; species Chauna torquata. The sequence continues at coordinate 74,641 of VXAL01003430.1, forward strand.
TTGGATGACATTCAGCAGCAGTAATTCTGATGCTGCAGCTTAACCAAGATAATATTGATATTTGGATCTGATTTGGTAACGCAATCCCCTTCCTCCTCTACCTAAGATGCCATATACTACTCAGCATCTCCACGTTTAAAGATGGGTGCTGGTTAGTTACCTACCATGAAAGGACACTGCTTAGCTCATGGCTAAAATATTAAGCAGAAAAGTTTGTGTATTTTTCTTACGGAGGAAAAAAGGAAGAGCTTTTCTATTTGATAGTACAAAATACTCATTTCCCTAGAAATCTCAGTTTCCTTTGTTCTAACGTCACTCTCCATGTTAGCCCTTCCTGACTTTTATTTTTTAACTGTAGATGTAGACTGCATTTTGAATTGTTGCTTTAAAGAGTAAGACAAATGCTGGCACTCATGTGGTCCACCCTGTACTGTAACTTCGCAAAGACAAACTGACTCTCAGGCTGCATTCCACACTCTTGCCTAAAATGGTTCCCAATTTTAATTTAAAGTAACTGCTATTTCTACCAGCTAGACTTTAGATATAAAATTATGTCAAAATGATGGGGGATCCAACTGCATGCTTGGAAAGTAGTTGAGGCCCTTTCATTTTACCTTGAAAGAAAAAGATATATCAGGAATGCCCAGATTTTCTTGGACTGGACAACAGATAAAGGAAATAATTGTTTACATGGATATCTAATTGTGTTAGGTCTTACAGTGAGATAGCCAGTATGAACTAAAGCTTCCATGAAAAAGATCGTTTCACCAAGACTTCCAAACCCTAACAGTTCACAAGTTACCAACGTTGGAATCCATCTGCACAGTTTCTAGTGGGAGACAAAAATGAATGCTTACCTTACGTTTTTCTTGGTTTTTTTTCAAGATATGTTGTCTACCTTGAGTCTACAACCACTTCCTTCCCTGCTACTCTGATGTCTCTTACCACACAGAGTTTGTATCAGTGAATGAAGAGTAAGCAAGCTGCATGGGCTATGGACTCCTGCTGCTTTTTTTCCCCAGAGGTTCCAATATAAACTGTGGAGTCTATCAGCCCAGATCTGATTTCTCACAAGATTGGAGCACTGAAGAATCATTTATCTCAGTTGCAACTATGAAGGTTTGCTATGCAAACTTTACATCAATTTTGTGTCCGAAAAAAAAAAAAAAAAGAAAAAAAAAACTACTTTGTCTAACATTTAACTGATTAATATAGAAAAGCACATTGGAAATTTAGCCAGCACTTCTTCAAAACTCCTGGGAAACAGAAAAGCCAGTACTTCTTCAAAGCCCCTAGGAAACAGAATGGCACAGTCAGCCCTCTTCTGTAGCAAACATGGATGTCAGCAAACCGGCCCCACTTGAGACTAGAATACTTGTTTTTCAGTTATCTTCCTGTACTGTGAAATACAGCTACAGATGCAATAAATAAGTCATAAAACTAGACCACTTACTCTAGTGGTATTACACACACTGGGAACAGTGCAGTTATCAATAGTATAAGCTCACCTGAAGTATGGCACTAGGACGCTTAACTATACTCTAAAGAGCCACTTCTCTAGGTAGGAAAGGCATTAAGATTTTTCAGACCTGTTTCTCACCTTTCTAATTTATTGGTTTTCCTGTTAAAGTTTCTATAAAAAGAAGCCATTTTTGCTCCCAAGGTAGACATCTGCCTTTTTTGGTTGTGTTGTGGGTTAACCCTGGCAGGCAGTTAAGCCCCACAGCTGCTCGCTCACTCCCCCACAGTGGGATTGGGAGAAAAACAGAAGGGCAAAACTGAGAAAACTCGTGGGTTGAGATAAAGACAGTTTAATAAGTGAAGCAAAGCTGTGCACACGAGCAAAGCAAAATAAGGAATTTATTCACTACTTCCCATCAGCAAGCAGATGTTCAGCCACTTTCCTGGGAAAGCAGGGCCTCAGCCATAACCCCAAATGTCCCCCCTGCTTCCTCCTTCTTTCCTGAAGCTTTTATTGCTGAGCACGACATCATATGGTATGGAATAGCCCTTTGGTCAGTCTGGGTCTGCTGTCCTGGCTGTGTCCCCCCCCTTGTGAACACCCAGCCCGTCGCTGGCCAGGCAGCCTGAGGAACAGAAAAGGCCTTGACACTGTGTAAGCACTGCTCAGCAATAGCTAAAACATCCGTGCCTTATCAACACTGTTTTGGTCACAGACTCAAAACACAACACCATACCAGCTGCTGTGAAGAAAATTAACTCCAACCCAGCCGAAACCAGTACAGGCTGTAAACCCGACATGCAAGCTCACATGCTTTCATACACTGAGAGTCCCTGTTTCTGCCAGCCCAAGTGAGATCTAACCTAGCAGACTTGTTATAAACAGTTCCATTAGCATCTGAACAGTGCTCAGAGCAAACCAATCTCCTAATATGCTGAGTTTTTTTGTCTGTGTCGTGTCGTCCCCCCCCACCCCCCCATTGATTGATGGAGAATAGAGTGACATGCCCAGTTGGTTTATTAAAATCAACGAATTAGAAAGTGGTAACCAGCTACGGAACTCAGGAAAAGAGGTCATTTATAGTCAGCATGATAAAACACTCCAAAGAAAGCACAATTATGCTGAAGAGCATCCTGTTCCTCTCTTCAAAAGGCCCATCAGAGAGGGCACAATCAAAGTGGTATGGAAAGCTGCATCAAGAGTTTGTGGGGGGGAAAGGAGGGTTCTTTGTATTGCAAACCCCACAGAAATTCTGTGCTGTTGCAGGGCACTCACAAGAGCTGTAAATCAGTACAATGCCTTCAAGTTTAAATTCAAGCTAGAAGCCTCATTGCTTCCAGAACAGCAAACCGTATGCCATGTGGTTCTGGACTGCAACTTCAGAAATATGAAAAACAAAACTCAGCTTAGTAAACCCGAAAGCTCACTGTTGTTGTCTCTTTTTTTTTAATTTTATTTTATTTTTTTGTTTGTTTTGTTTTGAGCAGATTCAGGAGCTACCTGTATTATACATATAAATACTTAATGAGAAAAAAAACATGGCTCACAAAACTGTAAAATAGCTTGGTAGTTTGTCAAAGATAACTTTGATAAAAAATACAATGCATTATGAGATGCAATCAGGCTGGCTGACAACGTTCACAGGCAGATGCTCCTGATGATGTTGTGCACTGTAGTATAACCAAGGATAACAACTGCTTATATCCAGTGTAATAACTGGGTAGCCTTTTCAAACTCATTTTCGTTACTGGCTGAATTCTTATCCTTCTGTACACTTCAGCTCTGTTGTACCGTTCAGAGACAGTTTTCGCAAGCTTCTAACAAGTTACTCAGGTTCCTTAATTACTGAAACCAAATTGAGTCAAAATGCCAAGTGTGATTACTCTTTTTCAATGCCTGGAGCAACACAAAATAAATAAGTATATAAAGCATTGTGTCCATCCCCAGATATCTAACTCTCCAGTTACTGACCACAGTACTTTCAAGAGGAGATTTAACATCCGCAATGATTTTTTACTTTGCCTGTGAACTACCTTAAAGATCAAGGTGTGAATAATGTCTTGAACCTGTCTGGAATTCCTGGAAGGCATTGTAATATCCTAAAAAAGTCTACGGGCACTTAGCACTTGAACAGTACTACAAGAAAACTGTAAAGGTATATTACTAGTCATGATTCATATGAGGTAAATACGACTCACCTCAGCTTCATAAGCAGGGAAACAAGTCAGAGAGTTGAAATGGTGGAGTCAGGACAGTATAGCCAGTCTGCTCATGTTCTGAGTGACACTTTTAGGCAATGACAGTCCTAATGTACTCATCTCCCGTAACTTCGTCTCTCTAATTGTACAGACAACAGGTGAATATACTAAGGAGTAATTTTTTCACTATACCAAGTATTCAGTTAGTCAAACAAATGGATAGTAGGGCTCTAAAAATAAATACATAAACGAAGTTTTGTTAAAAGGGGTTATTTTGGTCTGTTCATATCTATTGACGACTATCATCACCATTATGTAAATATTATACAATCTATTTAATTTTTCTTAAATTACATTATTTCTTGATCAGCAATGTGATCAATTCATTTAATTTCTATTGTACCCATCACTGAATTATCTGAGCACAATTTCTGTACAAGACAAATGACAAATAATGAAGAAATAACTGAGCGGTCAACAGGATAAGTCTTATTAGCATATCTTTGCCTTGCCAAATCCCGTGTAAATGCTTTGATTTCTTTTCCTTTTTAATTTAAGATGCAACTCCTGATGATTTTGAGGAGTTTTAAACTGCTTCTCTCTGTTGAAGGGAAATGTATGGTTCTTTTCAGTGACTATAAACAGAGAACTGCTTCCTTGCTTCTATGATTCATACATAGCTCCACCAGTAAGAAAAAGCCCCTGGCTAAGATAAAACAAAATAAATTATCTCAATGTGAATTAATGTTAGGAAACAGAGGTTTCATTTGGTTTTCAAAAACCAGACAAATAAGTCTAGCATGCTATATTCTTAGATGTTCCTTTGCAAATTTCTTTGTTACATACTATGCACAGATACAGGGGAAAAAGTCAATAAAACCATTTTCCTACTGATAAGAGATGTGGACTACAGGTCATAACAGCAGCTGAAATAGGTATTCTGAACATGCTCTCAAAACATAATATATAAGATGCATCTTCTGTCAAGCAATATGGATGTTTTACAGCACACAAAGCTGTAGGGAGAAGATGTTGAATCAGATGGAAAAGTTATGAGAGTCCTGAGGATTTGTTTTCTATCCCTGCACTAAACAGAATTTTTTAACACAAGATAGTAAAGAAAACGATGTTTTAGAACACAACATATTTAAAACTGCCCTGTTTATGCATTAAACAGCCAGAAAAAAATCACTATTTTACTATTTTTTATTTATAACTATTAGAAAATGCATCACTTAGCTTAAAAATATTTTAATCTTTTATTGTTTGAGAGAAAATGTGATTTGATTTATGCCTCAGTGAAAACTACTGAGATAAAAACTGCAATACTATCCATTCTGAAGGCTTGGTTTTGCCATCTATATGTTACTTCCTTTGAGCAAAGTGATTAGCCATTACTCAGGGTCTGAAATGTTGTTCCTGCTGAGAAACTGATCCAATGACATCAAGTAGTTCTTGAACACAAATCTCTTTGCTTTTCTTCCAAAAAATCTGACACAGAGTATAGAATAGGTATCTAATACAGGATGATTCTTTTCCACATAGGTCCAAGGGGCTTTTTTTGGTTTGGTTAACTCTCCACACAGAACCAGACCTTGCATTTAACACATCTGCTTCAGTTTGACTTCCCCATGGTCTGCGTTTCCAGTAACAACTTCTATTTCTTCACCTATCTTACTCAAAAGTACGGTAATACTGCCGTTAGATTTATCCTGAAGGGCTGCTCCCCTCCATGAAATTGAGGCACGAACCCTCAGAACAGTATCTGTGATGAGGAGTGATTTGTCCCTGATACACATAGGTTCTTTTGCTGAATAGATTATTATGTTCTGAAATTAAAGGATCTGAGTCAATGAACAATGTTGACTGCAACTGCCAGCATTCATCCACAAGCACACTGTTCCACTTTCCCATGTTGTCTAGATAGCATTTTTAAAAATCACCATTGCAAAGAATGACAGCACTTGACCAGCAGATAAAGGTGGTGATCAAAGAACTCTTAATTCCCTTTTGTTCAGCTTCTCGCAGCACATTCATTAATATGGTCACTACTCCACTACACCCATCAAATCAGGTCCTACATTTTCACTTTTTCAGGTCTAATCCACCAGCCACTGAAGTCAATGGAAAACCACCATTACAGTTCAGTATGTTGTTATTTAAGTCTTTAAGTGATATGAATGGCCATCCCACAGCCTATTTCTGGAGTAGTAAAATTTATAGTCAACTGTCAGAATAAATCCTGGTTTTACATCAGTATATTACATTTAGTGTAAGCTTCTGTACTGCATCATCCAATATTCTTAAAGCAGTGCTTAGGGATTAAATCAAAATAATGGAATCAGGATTATGCAAAAATATGCTATATGTTCCCTCAGTTGCCACAAGTGACATAGGCAAGTACTGGTTCTATCATAAGCAAGATGTCATGAGTCTGTGAAATGACCATCCTTCAGGCATTTTGACTGGAAAACAGTATAGGGTTAAATCACTTGGGATAAATTACTTATGGTTCAGGATCAAAGAGGAATGGAGACAGCTTTAAATCATTATTAGCAGGGTCGATCAAAAAACTCCCAAGTCATCAATGTAAAATAGGACTACACTAGCAGACAAACCTCTGCAAAATAAATGCCATCTCAAAGTCCAGATTCACTTCTTCTGGATGTTTCAGACCACTGGAGTGATGCAAGTGGGCTGCCCCACGGCCCCTTCATTATTCGGGATGTCACTTGGCTGACATATACTGCTGACATATACTACCCGCCTTACGTTTTCCCACTGCACTTTACCATTCAAGTTAGAACTGTAATAAGATGCCAGCTGAGTGAATCATCTGGAATCAAATGCATGTTATTCTTTATTCAGCTGCTGCCCGCCTGGTCATGCATTCAAATGGCCAGATCTAAAGTGACAGAACTTTGTATTCCTTTTTACAGCACTGAATTAGCCGCCTATAGTGGACAGGGAGGGGAATATTCATGGTATTACCAGGGGAGCAAGGGAAGAAAAAAAGCTTCCTGACCTTTAAAGCGGCTAGATGCCTCCACAAGCTGCTATTTAGAATGAAGTGGATAGCATCATTCTAATACGTCACATAGAAAATTCTCGATACGTTAATGAGCTGGTTTTGAATCCTTCTCCAAAACATATCTTAAGGACAATGTAGGCATCATTTAAGGCATCAGACTTCACTTTTGCTAAAATCTGTTTGAACTTCTTGAGGTAATGAAGCTAGTGAAGCTCCCCTGTGGCTAGTATTTGTTCTCCCTTGTGCCTAAGATGTATTGTTTACTGCTTCATTTATAACAGGCTTAGATGAAAAATTCTCAGAAACAGGCTTTAACAAATATTATACCTGCAAACTTCCTAAAGACTAGACAGAAAACCCAGAAGTGTTACATACTAAGTACAAAGAAATACGAAAAATCTATCTATTCCTCTGTTTGTTAATGTGAATGAAAGTGTTTTACTCCACTACTCATTATACTTATAGCTAAGACATTTCCAAGTCTTTTTTATTTCCTCCAAGTACAACATGAATACATAACCCAAGATGAAATAAATGCATCGTGAAATTAAGGAATATTGATGGACTCTGGCTTGCAACAAATGCACAGTCCAAAGAGATAATCCCTATCACGAGTGAGAAAGGTCCTGAAATTTCTTAAAGAGCACTGAGTTGTTGCAGGGGGGTTGGCAGAAGAATTCTGTCCATACCTAGATCTGTAGGAATGTTTTCTATACATGCAGCATGCTGCATGGAATTTTGAAACTTCAAAAATACATGCATAATTTCAGACACGTAAGCAGTAGATTTATTCAGGCTGCAAGACCATCAATAAAATGATGCAGCTATCTAATGCAGAACTTGATAAATAAAATTTAGCCACCTACAAAACCACAACTAATGATCCTCCAAATCCACGTTCAGCTGTCACGTAACGCCACAGGCACCCACCCTCATTAACACAGGACGAGGGGATTGATCCTGGAGCCTCGCTACGGCCTGGAAAGCAGGCATGTCCCAGGCAGCTCCAGCTGCTGGAGGTGGTCTTACAGCACATCCTGTACACACGTTAAAGGATGAAGCTCCCCACAGAATCCAGCAACCACCCACAGCCCAGCGGACGGCACCGATCACCACTGAGACCTGTTGTATAAGGGCTTAAATATTCATTACAGCAGAGTTCCAAACTCGAGTCGCTCGCTTACAAGCGCATGTGTCAATTATGAGGCAGCTGCCCACCTGGATGTTCTTTGTGGTGCCAAGAACATTCACTTAGCTGGCCCCAAGAACTGCTAAAGGACAAGGAGTTGGTAAAGAACAACTTTGCATGCCCAGTTCTTCAGTGACTAGAGGGCAGCTGTGAAGGTGAGGTGGTTTTGGTCCCTGAAGGGAAGGGATGGATTTGAATTTGAGGGTCAGGCACCTTAATTAGAGATTGGAGCTGTGCTGCCGTTAGGTAAGGAAGGGGCACGGAGGGGAGCAGGGTGTCCCGGGGAGGCCTGCCCGACCAGACGGGGCTCCCGGGCCTTACCGGCAAGGAAGGCAGAGGGACGCCTGGTCGCGAGGGCAGGAGACCTCCAAGGCGGCGCTGGCACGTGAGGGCGCGAGGGGATCGGTTCCAGCTGTTTCCACAGTAAAACAACGTGCGCGTGGGGCACAGCGCCTCAGGGGACACAACCTCGCAGCAGGACGAAGCTGGGCTCCCTCTGCCGCGGTGCCCACAGCCACCTCGCTCCTCCTGCTTTGGGCTTGCACACCGAACTTTGAGCGAACTGAAAGCATCGCGGGGGCATTTTTCGGCCTTGCCTGGTAGAGGCACGCCCGGCACCGGGCTCGGCGGGGCTGGGCTCAGGGCAGGGCGGGAGCTGGAGGTGGGGCGGCGGCTGCAGGTTCCTACCTGCCCGCGAGGAGAAGACCCCGCCGGCGTCCCCGCCCTCGACACCTGCCGGCAGCCCCCGGGCCGTCCCCTCAGCTGCGCCGCTGCCGCCTCAGGGGCCCGCCCGGCCGCCAAGTGCGAGTTCCCTCACGACGCCG
>VXAL01003430.1:83714-121305 GCA_013399475.1 Chauna torquata
CGCGGCTCCCGTGGCGGCGGTCTGGGGGGTCCGGGCCGCAGCCCTGCCGGCCTGCCCTCCCGCCGCCCGGGCGGCTGTTGCATGAACTTCCCTCGCTTGCGGCTTCCCGCTCGGCGCGGAGCCCCGCTCCGAGCTGCCTCGGCAGCTTCCTTCCCGCCGGCGGCCCCGCCGCTCTCTCCGTCCCCCTCCGGCCGGGAAACCCGCACCGAGATCAGGGCCGAGCGCTGGGGCAGGCACGACGTGAAGCCGGGGGTACGTGTGCTGTCGGCAGCAGCTATGGACGAAAATAAACGAATTGTCATTGATTTTTCATGGTACCAGCAGGGAGAAATGGGAAAAAGCTGGCCAAGAGCGCTCAGGGGGTTGCTTTTTTTCTGAGAAACGTGGGTGCGCGCTTGCGTGCGCTGCACAGCACCTGTCCCTTTCCCCTCTGGTGCTGGATGTTGTTTTCCTCCCGGGAATCACTTATCTCTGTCGCCGTAGTTTTTCTTCAGAGCTCGCGTGACAGCGTAGCTGGCGTTGAGGATAGTTTACCAGTGTTCAATTCCTTGCCCAGCTGATAAGCGGCTCGCAGTCTGCTGGGATCCTGAAATGAGCTTTCCTAGAAGGCTATTTTTTTTTCCCCAAACAATTGTAGCAGACTGTTCTTCCTAGATGGCTAGTTCTCAGCACACATGTTCCTTTGTGAAAATAGGATTTTTTTGCTAAGTGGCAGAAGACAACATTAGGGCCTTATTACACAGCTTGATGTGTAACAGAGACCAAATTAATTTTACCTAAGACAGAGGTTTCTCATCTGTCGTCTTCTCCTGTAACGTGAAAACATGATGCTTCCAGAGGACAAATGCCAAGGTGAAGGCTGAGTTGTTTATTTTAGGAGCAGCTTGCACTAAAAGTGATACTGTTACAGGACAGTGTGTTCCTTTTGAATGAAGTACCCAGTGGATGTGCCTCTGATCTTGGAGTGCTGGGCTAGGTAACACAGCTGAGTGTCTTAGCCTTTTCAGACACCAGCCTGTCCAGGGGATCATAAGGTTTATAGCTTATGAAAGCATTCTCCCCCATGATCCCATGGTAACACCCACAAAAAATGTTGATATCCATCAATCTAAATGAGGAATAATAAATGATGGGCTGAGACTTCTGTGTCATTCCAGGCTACATGAATAGAGGAAATAATGGTAGGTCATTTAGCTATTGGGTAGCTCATTTTGGTGTCAAGCAAGGTTGTAATTCCATTTGAGAACAGGTTCTGTTGTTTTTCTCAGTGCTATTTTTAAGCTGTTAACAAAAGTTAGCCTGTAATATCTTACATATTGTGAACACATGTGGACATATTCCTTTATATGCCTGAGGGATTTACACCGATCTCCAGTACCTGTACGAACTCCGTTTTCATCAAAGCGGTAGATATGCATGTATCACAAGTAGCAAGTTACCTATGAAGGAACACTTGGCTGTAAAATAGAAGTATTCTGCTCTGATACAGCTACAGTTGCTTCCCAGCGTAATATTCAGCGAGCTGTATGAGTTGCACCTATGCTGTTTATAGCATCAGTAGATCTGCTCAACTACTTCATAGTTACTGCCAGATCACACAATCCTGTGTAGGTTTTTGAAGCTTCCATTCATGCCAGAGGAGTCTGTAGCCTGTGTGGTCTACTTGTCATTCGTAGCTGGAAACGGCTGTAGGGCTGAAATGTGATCAGGTCACCAAAGTTTGCTGCCAAACAAGGCAAAATCAATTTGCCGATCTTCTTGACCTAAGCCTGTAAATACAGAAGATTGATCAGGATGATGATGGACTTGTAGTCTGGTGTTGGAGACTGGGTGACAGAAATGTCTGTTGGCTTTGCCCAGTATAGTATCCACCTGTTAATGCACACAGTGCAGAACACATCAGAGATGAGCTCCTCTTAAGTTACTGTGGATGCCAGATAATGCTTAGTTGAACAGTTCTTAGTTGAATCAGTTTTGCAGTTGACTCATTATAGAGTTTACTTGTGGAGAAAATTAATCTTTATTTTAAGAAGAATGTGTGTATGCATGATAAATAATATATATCAATAAAACCAGTTAAATTATATGTATACATTTTATAGTATGGTACTGTAAGTAGTGGTGATGGAGGATGCACTGCTGTTAGCACTAGGCCAGTTGACTAATTCTTTTGAAGGTCTGGTATATCAATGATTCAATTGAAAATGTCTCAGTTGTGATGAGTCATGTGTTAGCCTCATTTTGTGACTAAGAAATGGAACAGCCATCAATGTCCAAGCTGAGTCACAGCTTCTGCATATTTCCTGAAATAATTTTTGATTGATAATGACAGAGCAGTTGAAATTGCTGTATTTGTCTGTATCGTAATCTGCAGCCTACAAAATGCTAGTATACGTACTGTTTAAAAGATGAGACAAATAGGTAGAACAAACCCAAATAGATACTTCAAATATGATGTGTGAGTAAGGAGTGGTGTCCTGTAATTACCTCCCTTTATTTTTCTTTGCTCTGTTATTATTTCTTCCTTGTGCCACTATACATGTGCGTCATGAGGAATGAAGCAGAAGTGACTCTTCTGACTTGGTGTTGTGAGATAGCAGCACTTTGAAAAACTGGTAGCAAATAAAAGAAATCGTAAGTATAGCAGAGCAGCAGACGGTGTATCAGTTTTCTCAAAGGGAGTCTTGTTCATGTAGTGTGGCTGTTTCTGAATGAAAAACATGAGATTTTCAGGCAATTTACATCCTGGGGTAAGAAGAAGAATACTTTTGAGAATGTGGAACTCAAAACTCTTCTTTGCTCTGTTATATTTCATTGACTTCAGTAATTAATTTCAGTGGAATCTTACAGTGAATTAAGAAAGATGAAAAGCAACTCCTGTCCAAACCAGTGTTGAGGATGGTCTGCAAGGTTTGGTATTTTGCCATGGGAGGTGCTGGGCATCCTGCAGTGTGTGGAACAGAGCAAAGAGGCCCAGGTTGATCGTTGCTGGTCTGATGATGAAAGAAGTCAAGAGTATAATATTATACCCACAGGACATTCCATGTTTAAAAAATGCAGCAAAGCTAAACCACAAGAATAGAAAAAATATTCAAGGTGCTTAAAGCTATTAAGGCAAAGCACTGCAGACTTAGAAAGTCAGATGCAAAGATAATTCAGTTTTGATAAACTCTGCCTCCAGAGATGGACAGGTAAGTCAGTCTGTGTAGTTCATACCAATATCCCTGATCTTTCACAGAAAGGTTTTTGCAGAGCCCTTGTGTCAATTGTAAACGATCCTGGTAGTTTATATCCTTCCCTATCTTCATTTAGATACAGCTCTTGGTTTAGGATGTAAACCATACAACTGCGGGAAGCTGTGCACTTTTTCTCACTGGATCGCTTTGCCTTTGTGCTTCCCCCTCTGCATATGCACTTAAAGTTTAGGAGTCACTTCCTCGTAATGCATACCACAACAGGCTATGCTAGTTTGTACTGATAAAAGAAATAAATTGTGTGTATTGTCTGGAACCGCCACTCTTCATGAGCTGCTTTCTTGTGATATTCTCTGCAGCTAAACTTCCCAACTTCCCTTTCCCATGTCTGCTGTAGGTTGAATTTCAGTGGAGGATTTGATAAGGTTGGGTGCCTTGGAGGTAGTTAGTAAACTAGCCATTCATTTTTGGGCCCTCCAGGTTATTCAAAGAAAAAAATGAAATAATTTGTTGGTTTTATCATACAACCCAGTTGTGCTTTCAGGTCTGCCGTTGTTGATACGACTTGTTCAAATCTGCCTGGTAAAATAAAACCACACGTTTCTGTCCTTACTTGAAAGGACAGAGGAACGAAACCAAATGCATATATATGGGTAACAGGGATGTGAAAACACACAGACGTATAAGAGATTAAAGGTGAAGTGAACGAAGAAGAAACTATCTGGAAAGTGACTAGGAATAATTAGAAATGCTTATCAACACTGTCTCAGCTGGTAATTAAATTAATAAAAACATGCAACTTAAGTATTATTACCTGGTAATTAATTATTAAGTACCTGGTGTAGTATTTTTTTTCCTCTTATCACGGCTGTTTTGGTATTATATCTTGTAAGTTCATTGTAATAGAGATTAACTTGCTTTTTTTGTTGTATTTAATATTGCTGCCTTTTATTGAGGATAAAGAGAGGAGAGAGAAATGGAACTACAGAAGAACTGAATTGCTAGTATTATGTAGTTAGATGCAAAACTAAATAAGTGCCCTTTCAAAAATTGTCTGAAAAGTTATTTCATGAGAATGATTGTTTATAGAAAGAGCCGCAATAATGTATGCGTAATCCTGTGTCATTATCAAATAGCTATGGTCTTTGCCATATCCATCTATCAGCTCATTGCCTACTTTGTTGTGGTGTCACTGCGCACGTTTCTATACTGCTTCGTGCGCTGCAGTTCTAGCTTCAGCTGCCCGTGCTAGAAAAAGTTAACTTTTTGTAAAATGCTCACAAAGTGGAAAGATCAATTCAAAAGATCGTCACTGAAGCTAATGTATACAAACACAGGTAGCCACTAAGTGGCATGTTTTTTTCCATGTTTCTTAGCGTTTGCTTGTTTTTTCCAAATGCAAACAGGCATTTTGTTGTTCAGAATTTCTCTTTTGTGTATCAGCGTTACAGTGGCAGCGTAGGGGCTAGCCTTAGCCACTGGGTAAGAAGTGGCCTTTCCAAAATCATTTCAAAGCTCCAAACCTAATTATGCCAAAGCCCTCCTAACCATCCATGATTTCAGCTTTGTGTATAAGCATATGGTGTTGGTTTTTTGGATTTTTCTCCTGAGTTTGTCAAGCTACGTTGTCATAGTCATATTTTCCAAAAATAATCGGTAATTCTGCATTTAAAGCTAAAGGTTGTGCGTTCAGGTCATTTTTATATCACAATTGCAAATATTTATGTATGGTGAAATTCCCTTTATTCACTCCCCCCCGCCAGTGACCTACATCTCATGAATGCTGTCTTGTCTCCATGTTTGTGCTGTGTGTCTGTTCTGTCTTTTTGTTTGTTGGGTCGGTTCCGTCAGTGTGTGTCTTGATTAGTATCTGACTAAAGCTCCATCTCGTAAATACTTGTGCACATCAGTAATTTTGTGTATCAAAGCAGTTGCTAGAATCCTATGCATGAGTAGGACTGGCTGTGTGCATAGCTTCATAGACTCGGGGGAGTTAGTATGCAGCAGTTCCAGCTAACAGTAAATACAGGGTTGTGTTTTACAAGAACGGATTAATGCTGAAACATATTTTAGCTACTTAAGAGTGTTAGAAGTTTTAACTGTAAGTATGGCATTTGTGCTGGGAGTCAATATATGCACGTAGTACATAAACATGGTACCTTTTAGTTATGTGGTTTGTTTGTTTTTGTTAGCTGCCTAGGAAACCACAACATTTTATTAAATAAAATTGGATAGCATATAAAAGACAAAGCAAAGATGCTTCAAGATTTTTGCAAAGCTCAGACTATAGGAGAAAACTGTAAACTTCCTGAACAGCAACCTGAGGACTCCGAAGACCTAAATAACCTTTGTAAAACTGTACAAAAGTGATCCAGGAGGAAGAGTTTTAAAACAATAGTCTATCTGAAACTTAGTAAGTTCTTGTCAAAGTTTGGACTCCTGCCTGAGATGAACACTAGGTTCATTCCTGGAGTCACTTCAGAATTTAGGACAGCTACATTGGGTTGCTCTTGGCCCAAAACACCTACAGTGTGTGAGTTGTTTTGTTTTGTTTGTTTGTTTTTCTTAAATAGAACTGGCTTTATTTGCCAGCTAGTGATGCATTCATGGAAATCATAATGTTTCCCTGTACTGAATTTTAAATGGTCCTTAAATTTCTACATGTGACTCCTAAACAGTCAGTAAGCTTTGGGGCTCTACTTAGTGACAGATGTGGTTGCCTTGCATGTGTACTTCTGCCTGAGGCCTGTACAGCACTGGTGTGAAGTCAGTCTGTTCCACACGGGACAAATGTGAATGTCAGCTGGGTCACTCAAATGCTGTGGAGCCCAGGTTTTTAACGTTGCTCTGAAGTTTTTTGGCTTTCTTATCTCGAGTCAACTTTTCCCCTCTGCTTGAATCTATGGCAATAGCCTTGATTTTATTTTTTCCTGTGTTTTACAGTGGTTTGAATTTTATTGACCTGATGGTGCGACAGGGGAATATCGACAACCCTCCTAAGACACCACTTGTTCCTGGCTTTGAATGCTCTGGAATCGTAGAAGCTCTTGGAGATAGTGTGAAAGGATTTGAGGTAATATTTTCCTTACTTTCAGGAAAAGACTAAATAATCACCGGTTCAGTGAGAATGCTGTCCCTAATTCTTTCTGTTCTGCCAGCGGCAGCAGCCTTCACTACCCTGTTGAGATCTGAAAGGGCAATTTTTCCTTTCTGCTTCCCAAGCATGAGAATGACCTCTTCGATTAGTTTCTAAAGCCACCACTGTCATCGCCTTCAGATCCTTCCTGAAGAGTCGCTTGTGCTGCATGCGTATCTTGATGGCTGTGTAGGAACTGGAAAGCATGACAGATGTGCTTTAAGAAAGTAAAGGAAATTGAGTTAACTTGTTTAGTTTCTTTTCTTGGCCTTGTTTGCTGTCATTGTTGCTCAGTTCCTCAAAGCCAATGCACTGCTGATTCTAGTTCCAACTTTTGATCTTGAGTTAGCAAGACCCCATCTATGATAGGCATTGTTTCTTAGAACTGTGTGCATTCATGTGGCACAGATAATAATGGGACCCTGATTCTGGGTATGTGATTTATCCTTTTCCTGAGTGATCAGAATCTATTTTGTCTAACAGAGTAGTGATAAATGACAAATAGTTAATGTATATAATAAAGCTTTCAGAACTGGTTGCCATTATGTACTCTTCGGTGTCTTGTGTTACATATAAACAGCATTCTGTTCTACCTCCTATTCCATTATTGATATTAAACATCTCTGTTCCCTCCAATCTTGCATTTTATTTCCTACACTAGATACAAAAATTCTGAAATAGGAAAGAACTGAGTTAATGCATGTCAATCGTATCTTAGCTATTTGCTGAATCAGTCATGTCATCAAGTATAATTGCATTTTCTGAATTCTTATTGTATCTTGTTCTTAAGAAGGCAATTACCTAAAATATCTTTATTTAAAGGTAACATTTTTGCTGTTCTAAAAAAGCTTCAAAGTTTCTCAGTTAAGATAATGGCCAATTTAGTTTCCAGTAGGGCATCAATGATGAGCTGCTCTTAGGACGTTTCTCCGCCTTCCCACTCCTGCCTCGTCTCTGCTTCACAACAAACCAAAATCTTTCAGTGTTTTTGTGATAAACAATAACTGAACGAAAACTTTGCTATTTGAAAAACTCAACTGCTTCGGTTGTTCAGCTCTAGTATTTTCTGTGTTTTACAGTTATAATCAATACAGAAGAATATTCTATGAAGGGGGTATAGGAATTTTTCTGCTGTAGATCAGCATTGTTAGTTTAAATGTTCCTGCTATTTTTAAAGGGCATCATAAGGCTACAGCATATGGTGCTTGTTTGAGTAACATTGTAACTGAATGAATATACTGGGTCTCTTTAAAAGTTACTACTTTGTTCTGACTATAGAACATGTTTGCTGTAGTGTACTCCATGAAATCTAAACAAGTCATGGTATTTTACTTTTTACATATAATCTGCATAGCCATGGTAGCATTTGAGTCATCTAGAAGATCTGACACTCAAAATAACTGCTGTGCACAGGTACGAACCCATCAGCAGGGGGATGTTCCAGCAGGAAGATGGAATAATGCTCTCTCAGCTTCTTTATGGATTTTTTTTTTACACAGAATAGGAGGATGCCAGATGCTTGTTGTCTTGTTGACATACGTACGCTGTTACCCCTGTTCATAGTGATGGCAGGAATGGTAAAGATTGCACCCTATATCTTCTGACCTTCTTTCCATTTGTAGAACCCTTCCAGTTCAAGTCCTGTTCAAGCTGTAGGGATTTGATGCTCTGGAAGAATGTGTCTTACTGGCCCCTAGTCTGTACTCAGGCTGTCTTACACCTGAGATATTGCCAGCCATTTATTGTCTTCACTAGCTATAATTGTGTTATTATACGACATGTGATGGCATTGAATGGCAGTCCATTTTGATAGAGATGTGTAAGAGCATGTTTTATTTTGAAAGAAAGCCTTTTTTTAGGAATAGCAGAGTAAAAGCCTATTCCTTCTCCCACCGAAAGCAAATGCATTCTGCTGACCTCAGATGTAACACGTCTGATCTATAGTTGTGGGTATGGTTCTCAGGAGCTAAGGCCTAATCTGGCATGATGTTTAGGTTCTGTGTAATGTTTGTAGTAAAACATGATTTTTATTATTATTAAGATGTCCCTTGGGAATCACCAAGAGGGACCTCTCTCCTCTGCATTCTGTGGGTAATCAGTTATGTTTGTTTGCAAGGATATAGGGTGTACTAACATATTCACTGATTAATCTTAACAGACTTTAGATTTTAGACACTTCGCTAACAGCAAAAGGGAACCACAGAGTGGTTACCAGTGATGCGTTGCTAGTTTGAATGTGTTTCTAAAGGAGGAGGCATTTCAGTGAAATTGGGTTGACAGTTCTGTTTCAGCATCTTCATTCTAAAAGAGAGAAACCCTTCAGAACTGTCAGCAGCACCTTAGCATTTAGCAAACCCACAATATCTCAAAGCTAAAGTGATGACAAGTGTTTGGGAGACCACAATGTGCCTGTGCTATAAACGTTTGTCTGAAGGTACAAATGTTGTGCTTTACTCTGTTGCTGTCAAATATAGTTTAAGTAGATCAAGAACAATGCATAGTATTGCCAAAGAATTTGTGTGTATTAGTAGAATATAATACAGAAAATATCAGGCAGATAAGCAAACATATTTTAGAGGGAGAGCTTCTATTAGTTGCAGTTAAAACACCAAGTCCTAAAGTTTGATGCTGTTCCTGCCTTATTGTTTATACTGTGGTTCCACTGAAGAGCTCCTCTCATGGTTAAGGATGCTGTTTTTATTTGTGTATTATAGAAAGGCAGAGAAGCCTAAGGCAAGATAAAATATGCGTGTGAGCTGCTGGGGACAAGCTATTGTAAGTTTGCAAGAGTCATGCCTGTGAAGGTTTTAGTACGTATTGGTCAAATGTTGCTTGCTGTGGCTCTCCCAGGTAGCTCTCGTGGACCAATTTCTACTTTCATGCAAGTGTTGCTTTCCAACTCTAGTTGTACCCCTGAATGCACCTCAGAGCCTTGTTAATTATTCTTGTCCATCTGTGGGGAGTCGCTATCTCTGTTTTAAAAACCTGAAGCTGCAATGAAGGCTGTTATACAAATGTATGAATTTGATATATCTGGACCTCAGAAGGGTTTCTAGGAGCAACTGACTGTATCCAATAAAATCTTTATTTCTCCATTGTGAAATACCCTTTTATTACTATATATTTTCCAAAGAAATTGAGTAGACAAATGTTGCATTTGAAAAGAATATTTCATTGTGTCTTCAAATCCTGACAAATTGACTTTGTAGACTCAGAAGTGCCTTAGTATCCAGAGTTATATTTTTGATGTTTAAGGTGGCATATTTGAAATTGTAGGATCAAATTCTGCTCTGTCACGTGGCTGTAGAAATGGCAGTCATTATGGACATGTAGTGGTAGAATTGATTATTAAGACGATAAAACGAGAGAATAGATACAGATAGTGTTATCTTACAAGTGAGTGGTTTTTGAACCCTCTCATGTTGTACTCTGTCTAGCAGAGTATAAGTCTTCCCCTTCTTAATCCACAGAGAGGAAAAAGTAGCTATAAATTAGCGTGAAGACTGAGAAAGCAAAATGAAAATTTATCTTGGATGTAATTGTTTATACCATGCATCTCACTGTAATGTTTTTTCTTTTTTTTTTTCCTTTTTTTTTCTGTAAACAGAATTTTCTGGTTATTAGTGGGAATGCTGTTTTCATTGTTCACAGCCCCATTTGTTATTTAGGAACTCTACTGGCAAAAGATGACTGGTATTAATGATGCTGGAAGGCTGTTCTATCAGAGAAGCAGTATAGGAAAAAAGACATGGCCCTAATTTTGATATTTTTATTGTTAAATTCAAGTTTTTAAATAAATACAATTAAACATGGTAAAAGCCCGAAGCTGAGCAGCTTAACTGCTGTGTTGCGAAAGATGTGGACCACCATTATCTTTAGTCTGTCATCCACAGCTTGAACAGGAGAGTTGCAGATCTTACAAGTTCTTCTCTACAGTTTAAGATGCAGCCATATCCTCAACATTGTTTTCTTCCTTGTTTGTAGATTGGAGACAGAGTCATGGCTTTTGTAAACTACAACGCGTGGGCTGAAGTAGTATGTACCCCAGTAGAATTTGTCTACAAAATCCCAGATGACATGAGTTTTTCTGAAGCTGCTGCATTTCCCATGAACTTTGTAACTGCCTACATGATGCTCTTTGAAGTTGCTAACCTAAGAGAAGGCATGTCTGTGCTGGTTCACTCTGCAGGAGGTGGGGTGGTAAGTTGGAATTTCTCTTACTTTCCTGTCATCAAGTCACTGGAATGAGCCAAGTCCTGCAGTTTGATTTGATATCAGACTTCCCTATAGCAGGAACTACATCAAAACACTGATGCAAATGTTTGGCAGGAGCTTTTGGTGAAATAGAAATGCTCTGACAATCAACTCTACCAAAAAAACAAAACAAACCAACCAAACAAAAACAAACAAACAAACCCTCCAAAAACATTTAGAAGGTAGTCAGAGATCAAGAAGTGTTAACTCAAACTTTGTAACCTTAGGTTCACACACCTTGTACTTGTTCTTTGTGAAAGAAGGCTGTAATGAAAGGATTAAATAAATCAGCTTCCTGCATAAGGTGTTTGTAGGTAACCTTAATCTTCCTTGCAGTAAATGGCCCTTTTGGAATACTCCTGCAGATACTGTGTGCACATGCGTGATGTTTTCCCTGTGAATGGCAGTGTACTTTTTTTCCTGTGTTGCGGAGAGATTGAAAGCAATGAAAAATATTATCATGCCAAAACTGAGGAAAATACCATACAAATACAGAATTTGAGTCAGTGATGGCTGCTGCATGCCATGGTTTGGATCATCAGTAAAGAGGTGTGGCATTGCATGGGCAAAGCAACAGCTGGGTGAATTGGGTAGAATAGCAGCCACACAATGGAACAGGAAGCCAGCATTTGGTGTTACCAGTTGCTTGAACTATCTCTTTGTAAAAAATCTCTCCTTTGGAAAATATATAAGCTTGTACAAAGTATTAAGATACCGACAGGGGAGTATGTTTACATTTGAAATTATGCAGTCCTTTTCCACAAGACAGATTTTATGACCTGAGAACATCAGCAGATCTCAGCCTTTTAAATTGGAGCACCTCTTCTGTTTTTCTGTTATGCCTTATTTATGCTAAATTAATATTCTGTTGTCTACTGAAGTCTGGTAGGCAGCCGCAAGCACCTTAGCCCTAATTCTATGCCCTTAGACCTTCTTTCAGGTTCTCATATAAATGAAGGCTGTAGTCAAAGGAATAAATTCATCAGTTCCCTGTACAAAGTATTTTTAGCTAACAATAATCTTACTTGCAGTAAATGGTCCTCTTGGAATACTTCTGTAAATGAATGGAATTTATAATCTTATTATGTTTCGGCACAGTACAACCTAGAGCATTATGGCTGACTTTATTGTTCTGTAATATTAAAACTTTTCATGTGGAATTTAGGATTGTTAAAGCAACATGAGGCCACACATCCAGGGGAACTGGATATTCTACAGGACTCTAAGGCTCTGCATTTACCTGAAAGGCCGTTAGCCCACCTGACACTATATGGATCCAGACTGAGCATACAGAATGAGCAAAACACGCAAGAGCAATCCCTGTGCATATGCACGTCTTTAGAGAAAGTGAACTCCTTGTCCCTATTAAGATAAAGCGTCCTTGCTACATTTCTTTCTTTCTTTTCCTTCCTTTTCCTTCCTTTCTCTTCCTTTTTCTAACCTCACTCACCTCCATTATTTCTTTCTCCTCTTCCTTAAGCACCGTTAACGCTCTACCAACTCGCACACAGTCGTCTTCACTAGTGTCCAAACCCTGTGCTGGGCTGTTCCTGTAAGGTGCTGATGCTTTCCTATCACAGATGCCCAGTGAGCATCTTTTCAGTAGTCCTCCACTGTGGCTGCTTGTGGGCCTCCTCTGAGAGAAGCTAAAGGAGGGACAAGTCCTGGCTGGCTGCCAGGAGAACAAGGAAAACGTGTATCTGTCTCCTGTTTAGTTAAATAAAACAGTTTCCAGGGGAAAGACCAGAGGTCCAGGAAGAACAGCCAAACTGTGCAATAACTGCTACAGGTCTGTGTGTGATCTGGGGAGGACTGCACCTAAGACGGAGAGAGGGCTGACTACCCTTCAAGACAGGATGATGATTGCTGTGTCAGTCTGTTATTCTTTGTAAGGGAAGAGCATGTATTACTAGAACTGGAAAGGAAATAGTTTTCCCATTGGTTGATAGGTCTTACAGGTAAAATCTTACTACGGAGATGTGTGATTTTTTTTGTTTGTTTTTGTTTTTTCCCCCTTCTGCTAACTAGACAGAGATTTCAGAGGAAATGTGCTGAAGGCATGTGTCTGTATTCCTCCTTAAACCGTTAATACTTTATCCGTTAATCCTTTGAAAAATTTAACAACCTCAGCCGAACAAATTGTTTTCACAAAGTGCTTTGCTAATAAAACAGAAAACTGGCATTAAAATCACTATGGGAAGAGATTTTTTTTTGTGCTGTTGCTTTAATAGATACAAGGCCCATTAACATTTTCAGCAAGTGGAAAACCTGTCCAGTTTGTTTCTAAATGCCATAGAAATTCCAGAATACTTTAATGAGACAATAGGCTCCCTGTGGGACTAGAAATTTGTAATTGTTCCTTTCTCATTATACAAGATCATTATTTTAGCCACTTCAGGCAGTTTATGAAAAAGAACTTGATGCTTCAAAAATATTTGTGAGGTTCTTTGTTCTGGCTCTCCAGTCCCTTTTAGGAGAATCCTGCAGCTTTTTGAAAAAACAATTAGGGAAAATTCTCAAGAACCTTTACTTATTTATTGCCTCGATTTATTTATGTGGCCTTATATCTGTTTGTAGATGGTTTTGGTAGCGAAGAAACTAGCAATTGTCTTCACATCTGTGCCTGGAGTATGTTTAGTATGTGATGGTATCATTTAATATCTGACAGGATGCTTTAGATAAGGCAGTTTACTTTTTTCCAGATATTCCAGGGGACATCAGAAGATGATGTAGAGAAAAAGAAAACGCACCAAGATAACTGATATTGAAAAAACTCTCACATGCCTGTTTTTTTCAGTTACAGAAACTTGAATCCTGTTCCATATGCCAGATCAATACCCTCCCTACCTCCCGCTCAACTAAAAGGTCAGGGCTTCATATGATCTTCTCTGTTCATGGTAGGAAACTTGGCTAGTTGTAGGGAAGCACCTTCTCTCTCTGAGGCAGGAAGAGAAATGTGGACGGTCACAAACTCTGCTTCTGACACTGCATATTGTAGCCTTCCATCTAAAGAGAAAGACCTGCTGCAGGCTTAGAAAGGGGGATTGAAAGGAGAGATTGTATTTGCTTTTGTCTCCTAGGATCAGGTTGTTGATTTTGATTGTTTGGAATGGGGGCTGCTTTAGGGGATTTGTTTGTTTTTCCTCTTTTTCCCTCTTGAGATAGAGGAGGTTAAGAGAGACTGACTCTGAGCTGTCAGCCAGGACAGTGAAGGAGGCTGGAGAAATTTTAGAGGCGTTCTGGGAAAAGTGTGGTGTAGGCTCACATTTCTCATCAGACATAGATGAGAAATCAGTATCTTGCAAAGCATTTTGTTATCATTGCTCTAACTGTTACTGAACAACATCTAACAAGGACAGGGCTGGTCATACGCTGTCTTTCAGACCTCTGCTTGGCAGGACACTTAATACTTCTGTTTAAGCAGACCATTATATTGAGTAGCAGGGCAGTCTGATATTTAACAGGAGATCTAATTGTATAGTACATACAGAGTTTAAATTCTAGGGAAACATGTCAGTGCCCTTCTGAAGTGATTGCTAAAATACGGAGAAGGTCAGCTAACGCTGAACTTCAGAAACTTCCTATTATATACACACGCAGAAATTAACGCTCAAAAATGAGGAGTTTGCAAGAACATATGGCTTACTGTAGGATGTATACCCACATGAGAAACTGGCTTATCTTAACTGTAAAACTCTGTAGTTAATGTTTGAAATGACTGTAAGACAACGGTAGAATAGTTCTCTTCACAAATATACTCAATTGTCTTTTTTCTCAAATGGAGCTAAGTGGCAACTGAAGAAAATAGACTGAGAAAACTGAGCATTAGCATGCACCCCACTGGGACTGATCTGCTGTATGAAGCAATTAGCTCTTTAAAATGAGGACTGTTTGAATCAGTGCATTCAGTGCAAGTCACAGCACAGGCTGGTATGAGATTACATTAATAATTTTAAGAACAACTATATAAGCTTGTGAACTGTATCCTGGATTAACTGAATTAGTATAAATACTGGACTGCTGTATTAAAAAACAAAATGAAGAGAAAAAATTACCAACATCACTTATAGCTGTAATAAGTCCAATCTCTGTCTATGATGTCTACCTGGAAAATGAATTCTTTCAGGGATTTAGATTTGTTAGAGACTGCCACTATGCCTGTTTGCTTATTTGTTTGGTTTTTACAAGCTGCCTATTCTGACTACTTAGAGCACAAAACTTTGGTCATTTACCAAAATCATGTAAACACTTCAATTTCATTATTTAACCCCTCAGATGCAAGGCAGAATTATTAGTCACTTCTTTAGCATTTCAGTCTTGCAAGTGCTAGAACTAAGCTGCCTTTAATGCAGAAGCATTGATTGCTGTCCTGAAGCTGTGATCTGACTTCCCTTTCAGGCTCAGCAGCAGAGGAAGTGCGAGTAAGTTACAGATGCAAGCTCTCATGTTTGAATTTGAAGGATAAATCTGACTTGGCAACAGATTTAGGTCATCCTGGCAGGATTGGTTACTGCTTGGCAGGAACCCTCGTTTTTATTGCATCTCCCCTGCATAAATTGCAAATATTTGAGGATATGTTCCAAACTGAATCACCAAAGTGGTGATATTTATCTCACAAAGAACTGGCACTCCTTAGTAAATCTGGTCACATGGTATCACAGGAACCCCTTCAGAAGAATTACCAGATTTCTTCTTAAAAAAAAAAAAAAAAGCTGTGTTTATCCCTTCAAATTGTCTCTGCTCTGTGTTGCTTGGTGAGAAATCTTTATCAATTTCCAGACTTTATTTGTAGACAGTTAACGTATCTCTGTATCTTCTATTGTCCCTTAATTTAAATTAGCTGCTCTTTCATCTTGGGACAGTTCCTTCAGATCTCTTTGGTAGTATGTTTATTTTGTACAGTTAGAAAGAAGATGCTCAGAATCCAGTCTTTCCTTGGCCTATATTTTTCAAGTTGAAAGCAGGTTTGCTTGTTCGTACTCCTTTTCCAAAAGGTCAGATGTCTGTTTCCTCAGTCATCCTGCACACACTAGTCCTTGCAGGCACATACATATTTCCTGGGCTTTGAGCTGGTTGGCAGAAAAGCAGCAGTAGGCCAGTATGAAAGCCAGTGTTCTAAAACAGGTCTCTCAGCATCCCTGATCCTTTTAAACATTGTATGGGCTGACTGAATTTGGGTCTGTCTGCATGTAGCAGGTAGGAGTACATTAAGTAGCACTCAGGACTTATGTTTGAGTCAGTTCTTCCTGAATGTGCATAATTGGAATTTAGTCTGCTCTTCTGATGGTCCTGACCAGAATACTGTACAATGGCATTACAGCTTCTCAATCTGCTAAAACCTTTACTCCGTACCTCCCAGGACTGCACATGCTATTTTCATATTAGGAGTTCATAGCCATTCTGCATTTGATGAATACAGCCCAAGTGCTTTTCTCCTATTTCATCTTCAGCAGACAAGAGAATACATCAGCTCACACAGAGCTCTGTGTAACCAAGGCTAAGCTGCTTTCAGTATGCAAGCTATCTCATCTAAAGCCAGACAGGGTATCTCTACACCATGCTGTCCTGTGCCATGTGAATGCCTCTAAAGCAATGGATGTGCTCCCTCAGCAGCCCAGGAAAGTCCCAGTGCCATGCCTGAGTCTATTTCCAGACACTGCCTCAGAGCATAATCTATTAATCAAACACAAAAGCTTGGTGAGTCATACACAAAAAGCAATTTCCCTGACCAAAGCAGCCTGTAGTCTCTGAGGGCCTTTCTTTTTGCCTCTCACAGCCCTGCACTCCGCAGAGGACATGTCCTTTCCCTGAGTCCCCTGCTGAGTCATGTCACAGACAGGCAGTGCTTCCTTTTCCATTCACCTTTTCAGATAGTTTACATGCCCTGGGTGAGAATCTTGGCTGGTGTGTGCCATTGTAGCTCCCCTTAAGTGCAGAGCATTTACGCCAGATGAAGATCCAACCATGAGGTTTGGTTGTGCCCCAACTTCAAAATTTTTCAAGGGGGGAGGAGAAGACACATGCTGCCAATGGTTGCAGAAAATAAGAGTGTCTGAGGGCAAAAAGAGATCCTTATCTCACGGTGACTCTTTCCCCCTCCCTCTCCTCCAAAACTTATTGTGGTGCACTGAGTAGCAGATGCTGCCTTAATGGTTGTTCAGTTTGTCTGCTCCGCAATGTTCACCTGAGTGTTTGGTTTCCAATTTCCTCTGCTGTAATTGGAAAAATAACACCTTCAGGAGATGCAGTATTGTGCAGCTGACTTCTGCAAACACCATAGAAAAGTTTTCCTTGATGCCAGGAGATGTCTTTCTTCTCTTGCAGTTTTCTTTCTACGTTTGTGTACTTTGTGCCACCTTCAAATATGGTTATGTGGCATCAACGCGCTTTGGAAGTGTGGGTTCTCTAGACATTCAGTTCCAGACCGCTTTCTTGTGCAAGAATAAGTCAGAATGATTTTTGAAAATGCTGTAGCACCTCTGAGCTGCAAAAATATACCCAGGAAATGATCATTTCTTACTGATGTTATTGGTTCTCATAGATGTAGTTTTGCTGGGTGATATCTTTTAGATGGTTTCTTCTCTCCTGCTATAAGGCTGGGCTCAGTTTATATCATAGCAAAAAGGGTGCTTTCATGAAAGAATACTCATCTGTGACTGCTGTAAATCAGTGCACAACCAGACCGTCAGACTGAGGTCTGGCCTGTACTTTTAGGTCAGACCCCTTCAGAAATTCAGTAACTTATACCCTTTATTTATACTTCAGCCAGTGTTAAGTTAGTACTAATAAGTTACTTAGATTATTTCTATTTTCTTCTATTTTTTCTATTTTTTCTAAAAGCATCTTCTATTCAGGCTTTTCATACTGACTTTTCAATGTCTGTGACATTTAAATTATTTTTTTTTACTTTGAAATTGTTTAAATGAACAGAACAGTATTTCATTTTTATTATTTAAAAATCTACTTTTCCCTTCTTTTATGTGATTATCTCAGTATGAGAAGCTTCCAATCTTGCAGATTTAAAGTTGGGTTTCAAAGCAAAGGAATGTAGAGAAATTTCAATCTTTCTGCTGGAATTAAAACTGATAGAACCTGTTATAAATGGATATGCTTCTATAATAATCATATGTTTAGATTGGGTTCAACATACTGGTTTTATAAATAGACAGGATCCCTCGAAAAGGAATCCATCAAACAGACTTTGAAGCTAGAGAGACACAAGACTCCCATGTCAGATCTGGTATTATGAGACATGCTTCAGTTCCACAGAATGCTGTAATCCAAGTTACTCATCTCTTTGAGGACACACTGTGGAGTTCTGCGTGATAACCAGTATAAGTGCGTGTGTGTCTGTGTGTCTGTGTGTGTGTGTGTGTGTGTGTGTGTGTACAGATGGATTTTAAAGCAGGTTAATTCCTTTTTAAGGAAATATTTTATAACCATGTCTATCACTTCAGTGAAGCAATTGATCAGTTTATTCAAAAATGGCTAAATTCTATTAAAAGTAAAACAAAGTGTTCAAGTGAGAATTTTTTTTTTTGCCGTTTAGTAATTTTCCCAGGTTCAGGAAGCATCTAGTTAATATTTATATGTGGAAATTTACATCATATGTAAAAAATCAGATGTGTGAATAGCTTTATTTTTGTGTTTTAAATAATGCATATCAATATAGACACCCACTCAGAAGGTTTTGGAATTCGTGCGCTATTTCTGATAACATGGTGCCTGCTTCTGTATCTGGGTGAAAGCTGAAAGGTAACAGAGATGATGTGGTTTTATGTGGGCTGAGGGCTGGGAGGAGACAGAAAGCCTTCTTTTCTCTGTCTACTGCAAAGCAGTTTTTAGGAGGGGAATGGCATTGGAATCCAAAGGAGAGGACAGTGCTTGTGTGCCCCTGCGATCAGGGTGCTTCCTGGTGAGCGTGCAGTGGGACAGGAGTCAGCATGGAGAACTCGCCTGCCCCTCAAATGCAAAACTCCATGTGCATATTTAATTTGTGAACTGTGGGCATTCTGAAAACTGGGACCCCACATACTTGCACCTCTCATGTCTAGCCCTCTAAACAAAAGCTACTAATCCAGAAGTAGCTAAATGACTCGAGGGATTAGAAAAGAGACTTAAGAGCCACTTGCATAGCCACAGTGCTGTTTTGGAGCTTAGTTGAATTCCACAGAAATTAGTGAAACATTCGAGTTCATAGGCTGAGTTCAGTTCTCCTCTTTTGGTGGGGAAGGCATGCTACATCTAATAACGGCCTTTATTCCTAGTTTTTTTAAACATGAATATTAGGAATACTTTGCACAAAAATAAGTACAAACAAATGTCAGGTTGAGATCTTCAGAAAACAGTACAAGAATGTTTTGTGGAATTGCCTCAAAATACTTCAATGATCCTGTTCATCCAATTATAAAAATACTGGTCATATGAGTCAGTTTTAGGCTTTAAATATCCACAGAAAGCTGGAAGGGATTCTGATCTGGGGTTTTAGATAAGCTTATCTCTATGGGGGGGTGCACTAGCCAGTTTGAGTCAGAAAGAAAACAGGTTATGAGCATTGTGGAATTTTTTGTGCATTTCTCCTATTTATCTGACAGTCACATAGTTAAATGTTAATCATCTTCTGCAGGATAAAAAACATGTTTTCTGCTCTAATATTTGACCTTTTAAACATGCGCTGTTTTTGATTCAGGATACATTCATTATCCCTTGTCTTCCTGAGTTAGACTGAAAATGTAGAAAACTAATTAAAGAATAGATCAATAATGTCAGAATTTCACTCAACTAGCATACATTATAAAATACTGAGTTATCTAAATTACTGTTGGTGATGGTTTTCTGGAAGACACAGAAAATGAGAAGAGGATTGCTAGTAAAAATGACTGAGAAAAGGAAAGATACAAAAGTCAGATTATTTTTTCTTGTGATTTTATGTTCCAATATTTTTGGAGGCCTCAGACTGAGGTGATAAGTAATAGAGAAATGAAGTATGAGAGGAGTGAAACCTTTTCTACTCCTGGAAGACATTATATCTTGTGAGATGAGGCCTCTCAGGAAGAGATTTGCCTATGATTTCTAATAGATTAGGGATTCCAATCCAGGAAAATAGTGGATGATTTTAAAAATAAAAGGTCATTTCTGTTTGGTATTGGATTATCATGCTGCAAATCAGTATTCAGATGTGGGAACTGCTGTAAGATTCTCTGAGCTGTTAGACATGTTGCTCAATTTGCTGTGTGATTTCCATTTCTCACCTGTAAAATAAGAATTATAGTGCATCCCTCCTCTTACTCCCTTCTCTTCATGTGTTGGTACCTGATGAAAGGATCTCAGAAACTATATAGCTGTTTACTGACTAACCCAGTAGGAAATCAATTTGAAACTCCTGGATGCCACCATATAAAAGTAATACTGTTGTCCTCTTGAGATGTTCAACTTAGATGATTGTCACTAGCAATTACATTCAGCATTATATGGGAAGATGCCAAGACCCCTAGGGTATGCAGGATTATCCAATTATTCTACTGTAAATAAAAGCCAAGCACTGATTACTGGTATTTACATACTAATAATCAGGGTTTCTGGTTGGAGTGAACTGAAATGTGTTTATTCATGGATGATTTTACTGGTCATGCGTACAGTTTACAAATGACACTCTTTTGGCTCTAAATATAAGTAAGAATCTGCTAAATTCAGTCAGACATTATTTTCAGAATCACAGTGTCGTTTCTTGCTTCTGGGCATACCCATGTAACCATACTAGCTCCAGTGGAATAACGTGGTTGCAATGAGAGGCAGAATTTGGCTACCAAAGTTTGGCTACTTCTGTTTGTTAGTGTGCTGAAAGAAAAATAAAAAAAACTAGGGTTGTAAAAGGAATGACCTGTTAGGATCTTTTTTGAAATCCAGATGACTCAGCGTTTAGGCAGAGCTTCCCTTCTCTCAGCCTCATGAAATTACAGGTTATAACTTAGAAGTTGAATTCTTCTGGGGCCTGAAGCTGGAGAGGCAAAGTATGGACATTCAAAGGGACAAATCCTGCAGTGCCCTAATTCTGACTTAGACACTGATGTGGCATCCGATTGACCCCACTGGATTTTTGCCCAGACACAGAATCTTCATCTTTCGGGAGGTGCCTGCAGAGGCCATGTGCCAATCTGTGAAAGGTCTCTAATAGTTTGGATCCAGTGAGCTCACAGGAGCACACAGCTTCTGTTTGGTATCCATCAGAGATCTATCTGCATGCGGAGGGCTTGCAAGATTGGAACTGATAATGGACTTTTGCTTTGGGAAAGACAGAGGCATCTCAGTGTTATCTGGTCTCTTGCAAAAACCATGGGCTGGAAGAGTATGCCATGAAGGCAGAATCCTTTCTCTACCTTTGACTCCATGCCTAGCACCTGCAAATATGCTGCCATTCGGAATGTGACCCAGATCAGTTTGAAATTCTAAGGAACACCTGCATGAATTTGGGCAAACACCTGCATGAAGTATAGCAAAAGCTAGCTTTGGTACAGATAGTTTACATACCTCCTTTTCTAGCCTGACAAGCTTCTGCTCTTGTTCCAGCTACTCTAATTCCTCAGTAGTTATACTTATGTAATACCCGTGTGTGTCAGTGGATGCATGTATATGTTTGTGTAGATGGGAGGATGTCAGGCCTGCCTGTCATGGGGCAAGATGACTTCTCTTTTTCAGTATTGTAATTTTCATCATGGCATTAGAAAGGTTCTGAAACAGAACAATGGTTCTGTTTCAAAGCCCAGAAATTAAAAACATGACATGAAATTTGCATATTATATTACAACAAGAACTTCCTACAAGCTCATTTAAACATCAGCATAGAGAAGAATAAGCTTACAATGTGGAAGCTGGGGAAGCTGAGAGGATGTTCTAGCAGAGCTCTTTCCCTGTCCATGCTCTAGGCCATTTTCTCCCCTTTGCTATTGGGTTAGTTTTGAAGATGGAGCACTGGCCTAAATGAACTTGTCAGTGTGACTGAGGCTATTCCTGCCTTCTGAATCATCAGTAATAATTATTGTTATTTATAAGAGCTAAAACAGATTTGCTTTGCTATGCAGTATCGGTCACACCAAATTGCTGTCTCCTACTGCAACTATAAGAAAATGTGATCACGTAGAAATGGTAGACTATATGCTGTACTGGGACTGACTCCACCAGACCTTCTGTATTAGGACCACAAAACCCTGAAGAATAAAAGCTTTATCTAAGTACCAGCAGAACCAAGTACTTTTTACAGTATCTGTCAGAAATTTTTTTCTGGCATAAGGTGCTGTGAGGCCTTCCTGTGAACAGAGAAGTTCAGAATCGCATGTGGAAGCAGCTGAAACTGTTCTGAGGTATGAAGTGCCGATGGGCACTGGGTCTCTGGGGAAAATGCAAAGTAGAAAGTGAGAAATATTTCTGATGCACTCTTTCAGTTATTGTTTTTGGTGTTCCTTGTAAATTAATACCGTTTCCCTTACATTACACCACCTTTGTTAAAAGAACAAGAACAACTCTTTTCCAATACAATTTTAATAGATTAAATTCATTTTATCCCTTCAATTACTTTGTCTTCAGGATATCCTTTTGATTTAAGTGTATTTTTTCCTATGACTGAATTGGATTGCACTGTTAAGAAATTAGTTTGGGAAATGCTTGCATGTGTTTGGTGTTGGATTTTGCTGTGTCATGAGTGAATTGGTAACTGCAAAGTCTGTCAACCGATTTCCATGTCAGTGATCTAATATAATAATGTGTTTCCAGGGTCAAGCTGTTGCTCAGCTCTGTTCAACTATTCCCAACGTTACTGTTTTTGGAACAGCTTCATCGTTCAAACATGAAGCAATCAAAGACTCAGTAACTCACCTGTTTGACAGAAATGCAGACTATGTGCAAGAAGTAAAAAGGTAATCTTTTTTTTTTTTTCCTGAGTAAGTTACATAGTATGTGGCAAAATACTACCAGAAACACTGGGCTGATCATATTTATGGGAAGAGATAACATTTTTGAGTTCGGGAACTGAAGTTATTCTAGATAAACCATCTAGATCTGTGCACTGCAAGGGATAAAATTGCAAGCATCTCCGTATTTCTTTATAAGCAACATAAGTTTTGTTTGTCCGTGTTCATGCTTGGACATCTGTTGCAAGCAAAGTAAACACAGTGAAAAAGAATACAGATGTTAACAGAAGACTACTTCACTATTACCTGCATGTGTAGTAGCTCACTAACTCACAGAGTAAGAAGTTTTCGGTGGATCTGTAAGTTATCCAGGTTTTAGAGGAATTCTCTGGTGTGATTCCATCTGCCTGTGTTTTTCTCTTCTGCCAGGAATTGATATCAGAGCATGTGATGTCTGTTTTAATTTCAGATGCTTAGGTTTTTGTTTGCATTCAGATTAGAATCATCCTGTTGCTTTCTGAAGTCCTGTGTGCTTCTGTTTGCATATACATGCTTTCAAATTCTTTGTTTTCCAGTTTGTCTAACTGCTTTTAGATAGCGATGTTGGTAAAGGTTGCAAAACTTTGGAATTAATAAGAAAATCTTAGGGGGAAAAAATGTCTTTTTTTTATTTTACTTGTCAGATAAATAAGAAAGAATATTTTCCCCTGCATCTTGTATCTGTCAAAATGCTAGGTTATGGAGCTGGGCATAACACAAGAAATTTCTCGAAGGGGCACCCCAAGGTAGTAAAGTTTACAGACTTCCTGTCAAACTTCTGCATTCCTCAGAATAATAGGCAACGTCTCAGAAGGTCCCTTGGTATGAGGGCTACTGAATCTCAAAAGAGGGCCTTCAGTATATAGCAGGCTTTTGTCTGGGCTGTTATCAATCCAGACTGGTGTTCAAGAAGAAAGCAGGATGTCTTGCAGGGTGTCTTGTTTCTGGAGTATTCCCAAGGGATGAGGAGAGCATTTGAAGTAATCCATCACATATATCACAGAAAAAAAGTTTATGTGTGGGAAGTTTCACCAAAGAAGATAGTTGTCCTGAAGATGACACCCCTACCATTTTCTTATAGCTCAGAAGAATTGCAGCACATCTCTTCAGCCCTTTGATGGTCTTTCTCTTGGGGAAGTATACACACATGAGAGTTTTGCTGCCCTTGGAAAAAATGCTGTAGTAAGATGGAGACTGAATTCTAGCAGTCCTCACTTTATAAACATTGAATCAGCAAGAAACAACACTTGAAAATATTTGAATCAGAGTTCAACACCAACCTTAATCCTAACTCTTGTCATGGGCAGCATTAGACCTCATTTAAGTGGATATGTGATGTGAGGGCAGATATGGCAGAAATCAGTGCTTGAAAAAAGGAAGAAAGCCCCTTAAACTTCTGGTAACTTTATGACTGCAGATAACGTTGGTTGCTTCAGTCCTTCATCAGGGCAGTTCTTTTTCAAACAGTTCCCTGACACTACCTCAGACTCTGTGTAATAGACAATGAGTACTGAATTCAAAAGAAGACACCATTAAGAAGGGGTGGAATTCTGCTGTGTGAAGTTGGTGAAAATGCAGGACCACTAAAATGCATTTTAACATACTTTTTCACCTTGCAATAGACCAATGAGACAGAACCACTGGGTACAAAAGACAAAATGGAGATGCAACATGGTAGTTTATGCTTCTTTCCTGGTACCAAAATAGACATGGTTTTAGCAGTAGCACACTTGACAGCCCTGGTTAAAAGTCAAAACTGGCACCCTACAAAATATGCCAATATTTTGATTTGTTGCTCAGATCTGGGTATTTTCACTTTGGATTGGGAAAAAAAAAAAAAAAAAGAAAAAGTGCAATGCTGCAAATGCTATAAAGATAAATGGAATTTCTGGATCCTCTTTGGCAAGAGGCAGTGGGATGGACCCTGTAGTTGTTCCAGTTTTAGTTCACTGGATGATAGCTGTGTAGTGTGTCCTCTTTAAATTGTTTTGCTGGTCAGCAGGGAAGACAACTAGTTTGCCTTTGCACATCTGTGACGCTGAATCAGGTGGAGCCCTTCTAAGGGACTGGGAAGGCTCTTCCTTTGTTCAGAGTCTGTGAGCAGGAAAGGGTGGGCCCACGGTAGAGAGAGGACAGTGGTAGGAATCTGCTTTACTGAAGCTCCCTGGGGTACTCCAGGGAACAGCTTTCATTAGGGGGCAAAGTAAAAAACAAAACCAAACAAAAAAAATACCAAAAAGGAGGGAAAAAAAAAATGTGATATAAACATGGAAATGTTTCTAGGGTTTAAGGAATCGGGTTACTGCAGAAGCCACCAAATGCTTTTGGATTGCAAAGTTATTATTCATTTACAGTGAAAGCTTCATCCAGTGACTTGAATATAAACAAATTATTCTCTCTCATATCCCTTTTTCTCTGTTAGTCATTGACCAAAAAAAAGGCATTCTGTATGGCATTCGCATTCATTCAAAAAGAGCTTTGTATCCACCCTGTTTTGTAGTAATATAATTTTACTGTAAGCTCTCACAAAGGGGGAACAAGATGGTTTCCCACTCTCCTAAGCCTGAAAGGCATGGGTTGGCGATCACAGCAAACTCATGTTTCAGCACTCAGTGAGTTTGAATTACCTTTTAATGAGGAAAAGGTTATCATGTAGTCAAAGCCTCAGCCTTAGAGTCCTTTCTAAAGTA
Organism: Chauna torquata; assembly: GCA_013399475.1. NCBI lineage: Eukaryota > Metazoa > Chordata > Aves > Anseriformes > Anhimidae > Chauna > Chauna torquata. The sequence goes on from VXAL01003430.1 coordinate 108,931, forward strand.
CCTGGAAAACTGTTAGTGTTATGTAAATAATCATACTGTATCATGCTGGCTAAACACTACTGTGGATCCTATTGCAAAGTGAGACTTCTTGCTTGCTTTTTAGAATCTCAACAGAAGGAGTAGATATTGTTTTGGATTGTCTCTGTGGAGAAAATACTGGGAAAGGTCTCAGTCTCCTCAAACCACTTGGGACCTACATTTTATATGGTGAGTGGAAACAGCCAGGTGCATATTTCAAAACTAAAACCTTGCTAAGCTTAAAATCTCTTAAAATCATGTAGGCCACTCCTTCCAAAACTGGACATGTATCTAGGTGGCTACCATGTGATGCTTTCTCAATTCAGCCATTTCCAGTCAAGGATTTTGGTGAAGATAAGCATGGACTAAATTATTGAGAAACAGTAGCTAATACAAAGAAACCCTTAGAAAAATTCGTATATATATATATCCAAAAATGACAATGAACATGTTTCAGATTGTTAAACGTTATTAGATCATGCAAGCGAAGTGTAGGAGCAAGCTTGGATCTCTCTTTCTTCACACCATAGGAATCGCACTGTGGCCAAAGAAACTCTAACATAGTTCTTGTGGGAGGGAAGCTTAGAGGAGGCTTTCAGGAAGAAACCTATCATTTCTACTCAATGCAACTTTGAGCAATTCAAGCCTGGGTTTCTGTTCACAAACGTTCAGTTGCGTACATTGAGCACTCCGCATACCGATTAAATGTGTCGTCCCTGCAGTTCTGCCAGGTTGCCATGTTGTTTGTTGACAATGAAACCACAGTCAGCCAAGCTTCTGTAGGAGACAGCTGAAGGGATTGCTCAATTCTGCAATTGAAGAATATATCTGTATCGTAGTGGAAAGTGAATTGGCATCACTGATAAGCATACCCGCTTCCTTGGACTTTCATCTAGTGGCAGTAACAACGACTACGTTGTTACTCAGATATCTGCTTGGACTATACAAGCCAACTTGGCTGCCTGTTTACTGAAGTCCCTGCCAGTGAATTGCAACTACGATTGATAGCAGGTTAAAGTGTACAATGTATGTATGTTCACATGTAGTAGTCAGACCTTTGATGATCAGATAAATGTATCTGTTGATGAAAGAGAGGATGTCTGTGTGGTGATCAGTGCTATGTATTTGTCAGAGACTAATAGCATTTTACTAGAGATAAATGGAGAGCTATAGAAGAGATTTGGTGTCAGAATGCCTAGTAGCACTTAACCTGTTCCTGGTTTTAAAAGGTTTAATAGGTTATGTTTTTGTCATCTCAGAATATCTATTAACTTATAGGGTTCTGTACCCTTGGCCTCTTTGTTATTTATTCCCAAAGTAAAAGGGCATCTACTAATCTTCTTTAAACCTGGGGAGAATTTTTTTTTTCTTGCAAATAGAAACAATTTATTGGAATAGAAACAATTCTACTTACAATAGATGGTCTGCTTGTCAGCATGTAGTAAGTTGTGTGTCTATGTACTCATCTTTTTCAGGTTCATCTAACATGGTTACTGGGGAGACAAAAAGCTTCTTCAGTTTTGCAAAATCAGTAAGTGTCCTAGTGCTGTGATGCTGCTCTACTTTCCTCTAACTTCAGTCTTTTCTGAACTTCACCTCCATTAAGTTGTTTCTTCTGATATTGTTAAAAAGAATAGTTTTATGACTGCACTGTGGTCTGACGTGTTTTATTCTAATATGACAGCTAGACAGGAATTGGATCTGTATGCAATGCCTACTTAAGTTGTTAGCTATCAGACATGCACCTCTTATCACAGCTAAGTTTAAGGTTAGACTGCATTATTTATTCACTTAGAGCAGAATATCATATCAATGGGCATGGACAACTGTACCCTGTATGTTCCTCATTTCTGAAAGCACTGTCAGGACACTGCAGTGAATTAAAAGAGATGTATCTCTTATGACTGGGCTTGTGTCCAGTCATTTCCAGCTTTTCAGAAGTTAGTTCTATACAGAAATGCATTTTTCAGGTCTCCATGTTCAAGTGACATCGAAGAGATGATGATGTTACATTTGTTTCCTAGCTGATGATGTCAACAGAGTCAAAACTCAAAGAATTGTTCTTCAGCTTACTACAACAAAAATCTGCTCAGAAATTCTAGACACTGTAAAGGAGACAAATATATCAAATAAACTGCTAGAGAAAAATAACCAGGTATGAAAGAAATTCCTTCAGATGAGAAAAACAGAGGGAGAGGTCTTTACTGAAGATCTGTCATATAATCTTTCTGCCAAGAACTCATTTACAGCTTCCAGCAACAACCCCTTCCCAGGAGAAATTAACTTCAGAAGTCTCTATGTAATTGAAAACAAGATAAATCAAAGACTGTAGCAAAAAGCATGTATGTTCTTTCTTAAAAAAAAAAGACACTTTCCTACTTTCTTAACAGTTACAGTGGCACAATCTTTATGTTGTCATGCTTTTGCAAACTAAGTCAAGATAATCTTTACTATGTAGCCGTTTTACTATTTATATAAACATATCCAGATTGCATAATTTGTAGGGTGGTTTGTCCCAAGGAAATCAATCTCAACTGAAATGTTTTTCAAGTAGTACTGGTATTTGTTGAATAAAAAATGTGAATAAATTGAATGAACTTTATATATATAAAATTTTGTATAGAAGTATAAGTAGTTTCTATATTTATATAATTAGCACCGTAAAATTAACTCATCAAAATTATATGAAAATTTTAATTGAAATGGATGCATTCAAATAAAACTTGCTAGGAAATGGAATCTCAGCCTCAATGATGCTCTTAGGCTAAATGAGATAAAATAATTTCATTAACTATTATGAGGCTTGCTCAAAAATCACTAATATAATAACGGGTGAAAAGCAAATGGAAGCTAGGTAAGCAGTGCATGGCTTCCTTGTCTTAAGAATAGTCGAGAGCTGCTTGCAGAGATTAGGGAAACTTCCATGGCTGTTTTCAGATAACAAAGAAGGATGGGAGATCTAAGAAGGGAGTTGCAGAGGCCTTATTTCTAGCACCAAGTCCTAAAACCTGACAACAAAAATGTGTGTTATTTCTGTATGTCAGTCAGTTGCTGCATGCTTTTTTACCTGTTAAATAAAATCCTTACTGCTTCTCTTGGCTGTTACTTGAGAACTGACAGATGAGTCATGTATCATATCTGCATAGACAGTTTTCTTTGTCAGCTTTTTAGTACAGTTCTTGAAGAGCGTATTTCTAATCCTGATGTTGTTTATTCCTTTCCAGTGGTGGCAGGTTGAAAAGGTAAATCCTATCAAGCTGTATGAGGAGAACAAAGTCATTGCTGGATTTTCTCTGTTGAATCTACTTTTCAAACAGAATCGAGGTGGCCTGATCAAGGGTGTAATGGACAAACTCCTAAATCTATATAACAATAAGAAGATCAAGCCTGTGGTTGATTCATTATGGGCTTTGGAAGAGGTAGGAGCAAAAATTTCTTTCCACATACTGAGTTTTTTTGAAGTATACACATTTATAGATGTAAAATTATTTTTTAAAGTGTTATTCACACATTTCTTCAGTAAATATTTATGGAGTTTCAAATGCTCTGTGCTACATTCTTGAAAATACTAATAAAAATGTGTTTTTTCAACCTTAGAAAATTGTTCCTGTTTCCAAAGTGCATGAAGTTTTTGACTAACTAGTGCAGCATCAAATGCAGACATTATAATTGAAAGCAATTTAAAATCTACTCTGAGGAAAAGATATAATACATGTGCTTTAGTTTTGGTTTTATGTTTGTGCTGGCAAAGCTAAAAAGCTTGAAGCTTTTCAGGAGAGTACTGAAGACATATCATAGATCGTCAAATCAGAATTCTCTTTTAATGTAAGTTAAATCTGTGGAGGTTATTTTTTTTCCTTCTAATCACTCAGTTCTCCTTAAAGAAATGTAAACTAATCTGATCACAGCCTGTAGTTACAAGCCCCTTGACCAAAGCATTGTCTCCTGAGATGTTAATACTTAAAATGCCAGTAAAAGAACACAAGTATTTTCAGAGGTGTGAGCAGGCATTAACACTCAAAGAGATGCCATGATTATAGTAGCACCACCAGATTCAGTTTTACTTTTGTTTGTTTGTTAACGAAGTGTCAGGCTCAGTGCACTTAAGATACGTGATCTCTAAGAGCTCCACAGAATATATATTGTGGTTGTATCATTGTACAGTTGCTATTCAGAAGGTGCTGCAACAAAACCCTGGCTGTCTGAAGACATCAGCTTGTATTACCATGCATCCACGAGGAAACAGGAATCATCAGACTTAACAAAATACAGTGTTATTAATGTATTACAGTTCTGAATGGCCTGTGGTCAGGGTTTGAAGGCCAACTTGTCAATTATTCAAGTGGCACTAAAGAACCACCTTTGTGATGGACACAGGTAAGATACCTGGGCCACAGCCTATGACAGTTCTTGGAGCAGGATGCATTGCAGTGTTCACTGGGGCTTCTAGGTGCCTGGGCCAGGTTATGTGACAAGAAGGTGTGTACTGCCTCAGGTCATGCTAGTGAGGGAACTGTAAGTATCTTCACCCTATCGCTACATCTGGCCCTGGTGTACCCCACCATGGCACGTCATGTGGTGCAGGAGATGCAGATGGTCCAGCACTGTGTGGACTCTAGCAAAACAGAAAGGAGTGACAGCCTCACCAGGAAGCCCTCATCTGTGTCGTCCCCAAGGAATCTATTCCTGTTTCTCTGAAATGTCTGCCTGAGGCCTCACTGTCACTAACAGCAACTAAGTAACACCTTGGCCTTACCTGCCAGTGGCATGGGAGTGGCAGTCAGCTGTTTGATAATTCTCACGGAATGCACTAAAATGTCCAACTACTTAGGGGAAATCGGATGTGGTGATAAAGAGCAGCTGGCTCAGAGCTCAGGCAAGACAAAAATGCTCTGTCACTGTCAAAGGGAGAGCACTTCGAAGAGCAGTGTAAAATAGAACTGGGTTCGCATTTAGGTTTTTGGTATGTTTTATTTATTTAATAACCTTACGAAGTATTTTAAAAATTTAAGTGGCACAAGGCTCTAGATAGGCATTCTGCAATTTCTTTGTTCATGTACTTTTCAGGAGTTGGTAAGAAAAGGATCATTGAAATAGTAAGTGTCCTTGATCAAGATATTTCAGGCTAAAACATGAAAAATTACACATGGCAGGCCAATCTTAATAGTCAACATGATGGGAATTTGTTGGGAGACTTTTGTTTGATCACATTTCATCTAACATTTGGCAGTAACATGCACCATCCCTAACATTAGATTGCGAAATGTGTAAATACATCTGTTAAAGAGTGCAGTCTAGAAAACTACAGCTCGTTTATCACGCCTGCTCATTTTTCATGAGCTATCTGGCAATTTACAAAGAAAATTACTGGCTAATATCTTCAGGGATATAACAGTGCCAGAGGTGTCCTCAATCGATTGCAGAATATTACTGAATTATTATTTATTCTGGGCATTATCATTTTTGGTATATATTTTTGTGGGTATAAAAATAACTTTAGGTCAGACTCTCAAGATAAAGTTACTCTGATGCACAGAAAAATGTGTCGTAGCTGAGGACTAAATGGAACCAGACTTAGGAAAGGTTGGTATGTATTTTTGTTCTGAGAGGTTTCTTTTTTTTTTCTTTTTTTCTTTTTTTTTGTTTGACTCCATAGCTGTAATATCCTCCCGCCCTTCAGTTTGACATTTGGTTGCTGTTCACTTCCTATTGGGTAAGCCTGATTTTCCTGAAATGTCCACTTTCATTTGACTGTTCTCAGTCTTGTTCATTAGGCAGGAAATCAATATGACCAATTTTTACAACTGCTGTTTCCTTAGGAAATTTCCTGACCCTTACGAGCATTAAGTGTTTGACTAAAGAGAGTGGCAGAAATGTGGACTCCCTGGATGGCATTTGAAAGGGAATGATTTGAATAGTTTTCTGTGGTAGAATGTCACCCTCTCCAGAGGCTCACAGGAGAACCCATTTGTCATCTGACTAGAAATTGTCTCGTAAAGTAAAGCTTGAATCCTGCAAGTGACATAAAAAATAAGAATATTTTAAGGGAAAATCTCAGAGGAGCCTTAACCATAGGATACATTTCCAAATGCTTAATATTAAATACCTAAATGTGTCATCACATACATAAAAGTTTTGATCTATATATGAAAGGCATATCTCCATCATGCCCCTTGAGCTTGCTTTATTCGCTCTGCATGTGTTTGTTTTCATGTATTCCTTCTTTCTGCAAATATTAATTCATAAATAAATGCAGATTCTCTAAAGCCAACATGGAAGACACCTGGTTTTCATCCAAAGCTGTATAACAATACAAATATTTGTCTTTTCAGTCCTGTGTCAGTGGCAATGGCCATCTCTGTATCAGTGCTGAAAAGCACCTTTGCAGTCTTAGAAGAGGATGTTATATCTAGAGTGGTGTTCCTCTTTTGCTGCTGAAGGCTGGTTGCTACAGGATCACTTGCTGCACAGTAGCCCCAAAATTGAGAGCTTTATGTTCTAGGCCTTGTGAAAACAGCCAGAGGAAGGCTTGCAGCTGTTTTAATAGGTCCCCATGAGCTGTAAAAAGGATTTCATTGCTGTAAAAGCCTGGTATGGTTCCTTGAACAGCATCTGTTTCTTCATACTTTCTGCAGGAATGCACAGTTTGAATTTATAAGAATTTACTGATTAGAGAATATTATAATTGCAATGGGATTTTGCATTTTGAAGTGTTTCAAGTGGCAGTAATACGGGGTATAGAGAAAGTTACTAGATTCCCATTTCTCTATCAAGTTGTAGAGTACATGAAGTGACGACTAGTTGATTGCCGATTAATATTCAAGATAGTGTTTAAGAATTGTTATGTAGACTTAGCTTGACACTATTCCTGTTGAACAATGCAGGTTTGACTGTGTGTCAATGAGATCATTCTAACTGGGATATAATCCCTTCCGCTGTTCCGATTTCTCTGTTTTAGGGCCTTATCTAAAAGCTATGGAAGTCAAGCAAAGGACTCCTGGTTTCACTGACCTTTGTTTTAGGATGAGGATTACCCTACCTCTTCAGCAGTCTGCTTAAGTAAATTTAGCAATTGACTGAAGAGAGGGTGGGACAGAACTTATTCTGGATGGAATTGCATTTTAAAAATGGAGTTGGAGGTGACTTAATTTTCTTCAGTGCATCAGGTTATTGTTGATGCAGGGGAGGTCAGGTTCTATACTACTGACTACTCCTGTGGAGTAGAACTGTTTGCATTGCTGTATTATCAGTTGGTGTTGGCTTAGGAAGGTTAATTTTTTATCTCAAACTTATATCCATAAAGCCTAGTAAAGAAAAGTATATTTTCAAGTAGGCCACTACACCCATTTTATGATGTTAATGCAAGAAAGATTTAACTAAGAAAAACGGTAACAAAATCCACAGATATTTTCAAATGGAAGTCTAACTGGGGAATTATTCATCATAAGATGAACAAAGTCATACAATAAATCAGCTGTTGTGAAGTCTCGCTATTTTGCAGCTATTTGTTTATGCAGTCAAGTGTTTAAAAGACCAGGTAATTTGTAGATGGTGCATTCTTAAAGTACTGTTGTGTAGTAAGACACTGATTGTCTGGTAAGACTGCATTTCATTAGAAATAGTACTTTGAAACAGAATCAGTATTCAGTGCATCCTTGTTGAGGTTTGTGGTTGTTTTTTTGTCAGTAACTACATATCTAATCTTTAATTTGCAGTTAGTCACTCTTCCTAGTTTTGATCAATTTGTAGTGTGTATTTGAGTTAGCGTTCTCCTGAAGGTTCTTATAAAAGCTGGTGTGTTGAATAACTATGTACATGTTGCACTTTTCTATTAAAATTCTGTTTCCTTCAGCTTTTTATGATTGCAAAAGAAAATATATGCTCAGGGTAGAACAGGTTATAGAGATAGAAGGTATAAGCACTACATTTAGGTGACTTACAGGAGTTAAAAGTAGCACTGATAACATGTGAAACAAAACTGCCACAAATTCTTGCACATGAACTGCTGGTTATGCAAATGACATTGCAAAATATTGGCCATGCCATCACAGTGTCTGTAGGCCCCCTTCCCTCACACTAGGCTACCTGCTTCATACTCCTTTGGTATGTCAGAAGGTCTGCAGATCTGGGCTGTTCTGGTCCATATGGGTGACCAGTGAGATTATGGGAAAACATCCTGATTACACATCAGTTTTGTGTACCAAAGGATTCATGGCATTCTTCAGTCTGAAATGATTTGAGTGTGCTGTTTATATAGTAATAATGGTATCAAAGACCTGTACTGCTTTAGGGCCAGTAAGAATGATGAAAAGCCTGAAACCTGTGGAATAGAGTTATTACTTACTCTTTAAAAAAAAAAAAAAAAAGGATAATTGATAATATTACTAGCTCAGGCTGGTACCTTGTAGTAGGCACTGACTGTTACTCTGTGTCATTGGTTTGTAGTGGTAATGTACAACTGTCTTTAGCAACTCCTTACTTAGCAAATAATAACGCAACAACTGTGGCTCAGGTCCAGGAGTATACTTTGGCACTCAACTGTGATTGAAATCAGTGGAATCAGGGCACTAAATACATTTCTGGATCAAGGGCTGTGGAACTTGGATATGAGCATCAGAACACTCTAATTACTGTGTGCCTCATAGAGCATAGAATGTTCTTGAGTGGAAAGGGGCACATCAGTTTGTAAGGATCCCTGCACCATCAGTATTATTTTTTTATCCTGAATCATTATAAGAGATGTTGCAGGTCTAGCTAGCTGTAAATAAATTTTTTTATATAAGTGAGATTCTTTTGTCTTGAAGCCAGAGCTTTTCTCTGTAGCAAATTGCTAAGGCAAAATCAAGCTGTGTTTAAGAACCTAAACCTGAAAGGAGTGCAGTGCAACTGATCACATTGTAGTATCATTACAGAATACCTGCTGATACCATATTTTCCTTTAAAAGAATCATTTTCTCATACATTTCCATTTTCACATACTTTCCACTCTCTGCATTAGTTTTCAATGTTACTAGCATGCAAAGGAAAACAGTAGAAACCTTACATCTAAGATCACAGTCTTACCAAGTTGTAATCCAGTGGCAAGAAAGAGGACAAAACACTTTCCATACAGAACTCATACTATGTTTTGGGGATGGCAAAGCCATCACAATATGTCTGTTTTTAGCACTGCCCTGTGGCTTCAGAGGATTAAGGTAGTGTAAATCTCCCCCCCCCGAACACATCCTCTGGCATAAATTACAGTGCATGCTGTTAGATATCAACACTATTTTAGGAAAAAAAGAAAAATTGTTACCCGTGCTAGCAGCAGCAGCAGAGTGACGCCCCCTCACTTCACCCAAAGCAGAGATTTTAATTTCATCAAAAGCTAGTTGTGCCTTTCAGTGATCTTAGCTTTAAGGCAGAAAGCCTTTCATGCATCAGTGTAGTAAGACATAAGGAAAACTGACCTGTTAGTTACTTTTAACATAGTAAGAGGATAATCTGATAGCATCAGATCAGACTGGCACCTTGTTATGAATACTAAATGCTATCTTGTGCCCTTTTTTTTTCCCTAGTGACAGTATAATAGTGGCTTTTGCAGGCTTTTTTTTCCTTTTATTTGCTTGCTAGATTAAAACAGATTCCTCACGTGAAGAAACTACACCTTTTTTTGCTGATATTTGAAGTCAAATATACTATTTAGATCCTGCATTTGTTCTTCAAGGTATGCAAAGTAATGTGATAAAAATGAAAGTTCATTAATAACGAAAGTAGTAATCTACAATGAAAGGATCATTTTTCCATAAGCATAAAACAATTTACTTTGCAGTATTATATCATAGAAAGAGGAAAACATAACCCATTCTGTGAAAACTCCCACGAACATATCAATGTTTCCTTTGCTGCGACTGCTTCTCTAGCATTAGAATGCAAAGTCTGCTTGTTCTGATACCACAAATATTTTCTTGAGAGTACTTCAGTTGTAGTTTTTCATGAACTTCTTTCCTGGTGTACAGGTATTAGCTCTGCAGATATACTGTCCTGTGATACTGCTGCAGAACTTTGTTCTTCCTATATGTAAGATTCTGTTCCCTTTGACTGTATAAAGTAAACATCTGTAGTTCAAAGTAAATTTAAATGTTTTATCTGTACATCACTGTTGTTTCTCTGTGTACAAAAAAGTCCAACACAACAAGTTTAATACAAGCTTCATGCACATATCAAATCTTACAAAAATCCAGGGAGCTATGTTGTACTGATGTAGTAGGTTTCAAAATATAAATGTGGGAAAAGCAAACAGAGAAGAAAAACTTGAATCATTCAGGGTAGCTTGTTTCTGTGTTCATGACTGAAATATACACAGTTAATGGCCAGGTGTTAAAAGCTGGGAAGAGTAAGGGAAAGCTATTCCACTTAAAGTTTACTTCGGTAACATTAAGTGTAGTGAACACAAGTTCTAAATGAATGAAAATTGAGCCATGAGTAAGGTGATTTTTAATAAAGACTTTGCAAAGAATTTTTTCCCGAGATGCTTATCTTAAGTAAATATTAATTAAAACTCCAAATAATTTCAGTGCAATATGCTTAGAGGAGTGAAATATACCTTGGAGGAAAAAATATACCTTGAAAGTACTGGGGATTAATTAGGTACTGCAGTTTTTTCCTCTAAAACATTGTACGTACCTGATGATGGAATTCTTGCTGCTCTTATGTGAATTGTCCTACCAAATGCCTATATCATTTCATTTACATTTCTTCCTCATTTAGTGCTGTTTAACAGGACTTCATATTACTTCATAATTTATTCTGCCCTTCCTAGCTGTATCACTAAGTGATGGCATAACCCAGCAGTCTCTTTGGCTTCACACGCTGTTGATAGCAATGTAACATGACTATGATTTTATTAAAAGTGAAATACAAAAGAAGCAAGACAAGACTTAGATATGGGTCCATAATAACACCTCAGATACAAGACATTAGCTATGATTACCACAAAATCAGGTTGGGTAAATGAGCTGTTTTAGGAAACTCATACTTCACTTGTCAAGTCCGTTAAATATGTAAGCAGAAGTCAGTTATTTTCAATTGCTATATATTATTCCTAAACACTGCATGAAATTCAAGCTACATGAATGGAATGTAATTAAACAAGTAATTTATTTTAGTTCTGTGCTTTTTCTTTTTTTTCTTTACAGCTTCTGAAATTGTTTGCGTTGTCTAGCTGGCCAGCTGAATACCTGTGTATAAACAAATAATTTTGCCATCTAGAGTCTTCAGAATGTTGCTTTACGCATGCTGAGAATATTCACACTAGAATATTCATTTAATGGATAGATAACAAAGAGGTGGTGGATATCTTTGCTCCTCTGATGTTGTGTAGCGTGTTAGTGGAAAGACCATGGATCAGCCTGAAATTCTCTAATTTCCAGTTCTGTCTTCTAACAGCCAAGCCCCTGGGCTGTATCTCAGCATCGCTGAGAGCCTTTGTGATTCAAAGCATTTGCTGGGGGCTCTAATCTCAGAATAGTACATATTCTACCAAATTTCAGTAAGCTGCTTAGTTGCAGAACAATATCTTAATGTTTTGGAATGAAGTAGCAGACATGGAAAAGTATTTTGGCAGTATTTCTGATGAACATTGATTCTGCATTCATATATTGCTGTTAAAAAGGTTAGAACCTGACTAGTGTGAGACTAAAACTCTTTCAATTAACATAAACACAGCCCGCAGCTACAGCACTTTTCTAATCTACTTGGTAAGCACTCTGCTAAGAATTAATTAGTTATGGAGATACACAGGCCGAAAATACTTTTCTAGAAGGCATGAGACGCTGGAAATTGAAAGTACAGTGGTGAGTCATGATACGTGTTTTTGGGTCAGGACAGATCGTCATTTCTGTTTGCCCTTGTGTGCCACAGAGATAATAGCTTTCTGTAACTGCAGGCCAAAGGAAAACAACATGTAGTCTCAGTTCCTGATGGATAATGTGAGGGAGGAAAAAAAAAAAAACAGAGGAAAATAACATAGGAAGCATTGATAGATTCTGCTNAGGCCAAAGGAAAACAACATGTAGTCTCAGTTCCTGATGGATAATGTGAGGGAGGAAAAAAAAAAAAAACAGAGGAAAATAACATAGGAAGCATTGATAGATTCTGCTGAAGAAAATGTGCACTATTAAAGATAAATTAGTCACATGCTTCCAGTTAATTAAATTAGCAACAGGAGATTGTATATGGGTTAAACTAGTTTGTCACTTACTAGAGAAAATAAGAACAAACCCATTAAATGGAGCAAGCTGCTGATTAATTATTGTGAAGAAACAATATTTTACAAGAGTAGTCTGCTTAGTGAAATGCATTAGCTGGCTTTTAAGT
>VXAL01003430.1:121356-136559 GCA_013399475.1 Chauna torquata
ACGTGGTGATACTGTACCCTTGCAAGGAAATAAAGAGAGACCTAGCTAAGGAGAGCCTTACCATAGCAGAGTGGATACTTAGACATCAAGGACAGAACTATGAGAGAGAAGAGTATATTTCTTTTATATTTATCTTGAGTGTTTGACTCAAACATGTTTGTTTTGCAATTCATTTTTACTGTTTGTGTCATAGAATTTAAGCTGTTCTCAAGAGTCAAGAAGACAGGGTTTCATGGAGGTTTTTTCATATTTGAAAACAATTTCTGGAATTTTTATTTTATGAAGTAATAGAGAACAAAAGCTATATGTTTTATACCCTTGATCCAAATGTGCTGCAATCCATTCCTTTTTATTTCTACCCAATAATGGCAATGAAACATCTGCCTGTCTTCTCCCAGTCTTACATAAAGGTTGATACATATTTAATGCCAACACATTACATCCACCAGTAGACATAATTTTAAATGGAGTCTTATGGGCAGTTTCCTCTGTCTGTTCTATAGAGTTGGTAGTACCAACACAGTGAGTGTTTTCTGTCACTCGGAGAAATGACTATTGGATGCCATGAATGAAAAACTAAGTAAAAAGCAGGTACCAAAGGGAAAATATTAGAAACTCAGTTTTCAAAGGCACATTCAGACGCTATTTCATTCTTGTGCTATTTACTATTAGAGTGCTTAGTTTAAGCCACAGAGCCTATGAATGGAACTTAGGATTTTTCTCTGTGTCAAAAAATTCTGCTCATGCTTCTTTGTTAATTAGTTCAGAAAGAATGCTCTCAGTTGTTCCAAGTTGAACTGGCATGGACTGTTACTGTGAGAAATTCAGCTTTTCTCCCAGGGTATCATGAAGGAGAAATCTGAGGTTTGTTAAGGTTTATTAGTGATTGTTTTCATTCTCTCAAACTTTTTTTTAAAAGCACTATTTTCCCAAGTGCTAAGGATTTTCAAAAAAACAAGATAGAAATATTGAAGTCTACTTGGTAATGTTGAGACAGCTGGGAGACATCGTCTTTGTATGTGTGGCACAACATAGAATACAAATAATTCAGTCTCCTCTTACCTTTGAAACCTTTCCATTTTCAGACTAGGAAGAGAATCCCTGATTTCAGATGTGGTTTTGGCCTCTGATTTGAAATACATCTTTTTTTTTTTTTTTTTCTGGTCATAGTCTATGAGTCTAATACTTCATTAATCAAAGAATGCCTAGAAAGCTATCCAAAGAGTCATTAAAAAGACTCAATAGGGAGTGGGAGATAAGAATAAGGAAAATACTGCTCTATATTCAAATGTGCTAGTCTATTTTGTCTGAAAGATGCTACATTGGTCCCTGCGGCCGTTTTCCATGACTGCCAGAGAGCAGAAAGATTAACAGAGGAGAAGAGAATGAAATGATTTGTGAGGCTGCAAGATTACTGTGGTGAGAAACATCAGTAGATACTAAGTTTTCAGCATTTCTGTATGTTTTAGCTCACATTTTTCTGGTTTTATTCTTTTTTTTTTTAAATTATTATTATTATTTTGGCTGCTTGGCCTATAAAGAGAGAAGGTAGATATATGCTTTTATCTGTAATAGATGATGTTTAGCTGTCAGTAGACGTACAAAACTTTGGTAATCGAAATGAATTAGGCATTTTTGTTTTTAGAAATACCGTTCTAAAGGGAACATTCTAGCTCTTCTAGGATCTGTTTATCAGTGTATCTATGTAATAGTAGCTAAAGAAAAAAGAAATTATTAGTTCCATCAGCAAAACCAAGTTTGTGTCTCAGGAGCCAATCATATTGATGACTAGTTTTGGCAGAGTTGGAATTTTTAGAAATCTCATGAGCAGTACTGCAAAATTTACTTTTCTGGTTTACATAATTTTACCCTGAATGAAATGCAGTGATTGTATCCAAAATAACACTTTGTTAGTGAACAACAATCATTAATCAAGATGAACATTCTCACCTAATGAAAATAGCTCATAAATTCGTTTTGATCATTTTAAACATAGATAAGTTTAAAAGCAAAATTACTGTTGAGCTTAAAGATATCTCTTAGAGTAATATAATCCAATTTTAATGTCATAATTGAGAGTTTTGTTTGGTATTGCAGTTTTGTAATNTTGTATGTGTGGCACAACATAGAATACAAATAATTCAGTCTCCTCTTACCTTTGAAACCTTTCCATTTTCAGACTAGGAAGAGAATCCCTGATTTCAGATGTGGTTTTGGCCTCTGATTTGAAATACATCTTTTTTTTTTTTTTTTTCTGGTCATAGTCTATGAGTCTAATACTTCATTAATCAAAGAATGCCTAGAAAGCTATCCAAAGAGTCATTAAAAAGACTCAATAGGGAGTGGGAGATAAGAATNCACTTATGACAGATAATGATATAAATTAACACCAAGGCAGCAAAGCAGATGTATTGTCGATACTAAAACGTTCCCATATAAATAACCTGCTGTGAATGATTGAACACAAAGATATTTTGTAGGGCAAATCCATATATTATGATTACTGACTTAAAGCAAATAATACTGAAAGGAAGCAATACAAGATCTTCAACTGAGCAACTGACTTTCAGCTGTTCTGATTTTACTGAATATGCCAGTTTAAGTATCAAAGTTCAGGTTTTGAATGTGGTATTAAAGTGCGTGCACTTGAAAATGTAGACCATATTTGTAAGAAATTAGGCCTTAGCTCATCACAGGCAGCTTCAAATCTTTGTTTATATCCATTTGATTTAATATAATAAAGTTCATGTACAAGTGAATTGCCTACCGTCACCAAGAAAATCACCAATCTTTAGAATAACCTGAATTTTACTCTATTATATGTTATGGTTATGTCCTGGGTAAAATGTCTTAAAGATCTTCAGCTTTCCTGAGGAGAACGGGCATAACCTTTCAGTTCGTTAGCAGAAGTAACAAAACGCTGTATTTTTTTTAATTTCAATTTGAATAGCATCCAGGGTAATTGTAAGAGTTCCTACAGTTAAGCCTACACTAGCCTACAGCTAGCAAAATGTGTGTTTTTAAAGTTCTTGCCTATTTTCTTGAACTGTAGCTCGTAAATGTGCCTTTTTTTTTTTTGGTGCATTTACACATGCAAGTTTAATTGAGTTAGATTAGAAACTGTCAGCTGAATCAGTGGTGTTCTGTCACATGAACACTTCTGCTTTGGCTTCTTTGCTATGAATTATATAGCAATTTGATTTCAGTCAATATAATGCTAAGCTGAATGGGTATTCACACATGGGCATTAAACTTGTAAACTAAATCAATTTCTATATCAGTCATGCTGGTACAATACTTATGCAGTGTTAAAATCTTTAATGTAGTCTCCAAATGAAACATTTTTAACTGTGCCATAAGAAATATTAACTAATAGAGCAAATAGGACTGAAAAAATATAAAACAACTGGTGAACAAAATAAGCTCAAATACCTTTCATCTTACTTAGATGAATGACTTCAATCTTACTGTAAACTGATATAGCTCAAACTGAGGATAAGCATGAATCATAATGTCTAACATTACAACTTTATTACAATTTAATATGTCTGTGGTTTTTGGTTTTACTTAAGTACAATTTTAATGAAGATATGGAGCGGCACCCAATGGTTGTATCTGGCTTAGAGACCTGCTTGAATAATGGAAAAATATGACAATGACTTATGAGTAATTAGATTTACAATCCTCATGGTACTACTTTCTGAAACCGAAAAATTTAAACAAGAAAACAAAGGAGAAATATTTTCTCATTTGGATCTTTATGGAGACCTTTGGTATTTACCTTGATGAGATTCAAGAATCTACATAATTGGCTTACTGATTAGGGATGGATTTTATTGGAGAGAATCCATTGTTATGAAAGAACAGAGTTGTTTTCTGACACAAAATTAACATGCTCTTGCAGTCTGATCCTAGTTGGTGGACTTGTGTATGAAGCTTCCCAGACTTTGGAAATGATAGCATCAAGGCGTTTTAATGATTTCATCTTTACTGTCTAGAAGACTGAATGTCTGCTGTATTTCATAACCAGTAAGTTTGGTTCCCAAGGTTTGGAATATGTGATGCTGTAGTTCTGGACTAGAGCACAATTTCTTCTCTATAGTAGTAATAAAGGATTCTCTATAGTGGTAATAAAGGAGGACTCAAACTTCCTCTGGATAAGCAGACAGAGGTAGTACAGGAACTTCTAATTTTTTTTGGTTTGTTTGTTTGTTCTTTTTACGATCCCATATTGTGAAATAAAGCTCAACATTAGAAAGGAGGGGTCTGAGGAATACGTAATAGAAGGTCTTTGGGAGTAAAAATACAGAACTCCCTTGAAACGTTTCGAAAAAATGATGAAAAATTACAATGGCCGAAGCGATGTTGGTTACAGGTTTTGTGCCTCACTTCCAAAAAGAATCATCTGCCACTTGGGAAGAGTAGAAGCAGCATGTGTTTTCATGAGGGGGTATATTAATACAAGGTTCAAGAAGTAGAAGAAAGCAAGGTATGGTCAACAACCCTCACTACTGCAAGACAAGGAAGAGGCAGTCCTAAGTGTTGCTCAAATGAAGTCCCTGCAGCAAACTTATTCGTTGACATTTCAATTATATTCTGGTATAACTGTGTCGATAGAATTAGCGTTGGTTCTTGATAAACACAGGTTCGAGAATCACCTAATATTTTGCAAGCTGATTTTTTTCTCCAAGTGGCAATGTTTGTCCATTTGCCCAGAGGCACAGTTAAGACATGCATTGACTTGGAACACCTTGCAGCTAGGTCACTGTCGGAGGCAATTCAGAATATGGTAAAAAAGATTCTTCTGTCTCTAAATAGTGTTCTGCAGATGTCTAGACAGTCTGTGTGAAACGCTGTGGCTCTGGAATTATTTCAGACTTGGAATTCTCATATGGCTGTGAAACAATATAATTCCAGAAAGGCTGTCTCTGATCTTCCACTTGTGTGTGAAGAGAGATCTCTCTTTGCCAGATTCCCACAGAGAAGTAAGCAGACAGGATTGCGGCTGGAAGGTTGTGCAGAGGAAATCAACAACATTCGCCTTCTGCAGTCTAGGCATTATAATTAGAAAGACAACAATACACAAAGCAGTGTGCTTATAATTAAGGGTGCATTTTCTGGGAGTGGTGGAGGGGGAGAGTTTAATGACTCTCTAACTGTTAGAACATGCTTATGTGAAAGAGAACGAATGAGACATATTTGTGGGTTGTGCAGTTTTTCTCCAAACATTTTTTCAAAGAGATCACAAGCCGACATGGCTGAGGCAAGAGTTTAAAAACTGATGTCATGGAGCTTGATAATCACTTATAACATATCTATTTTTAATTGTATAGCGATGACTGTCATAAACTATTTCCTGCCATAAATTGTGAAAACATTGTGATGGAATAAAGGAATACACCGAACTGAACTTTATATATGAATTCCATTTAGGCAGGAGACTGCTGCATCTTAACCAAGTACAAAGGGCTTGTTTCTTTTGCTTGCAGCTGCCAAAACTCCTTTGCAGCCAAAGGACTTTTCCCATGTAAGAGCTGCTGCTGCTGCACAGCAAACCAGACTCTCGCTGGAGTGGAATATGAACCACTTCACTTTTGAATACCCAAAGTTCAGGAGTGTCTGGAGCATCCCTGCGTGCACAGTTGGCTGTAGCTTAGAGTAAAATGCATTACTGCTCAGAATGGAGAAAAGGACCAGAGAGGTGGCCAGTTCTGAGATCCTCTCTGCTTGGGGCTTTGATGTGCTTTAAGCCATCTTCCTAGTAAAATTTGGGACAACGCTACCTTAATTTCTACCAGCAATCCCAAAGACTCAGGCAGCAGCTGGGAGTCTCACAGGTATATAATGGCAACCAGAAGCATGATATAGGAGGAATCAGTGGTCAGTGGGTATGAGGAACTCTATCACAATAGTATCACAATAGTTGTGTCCCTTCGACGCAACACTGCGCTCGTCTTCAGACTGGTTACTCTCTGTCTAGAGTTGATATTGTATTTTGCTATCGACCTGATAGACTACTGCAGAAGATTTGGGTTCAGGAGCTCTGGCTTTATTGCTGCTCTAAAAGAAATTCTACCATTAGATCCTAAAAGCTTCATCTTGATTCACAAGATGTGGCTTTTCTTCTAGAGTGTTCTGGGGATTTTTTCACCAAATCTCTACCCTTCAGAAGCTGCCCTTGACTTTGAAAGTAATAAGGTAATTTTTTTACTGTATTAATTGGTGTTGCAAAAAGATTTCCTTTTTCTTCAAGCTTATGTTAAAAGTGATCATGAGAGAAGCTACACTGTTAGTTCAATGTATGCTTGCCTTCTCACTCTGCAGGCTTTTCTAAGGTACTACACGTAGTCTTATAGAGATGTTCTTTCTGTAGTGCTTCACTTAAAACCAAAATGCTAGTCTTTAACTGCCAAAATCCTGAATACCCCCTTGGGCTTCCTAAATTGTGGGAATTCTCTGTGTTTGTGGATCAAATTTCAAAGTCTTCTCTCCTTGTTTACTATGTAGGAAAACTCCCACCAAATTGATAAACCCTGCTGTTTAGTAGTTCTAAGTATTGAATTTGATGTTGGTTTTATTTTCTGCTTTATTCCTGTTGACTTCATAAGTAAAAGCTGGCAAGGTTTGGCTCAGTTATTTTGTAATTACAAGGCTTTAAATCTCTTTCTTTGATTTCACAGAGGCAAAAACAAATACTCATTGACGTCAGCAGGAGCTTATAGGAATAAGGAAAGAGTGAAAACAGTACAGTTCTGCAGCTGTAGTTCTCCGTCCAAAAATGTTTAATGTAATAGATATCTTCGGTAGCCAAGGGAGGACTCAAAGAGTCAGAATTTGCCTGTAGCGTCAGTTTTTATTCCTTTGACATTTTTCTCATCTTGGGTCTGGTTTTAGTCTTGCTGCCATGGCAACGTGCAGTGAGGCTACAAGGTATTCCAGAGAAAAGGTCTCTCCTCACTGACAGGCAGCAGGGGGGAGAAGAGGCCGGGCTGTTCTTTGCAGCTGTGAATAGCAATGGAGGAATGAAAGGGATTTTAAAATGACTTTCTATTTGCATGTATACAGGCAAAACCATTGGTGCAAAAGTTTAGTGTAACAAAGCAAAAAACAGGCGAGTCAGATTAGAATCATTTTTGGTTTCGGATGGATACAAGCAGGGTGATGTGACATATTGGCTTTGTTTCAAGGAAACAGACTCCATAAAGAAGTTGTCTTCCTCCTGTGCCTAAAATTCTCTAATTGGATCAAAACCATTGCTAACTATACTAACTTTTTAACACTTTAGCAATTAATTTAGAATGTGTCTCTCTTTTCCCCATGTTTTTTTTCCAGTAGCTGTTTATGTATATTGGGCCCCAAATACCCTAAGATCAATGTGTCTTCTTGCATACGGTCAGGCCTTGATTTCTGTGTGTTAAGAACTGGCTGTATTCACCATGGGCAAGAATGATGCCTATTCAAAATCCTGTCGATATTACACTTTCTTTTTTTTTATCTGTCTTGCAAGATGCTGCATACCCTTAGCCTCCAGGCAGAACAAAAAGGAATAGAGAGGTCTCTTCAGAATTAATACTGTAGGTAACAGAGGAGAATCTGCCTGGGAAACAGGACTGTCCAGGCCAATTGCAGATAAGGGTTTGCCAGCCTTCCACATACCCAGCTCCTGTGCAAAGGGATAATTGACACAAAGTTTCTGAGAGAGGATTTTGTCACAACAGGTCAGCTGAGTACTAGAAGCGCTCTTCTGTTAGCTGTTCTGCTGCATGGTACAAGCAGAATATTCCTGTCAGGAATGCAGATTGTTCCCACGAAAGTGTGTTGTGGTCAATACAGGTTATTCCACTCACGCCCACATAAAGTAATCCGTACCAGTGAAAGGATGTTTTGTCTGAATAACCGTCTATGGTAGGGCGATTGTCAGTAATCACACCCAAACAGCTTTTCTACAAAAGCTTGTGTGGAAGACTTAGCCTGAGAAGGGAAAGTATTGCAAACCCATACAAAAAACAACAACAACAAAAAGCTTTAAGAAAGTCAGCATGTTTCCCAGTGAAATACTATTTCGCTAAATCATGTTGCATAAACATGAGAGAGACATTTCAAGGTTAGTGAGGAGGAGGAAGTATGCTAGCAAAACAATAGGACTAAATTTTGACAGATGTCACTTTCAGGAGTAGGCAGACACAGTCATTAGTGCAAAGGAGCCCAGTGACCGCTTAGCATGTGTGCGTCACAGGAGGGCTAGAGCCAGGGAGCCGGTGTTCTGTCCCTTGTCTTAGCCCAAGCCAATTAACAGGGTTGTGGCAAATGTAGCCTAAAAGGGAGGTTTACTTTTGCTGCATACATCCCATGCCCTAACACACTGGCAGAATCTGCATGGAGTAGTATACCAGTTCCCTGCTCTCGGAGCAGCCAGCAAACTAAAGAACTATTGTCCTTGGCTTCTTGAGTTTCCTCCCTTCCGCAGACCAAAGCTAAACAAACATAATCCAGAACACAGAAGCTACATACGATTTTTTGTTGTATGGACAGCTGTGTTCAGTTTGAAAAGGCATGTATGCCAATGACATGAAAGCAAACTCTTCTCCTGGTCTGAGAAGAGCATCTGCAATTATAATGCAGCTCACAGTTCACCCTAAAGACAGCACAGCTTTGTAATAGACCACAGCAGTGGGTCTAATAATAAAAATCAGCTTGCCTTATGGCCCTAATGAAAGCTACAGTATTAAATTTTTGCTTATGGGGTATCTCAGCTAGCACAGACTGCAGTGTGCATCTTTTTCTTTATTACTGCATACAAATGATGCTTAAATAAATATTATTGATATTAGTGTTTGTAATTCTAAAGGAGATAGCTCTGGACTCGTTGAAATAGTGGCTGTTATGAAGAGCAACAAAACAGAACCAGTCCTAAAATAAAACGGGCAAGTGTTTAATTCAGATTATTCTTTCATAAGTCCGAACAAGATTCGGATCATTACCTGTGACACTTGGGTTGCCAAAGAAACCTTGACTAGCCAGCTGATGTTCGCATACTGTGTGGCACTATCACCATGGAGATCCTGTCCATGTGATTTTGCAGACATGATGCAGTTGCAGGCTCCTCAGACAAACGACAGTGAGATAGAGAGGAATTAATTATTGCTTTTGTAGGCAGCTCTTCTCTCTGTCAGAGAGCAAGCCTGCACAGATGTACTGGCAGAAGCTAAATTTCTTACAGTTTTAGCTGCATATAAGAGAGTAGGGTGAGGGTAATAAGAGGAAGCTCTCTTGGCTTTCACAAGGAAAATTCTAAATTCTCCTAACAGAAAGTTCATGCTCTACTGAGACTGGAGGAGTGGTCAGAAAGTACTGGCTCATGCAAAGACTGTGTTCATGTACAGAATGCATGTTCAAGTAATTGAAGCCTATTGAACACTGGTAATATTCCTTTATCTGTTGATACTTTCGTCTTCTCCCAATACCTGCCCTTCTCATGCATGTGCAACCTAGTGATGTCAGGGAAATTACACCAGTGGAACAGGGAGTAAAATTTGTTTGCATACACAGAATATTCCAAATTTTCCTCAAAAAGTAGCTGCCATTTCCTTTGTGTGCTTTCCTTTCCAGCATCTACTGAATGTCACAGTAGCACTCCAAAGTATATTTTGGACCTATTCTGCAGAACAGTACCAAATTAAAGACCATTCGGAATGTTAGAAAGATCCCATGAGATAATCTAATATGTTTTTCTCTTTTTCTGGGTGTACAACTTATTTCTGAACCAAAGCTTCTCATTTTAAGTTCTGGAATATGTCTGTATGTTCAGACAATTATCTAATCCCTTCGCTAGTTCCTGCATTTCATATATTTGGCCCCTACATTAGTGCTCTTTATTTCTCTCCTGAACTTGAAAGTTGACAATAGAGTTAAAAGAAAACAAAACAAAAAAAACAACCTTCAGAGAAAAGACATGATTCTGTTTCTAATGATTAAGCAGGCTAAAGGTGTGCTCCCTCCCTTCTTGCAGTATTCTTTGGAGAACAGAATTAAGGGAGCCTCAGGATAAAGGTATTTTGCCTTTGCAAAATACTTTCTTCCACCTCTTATATATGATTTTTAGTGCAAAATGACAGAGGGTTATAAGGTGCTGTTACTCTTTCTGTGTATGCCCCAAGAAGATACTGTCCCTCCTCCAAAAACTGTTCAAGAGCATCACGTGGTATGAGCCAGTAAGTGAGGGAGTATGGGGTAACAAATGACTGTGGCAGCTGTGGGCTACTTCTCAAATCATCAGCTGTTTTCAGCCTCCCATATGCCCACCAAGAAAGACTTGGGAAGAATTTGAGCGGTGTAGTGACGTCATTGCCATTTTGGAGATTACTCTTCAGCATCGCTAAAGCAGCAGCTTTGGAGATGTCTTTGTTGGGCTATCTCCTATGTGTAAATGCAGTACAGGAAAAATTATGTGAGTGGTTAAAATAACAGATTTCAATGGATAAGGGGATAGTTTCAGGGCTAGAGTGGAACAGTCTTAACATGACATGCTGGAAGGCTTGGACATTTTCAGTGTGTAAATAGAGGACAAAAGGTGATTCTTTGAGATGACGTGTGGAAATAAACAGCAATATTGAACTTAAAGGTGTGGAACTGATGAGAGAGGAAAACTACGGTTGCAGACCATAAACTAAATTGATGCTGTGTTCCACTGTGCCCATCTGGAAGTGAGGGACGTTCCCTTTATTTGGGTGCTGATCACCTTTTTTACAACACATGCTGGTACAGAGGATAGAACAATTGGTGAGTGTGGTAGATTACACAGAGATGATTGAACTAATTTCTCTTCTGGCTTGGATTAAATTTGCATCTTTGGCATAAGATTCTTTAGCCTTTCATACTATGGCCTAATTTACCAAAAAGGGGAAAGAAGTATTTCTTTATTTTAAGTAGAAATCATTTAATATATTTCAGGAAACCCGCTATCACTAGAGAGGCCCAAGAAAAGGAAGTACACAGTCCTCTGCCACCATCCAATAAACATGCCATAGTTAGGAGTGCGGGGTTAGGGAAGGAGTCTGCAAAGATGAAACTGTGTTCCTGTAGATGGCAATTTGAGCAATAAACTGCATTCGACCTCATGGAGTTAGAAGAATATCCATTCTTCTACTGCACCAGTGTCTTTCAATTCAAAATTTTGTTTTCCTAAAGTAAATGTGTAACTTCACTAAAAATTTTGATAAAATTTGTATTACAGAGCTGAACAGCATCATGTTGGATAATGAAACCATTAGTTTTAATGTCCCACTATGAAGTTTTTCCATGGCATTCATTGTTTCTGTCTACTAAACACCTGTATTACTAATATGGGACTAAAGCTCCCAATGTGTTATACTGGCATAGCAAGCGGTGTAGTGCTCTAACTTTGCAGTCTCTGTTATTTTACTCCTGAGGTTGGTTCCTTACAAGAGCCAAACAAGGAAATGGATCATATATAGAACATTCTCTGACCAGTAACATGAAGGCATTTCTACTCTTCCTCTCCTACCAAGGTCTATTGGCAGTAATTGTTGCTCTTCTCAGTGTGATACACAATACAGTTGGACTGAAATGGCTGTAATTCAAGAGAAGCTGTGAGATCCCAGCCATAACATCCCCTCAGGAATATGTACCTGAATAGGCTTTCTCACAGCAGGCTGTCTTTGCCAGCTTTGTCATTTTTTATCCTGTGTTTGTATCAAGACTTCTCTGAAGAATTTTGTTTGGGTATTGGTAGCATAACATCTCTTTAAATGTGCAGGTGTGTGTGTTTTGTATTACTGATGACCTCATTATTGTATAGGTCTTCTTAATTTCCAGATTTATTGTCATTGCTGAAAAATAGCAGAATGAGGATATATAACATATCCATGACTGTGCCATTTGTAGAGCTGAAAGGGATGGGAGAAACACACTTGTTCAAAATTGTTTCTTCAATTATAAAAGGATATTCCCTAAAGCAAATGCAAATTGTTTCCAACTGGTTTAGAAAATTCCTTTTCCTGTGTTTATTATCATTTTCCATTAGACTGAACAGATAGGGAAAGCTAATTCGGCTCTAGAGAATGTTTAAAAAAACAATACATCAAACTAAAGTAGTATTGATGTAAAAGTGTGTTTGAGGGAAAAGGCAAACTTGGGATTCCTTTTACTTCTCCTTTGCTATTAATCATTTTCCTCTACTGCTGGCTAGGAGGGTTTATGTTGGATTCATGGGACAGTGCATGGCTGTGCAGCATTATGGGTTTTTCGTGTTTTTCAGTGACAGGTTTGCCAACTTTCCTTACATAAATAACACAAAAAGTTGGAAGCATTTTCCAGTCATCCACTAATGTGTAAAAACAGTTCTGATTCCAGTGCAGAGCTCCATGATACATACTATGTGAATTTTGTGCCTCTCAAGGCTAAAATCTGTAGTTCAGCATTAGTTTAGACACAAACGCTGTAAGGACTGAGTTATACTGGAAGCAAACAAAGGGCAATAGCATTTTTGGAGACTCTGTAAATTAGTAAGCACTCCCTTGCGCTATTTCCAATCCAAGGGTCTCCTGCTGATGATACTCCACAAGAATGAATTGAATTAACTCATCCATATAAAAAAAGTCTGATTCATTTACTTTGATTTGAGCTGACAAATGCAAATAGCAACCAATATAGAACAATTGGTGAAAAGCAATTTAAGGACACACTTCTGTAAGAAGAGGGAAACCCTTTTGATCCTTGCTACTGGAAGTGATACCTTTTTCAAATCAAACCTCAATCACTTCAGTGAACCTCTGTTAAATTCCAGGATTTCCACATGCCTCACTGTACTACCGATTAAACCTGGATCTAAGTATTTTCCCAAGTGCAGGGGTGATCCACCATCCTCACTGGTGACACGCAAACAGACACAGACTTAGCATAAGTGCCGTACCATGCTCCAGGGAAGGCAGACGATACTCAGCACTTAAGTGTTCATGTGAAAAAGCAAATGATTTTGTAGTCCTCATAGAACAACTTAAACCTTAACCCTACTTGCCTAGTAAAGAAGGTTTTTAATGCTGTCTCTTCTGGAAGAGGGAATGGTTTTAATATTCAGGCATATTGGGAAACAAGCAGTTGCAGTCTTGATTGAGTGGACTGTTAGCAGCCATAAACTTTAAAATAGAAAAATTACTCATTTATAAAATAGCTCATGGTATTGCACTAGTACAAAATTTGACTAACTGTTTAGGCAAGTTGCAAATGGCATTAAAGTATACAGATATTGTATCAGCTCTTCAAACTTTTCAATTTTTATGTATTTTAATAGTTCCATCTGGATCCCATGGCCATTATTGTTAAAAATTGTATTATTCCCTTTTCCTCTGCCTGCTGTTTGCATTTTCATGCTACTTATGAGTGTCCTGGAAACAACAGAACCTTTCTCCAGAGTCTTAAACTTGATACTGTGTATGTGAAAAATGCAGGGAAAGCACATTTTCTCAGATTTGCCTTGATAACTGTGATATGGTACAGATTAAAATAAATGTTGCATGCTTTGCTTTCTACATGATGTTCTGGTAATAAATTCAAAGTTGGGCAAATGTGTTTGCTGATTTCTCCAATTTCGTCTCATCCATGAGGGTTATTTATGCTGTGCTATAGACTCCTAAAAGCTTAGTTTGGCTAATCAGGTTTATGAAAAAATAATGTATCTGCTGCTGCTGCCTCAGAGTCTTTGTTGGATATTCTTAAAGGAATAGTTTCCATATTGCAGAACAAGACTTAGTTAGGTATTGTTTATGCGGTAAGGTTACTTCATAAAAGTTACTGTGATTTTGTGGTCTACATGTATAGGTCAGCCTTCTATCCATCGGGATTCATAGGGCAGTGTTTTCCAAGGTTTATTTACAATTATTTCCTAAGTCAGAAAGTCTTTTTTTCTTTTTTTTTTTTTTAGTGCAATTTTTCTTTTGTTCTAACAGATTTTTTTAAAGTCTGGTATTCACTAATTGAGTGAACCACTTGGCAAAATTAAGGTTGTAATACTGAGTTCACTGCAGCCAGCTTTCAAAATAAGGCTGACAGATGGTAAAGACATTTTGTGCCCAGCATCCATTAAATTTAATTGAAACTTAAAAGCCGTATTTGCTTAGTATCTTTAAAAATCTCATACCACCTTCTGTATTAGACATTCAGTAATGATCTTGGGTGCCTGGACCCCAATTCAAGCTTTTAAATGTACTGTAGGACCCACATGTTCCCAAGTCAGCATTTTGTTTCAAACTTCTATGCCGTTATTCTTAAAATATTGAATAAAAATATGTCACAGATGGCAGATCCTGTTAACATAAAACTCTTTCTTGTCTCAACATATCCTGTTATGCCGGCAAAAAGTAGTGTGATGAGGATACGAAACGGCCTTTATGCATACATTTTCAGTTCCTGATGTTTCCCACCATGATAGTGAAGAACTCTTGACATCTTCCAGTCTTCAGTGATTTAATAGTGGTCTGCATGCTTCATGTTGGGTATTCAGTGAAACACACACACAATTTCAGTTCATCAGCACAGAGCCCCCATGAGTTCTAAAACTTCACGTGTAAAAATAAGCTCCTCTCCAGAGCACTAGTAAGAAGAAGTTTTTGTTCCTTTCTTGCATGTGCTAATAGCTGCCAGCTGTTAAACATCTAGTGGTATTGGTAAGACACAACTTATTAAAAAAAAAAAAGTGGGGAAAAAAAAAAGGAAAGAAATACTCATTCACGTAGTTAGAACCAAAGTATTTCATTAATCACAGCCACTGCCTGGACATGGTATTCTCTCTATAGGAAGACAAAAGATATTAATTGACCATCATAGGTCAGTTAGAAAAACATTTTATATTTTCAGTGAAAGTAAAATTTCTTCACAAATATTCTACAAAGAGAAAAAGAAATTAATCTAGTGAACAACCTGTAAGGATTAACTCCCTGAGCCTCTATTTCTCTGTGCAGCTCAGCTTTTGTATTACAATAGCATTATGTGCGTATTATACTATTTAGAAACTATCATTAACTTACATCCCTTTTTGGCAAACACAATAAAAAATCAAGCCTTAAAAATTCACTAAAAAATATTTAACTATTAATTTTGTTAAAGCAGCTGTTTGAGTGAGTGGCATTGATCATAGCATGCCTTAAACATATTGCCATTTTTGGAAGAAAGGAATTCAGGTTTTTCTA
>VXAL01003430.1:136608-156527 GCA_013399475.1 Chauna torquata
ATTTTTCTTTCAGGTGAAGGAGGCCATGCAGAGAATCCATGACCGAGGTAATATAGGAAAACTAATTCTGGATGTGGAGAAAGCACCCACTCCCCTGGTGAGTGCAAAGCACTACATACATGGCATACAGTCACACAAGGTAAAGCATGGTAATGACCTTTGGAGAAATATCCCTCACACTTTTTTTGTATCCTGTTTTCTTCTAAATCCATAGCATCTAAATAGAACCAATAATAATAATTTATATTTATAAGCCGAGGTGAAATGCAACTGTAATTCTTACAGTCCCAGCAGTTAATTTTCTATGCAGTATAGCTATCTGCCTCTCCAAAAATGTCTGGCAAGTCTTAAATCAGGATAAAACTGCCACATCTGTTTTTGTCCCTGTAACAGAAAACAAATAGACATTTCATGAAATACAAAATTCCTGTCTTAATAAGTGGATTGAACAGAAAAAGACACAATCAGTATTACTTCAGTGTATGAACATAGAAGTGCTTTCTGATTACCATACAAAAGTCAGGGCATACCTTTGGTAGGAAGTTCTTTTACTTCTCTTCCAATATATGAAGTATAATATCTA
The DNA here is from genome assembly GCA_013399475.1 of Chauna torquata. Taxonomy (NCBI): domain Eukaryota; kingdom Metazoa; phylum Chordata; class Aves; order Anseriformes; family Anhimidae; genus Chauna; species Chauna torquata. The sequence continues at coordinate 137,192 of VXAL01003430.1, forward strand.
AACACTTCCTTCTGGAAATGTTCTGAAGGAAGGTGGCTGTGATGGAGCTCTGTTCCACTGCTTTTGAAGCGTTTGACATGTTAGTGAAACATTACAGACAGCAGTAGAAAAGGAGGGATGGGTCCACACCTAAACCTTGGCTGATGATGTGGGAAAGAACAGTAAAAAAGGTAGTGAAAATTTGACTTCAAATGGACACTGAAGCATGAAGTTTGGTTTCAGACCTGAAATATCTCCTGTTCTGAAAGAACAGAAAAGAACCTGGAATTACAGTTAAGCTCTTGCTCAATTTTACTCTAAAATTGGCCCCAAATCACGTACAAGATACCTCCAAGGATAAGGAAGGCTTTGGGGACCTCACCCATGGAAGTTAGGCATTATTTTGTGGCTGAATTGCATCTTAAAACTGAAAGAGAGAATCCCTAACACGACATTAACACATTGATTCTGTCTGTTCACTTGATATTGTACATTCACAATAGCCATTGGTTAGAAGGTGAGAACAAATCTGATACTCTTTCACGAGAGGGAGTTAATTAAAAAATACGGGTAAGTTGAGAGCATTGCTTTTCTCCGTTAATATCAGGTTGTCTTAGAGTTTTTATTTCCCGCAGAGGCTAGTAGTAGTGAAACAGGGAAGGTACAATTTCACTGCATTTCTCATTAAAAAATAAATGAATTGGTTTTGAAATAGTTATAGGCTAATACAAGAATCTTCTCGTGTCCTAAAAGAGGTAATGTTGGTGTATAAGAAAATCTAATTCTATTAATCAGTGCCGTTAAACACCATCCCCTGTCCAGTAAACCAGACTCTTCTTGTGCCACCAGATACAAGTCAAACTGACGAGGTGGAGTACAGGGTCTAGCACCTTTACACACCTTGTAGTAAATATTGCTGTGTAAAAAAAAAAAACATGATGTGCTCCTTAAATGTTATCATGAACTACCGATTTCTGCACTTGCCTACCACCTGCACAGGCATCTTCAGTAAAATAAGGAAATGCAGTTTCTCCCCACTCCTTATCTGAGATACAGTATATAGACAGATGTATTCTCCCAGCATCTGCATATCCACTCCTTTATAAAGTTTTTAAGTCATTATTCTGGTATTAAGCAGTTGCTCTCTGAGTTTTCATGACAACATGCCTCATGTGGGACCAGATCCTGTCCATTAGCTGCATTAAAGAATCATATTATTTATTTCTGGAAGAGCAAATACAGAAGGATTTGTAAACCAGAGGCTTCCTACATTTTGTGAACTTCCTGCACAGTTGTGTTTCCTTTCTGAGAGCCTTAATATCATTTTGCTACAAGTACACAGATCAAAGTCCACTTGTGCAACTGTCCTAAAAAGCAGCTTTCGGTTATGTAATAGAGCTGTAATCCTTGAGGGAACAGCTTACAATTTTATGAAAGCAGTATAGTGCCAGCAAAAGTTTTGCACAGACAGAATGTTTGTTTTCTTGTTGCATCCATGTCTTCTTTCATTTTTAAGGTCACTTTATCAGATGAATCAAACTGAAATAAGACTGGATAAAACAATGGATAGGTACTCTGATTTTCATCTTTCACCCTGCAGATGGCCAATGACAGCACAGAGACAAGTGAGGCTGGAGAGGAGGAAGAAGACCATGAAGGGGACAACGAGAATAAAGAGCGCATGCCATTCATCCAGTAACAGCCAGAGGTGATGGAAGCAGAAAGATTAAGTAGAAGGGAACAAGACTGGGAAATCTATTCTGTGCATCAGTGAACAAATGCTGTAGTACAGTGTGTGTTGTATTTGTCTGCAGTCAGCTGAGCTATGAGCTGTTGATCATTGTTGTTTTGAACTCAAGTGCCATTCTCATCCAGTGCAGTATTATGACATTCCTGTGTAATACCTAATTTCCCTGTAGGAGTCCATGGATTTTTCTGTTTCAGTTTAAAAGTCTCATTAACTTACTGTGTAATTTTAGATGGGCATCTTTCTCATGCAAATTCCAACATTTTTCATAAAGTTATTTGGGGGGGTTGGGCTTTGTTTGCACGTTGACAACCACAGTAACAAAAAGAATTCCCCACTTGCTGTCTGGAAGATTCTACTAACTGGAGGGAGGATTTTAAGTTTGTGGATTTTCAGTGTCAAAATAGTTTTCCTTTTATGAACCACAGATAAAAGTTGCAAAAAAGATGAGTTTATTTTCCTTAATCATGCTTCCTCATTTTATAAGCCATCCTATCTTCATTTTCAAAAATACCTCATTTTGAAGTGTAGAATCTGAAATTGTGCAAGAAGTCATTAATTGAGAGATTTTGATTAGAAATGTATAATCACATTAGCCATCAACAGCAGTAAACACTTCATTCAAAGTGCCAGCTATCTTGCTTTCCTGTTGATCCTCCTGAGTTATCGCCCCATATGTTCTAGGCAAAGAAAGGTCAGTGAGCCACTCATTTTAGACCCAGAACAATTAGCGCTGTTACTGACAGTTCAGCATCTTCTGCTTAGGACACATGGACTCATCTGTGTCTAAAATCGAAAACATTTTTAAATTTAATTTTTAAATCCTATTAGTAAGGATCACTCCTCAGTATGCGGAAAGAAATCTGTTGGCGGAGTGCTCTGAAATCCCTATGTATTGATCAACTATCAAGCTGGAGCTGAACTCCTACAGAAGTTAACCCTTTTAAAAATGACTTTTAGACCTTAATCCCATTAGAAATTATGCACAGGGATAACTTTATCTAGGTGAGTAATTCCATTAAAAGCTCTGCTCCATATGTACAGTTACATTTGTGATTATTTGAAGGATCAAGTATTCAAAGACCAGCTAGTCTATCTACCTCCCACTAGTGGAAACTGTGTCTAAACATGACAGAAGTAAATATTTTTCCTTGTCTTTCACCTATCCAAGCAGCAGCTACTCAGGTCCTCAATGGTCTTGTTAAAATAATCGTTTTAAAATGACTGCAATCACCTTCAGTAGAAATGCTAAAAGAATGCCAGAGACCTTGTATAATGCCATGTATCTTTGAATTAATATATTTTTAGCAAAAGACAGTATTTCTCCAGGCATGGCTTGTTTTTCACCTAAATCTACAAGTATCTAGTAGTGACAGAAGTTAAAAATATAGAAAAGAGGAGAGGGATAGCTTCTCAGGCTTTTCTCAATGTGAAAGGAATTATGAATCTGGATGACTTTTATGTGTGGTTTTAGAGGATTCTCTCTTGTGGGTTTGTTTTTTTTTTTTCTGTTCGTTTAATCTTTGCTGCCTGAGTATTAATGTCCATCTCCTTACACTGTCTTCATGAAGTTGCTGTTCTAATACTAGATAATTGTGCAGAATGTTCATTCTGAATGAGTTTCCCTTGAGTTAAACAAATTTGAAAATAATGAGAAGAAATAACTGGAGAAAAATGCCGGAAAAGCTTGTGTTGAAATATTAGTCAAAACAAACTTCGGCTTTCTGTAGATGTCGATGCAGAACTTCATTATAGTTGATTTTCTTTTTATGTTGGACTTATCTGCACTTCCAGTGCCATATGAGACCCAAACAGGAACTCTATACACAGAAAAATACATATTCAGTGAGAGTTTTCCATGTATTGGGATTGCCAATTGAGCTTTTAAGAAAGGCCATTAAGTTTTCACAACTCATAAGCTGACAACAGTAGGAAACATGCCCAATTTTGTTTTGCAGTTAGTGTGACGATGTCCTGCAACAAACGTTAACATAACTGGGAATTTTGATTTGACGCCAAAGTGAGCAATATTGCTGGTGACCTTTGAGCTGGCAGTAAAGTGGCATTCTCAAGGCCTTAAATTAGTAGGGCAAGCAGAATAGCAAATCCATTCTTCTGTTATAAACCACAGTACGGTTGGCTCTACAGTTAAATTTCCCTTCAAGATACATAGAGATGGGTGATTGTGGTCATGGCCACAGACACCATAGGGACAACAATCTCATGAAATCATTTTGGCTATTTCTTTCTGGTTTTGTTAGCAAGGCAAAAACACTCTCCATGCTAATTCATACCAATTGTAGGGCCATTTTCTGATCAGCAGAATGTCAGGTAATTGCCGTGAGTAGAAAGGAATACTTGTGGATCTACCTGAGCACTACACAGGTTAGTATTACAATCACTAAGCTAAATTCTACTCTGTGTTTTACTGGTATTAATATGTCATATATAAAGGTTACTACTGAAATGAATGGAAAGTTTTCAGGTACCTGTTCTGGAAGCAGGATTTGCGCTAGCAGCACTTGGCCCACAAGCCCTAAATACTTACTAGAATACCACAAACAGCAGTATCACATTTGAAGTGGTAGAGGGCATGCTATACAAAATGATGGTGAGACTGCTGTTACTGAACAAGTCTTACTGCAGTAGAAGTGAAGGTTTGTGTTTACTACTAACACTGTTGTTTAAACAACTCTAAGACAATTGGATAGTTTCTTCAAGTGAAACAAATTATTTCTCAATTTGCCTTAAAGGAACTGTGAAAGCTTCTCTTTAACTTATGCCTGATTGAAGTGAACTGAAACACTGTTTAATTGTATTTGTTGCTTTAGAGCTTTTGTTATATTGTGCCTACAAAGCAAATTATGTTTACATAAAAATATAAATAAAATATTGAGCATAGCATTATCCTTGGCTTACATGTTTTATTATAATACAATCTTCACATTAGGGAACTGACTTGGAATTGGTTGGGAGGGAAATTTGAGGTCTCATTTTCCATTTTGGTCGCTGAGGGATAAACAAAGATTTATTTTTCTTTATTACAGAGTACATCGAGGTTATTAAAATGGCTGAGTGTGCTGCTTTACAGCACATTAACAGTTTAGTATAAAATGTTAAATGTTACAATCAAAGAACTTCAAAACATTATATAAGCACCATTCATGAAGTGTTCAGTGAAGTGTATTATTTTGATAGGGGTAAAAACTAGTTTCCAGAATTTTTGCACTCAGATTGCACTGGGAGAAGGCTTGACACACAAGTTATCCTCAGAGAGAAAATTCCTCTTAGAAATGAAGATACTCTAAGAAAATAATCTTAAAATGGGATCCAAAACAGCCACCACCGAATGAGCTGATAGAAAGCACAAGGACATGAATCTAAAATCCTGCTAGGCCTGGGTCTTGGACTTAGGGCTGCAAGGAGGTGGTTCAATTCACACGGGATCTAAGATTACCTCTCCTGAAGATAATTCTTACGCTCTTTCTTTCAAAGAACTGCTTATGGTTACCAAACCTTACAAGTAATCTCAAGCTTGTACTTGAGTACATGTCTTTAAATGTCTCCCTGCATGAAAGGAAGAAATGGTTCAATGAACTTCAGTTTAATATCTGATTGAAGAGAAAATGTTAGGTTTGGTTAATTCCAGTCATGCCAGACTTTTTCTAAAGCCTGTTATGTCCGTGGAAAACCTCACTACAGTAGTTACTGGATCTGCCCTATAATCTAAAAGCACATGTGAACACGTGTTGGTTGAGAAGAGGAGCTGAGGAACTTTCTGCCCTCTGCTTTCCAGTCTCAATAAGCAAATAATGATCAGTGTATCTTTAATCATAGGGTCAGGATAAGGCTGAAAGCAAACAGCCTTTTGCAAACTCTCTGTGATTACTAACAAAGCTCTGCCTTTTACCAGCTTTCCCACTGGGCCATCTATACATGACGGTCATACAATCTAACACACAGAGGCTGCTACCCGGCAAGCAGGGATGCAGAGTTTGCAAGGTGTCTGTCCAGAGAAAATGCAAAAAATCATCATAGTATGCTGAGTATCCCTGGTCCTCACCTCATTCCCTCTTTTTGTGCTTCTCTCATTTTCTGTGAGCTTAGTCATTAATCCTGGTGGTTTTTGCCAAAACATATTCCCCTAATATGGATGTCACTGCCAGCACACGCAACACAACAGCTCCAGCTCTGAGAAAACCGTGCAGGAGTGTGCCCCCGCAGCCCCTAAGTCCCTTGGTGTGAGCTAGTGTTTTGTTTCACTACAAGAAGAGCCAAAACAATCAACACCCTATAATTGATACCTGCATCAAGGCATCTCTTTTCCAAGTAATTTTTAACATCCAGGCAAACATCTTAATGTTTTCCTTTGAGAGATCAGGTTAGGGTATAAATGCAAATGTAGCTTTACCTGCTCAGTCTGAGCTGTCCTGTTGATTAATTGCCTTCAGCTGATCCTAACTAAGCCATTCCTTTTGTGTCTACCTGGGCTCTCTGTCAAACACTGCAGCAAATGGCATGGTTTTCTGAATGCTGGCTCAATCTCTGCCGTTTCTAACAATGCTGTGTTGGGCACCTCACCACCAGGACACTGTTCAGAAGCTGGATGGTGTGAGAACAGTGCAGATAATAAACAATTAGAGGATGAATGCAGGAGGAGAAATTAATCACGTACTTCTCTGCCCAGCAGTAACAAATGAGCAGAATTCGCAGAATATCATCTGTTGATTTATTTGTATGTTTTACATCTATTCACCATATGCCTGATTTGATTAATATATATATGTGGTGATTGTATTTCTCTTCTGAGGAGGCTTAAACTCCTTCAGCAGTGTTTAAAGACCACATCCATGTTCTTTAAGGATGATGAATAAGAAGCTGTTTGTCAAACATTCAACACTCTTTCCACTAGTTTCCAGGGTTATAAAAAATGGACACTCTTCATCCAGTCTGATTCCTGCCCTCCTTCATTTGTCAAAAGAAGTATTTTCAGGAAACCTAACAGTCTGCTAACCAGTTCAGACTTCCTTCTGGTAAGAGTAACTTTACATTCCAGTAGCAACCTTGCATTCCCAGTTAAGGAGAGAGCACTGAGAAGGAGTTAGTATCCCCTGAATTTGTACATACAAGATGCTCTGGACAAGGGTTCTCCTGTGTTGAAGTTTTGGCTGCAAAAACACAGGTGAGAGAGAGAGAGAGTTCGGTGTTACAAATTTTGGTGTTTATTATTTGGGAGTGTCTCCTGTTCAAAGTTAGTGTTGAGGATAATAGTCTTTTCACGTCAGGAGCTGTATATAGCTTATAACTATATATAGGGCATACTCACTGTTTAAAAAAAAAAAAAAAAAAAAAAAGGCTCAGGTTTGAAAATGCCAATTTATGCTGCAGGGAGATGGTTAGCTGGAGCAGCCCATGCTCCCGCAAAGCAGAGCCGGTCGGCCAGGGTGGCCGCAGGGTGGAGCGTGGCAGTCACTGCACTGTCACTGCACACTCCTCTGTGGCAGCCTCCAAGGCTTTCTCTTCTTGCGCTATTTTACCACATCACACAGCTCTGGGAAAGCGTTCAGTGCTCAGCTTAGCTCCTGTCTCTGTGTAAAGACACGCACGTTCGCCAGGCTGCAGAACAGCCCACCGACCCAGGCAAGGGAGGTAAGCCGGGCAGTTGCACCATTGCTCCCCACTCCAGCCAGCCAGGCCTGCACAAAGCTGAAAAGGGGAAGGCTCAAAAGCTGCTGCCTCTCACAGTGTGAAGGGGTGCCTGACACTAACGCTGCTGTTGCTTAAGTCACTGTCCTCCTTGGAGCTGCTCTAACAACCCCCGCCTCGCACCAGGGTTGACACGGGGGTCCCAGCCGTCTCTGCGGGCTGCTGGGGGCCCTGCAGCACTCGGGGGTGGTTCGTGTGCTCTGGTGGCACCTCGGGAAAAGGAATTTTTTACCTCCTGAAGAATACTGCATCATGTCCGCTTTCATCCCCCCCAGAGAGTGACAGATGAAATCCTAGCGGACTTAACACAGGTACATTAACCCTTTACCTACAGGAACCTTTCTCCTCTTCCCCCAGGCACTTTGGGCAAGATGAGAAAAAAAGGTCAGAAAGAAGCATCACCAGCCTTCATAGTGATCGGCATTTCTCTTAAAAAAACTCAAACACCTGAAATTCATTTAGAAAGATATGGTCTTCACACTTGGTGGTAAAATCGTGAAAACTGACTGAAAGAAAACACAACCTTAAAAGGCAAAGGAAGAATCTGTAATCTTGCAACTTCTGAAGACTCATGATGTTTTAACACTAGGTACAGACATCACTAACCTCCCCGCAGCCCTGTGAAGTTGCAGCCTGGGCACCCAGGGATTAAATGTGTAGGCTGAGAGATGCCACTGGCACTTGTTAGCTTAGGAAGCTGTAAAAAGCAGGAGAGTGTTGCGGGGTGGCTGGTTGGGAGTCTGTGAGCGAGGGAGGGCTGCAGGGGTGGGGGCCTGCTTGTTTTCCTTCAGAGATTAGGAGGACTTTGACCTGTCTGGAGGAGCTTTTTCTTCTTGCTTAGTGACCACACTGATATGTTACAATTAGCCTGAAAGAATAACAGGGCTAGGAGAAATAGCAGAGCAAAAACTGTTCTCCTGTGAGGGCTGAGGGGCTGGGAAACAGAAGGTGATAGCTTCTCTCGGAGCGGGGTGTGTGCGCACTTGCTCTAAGAGCTGCAGCTGAGAAGCACATACACCTCCCATGCCCATCAGGCCCAGGGGCTCTCTGCTGCTCCCAGGACCAAGGCCCGGCTGCAATCAGTCAGCCTCCTGCTACCTACAGCCCTGCTGGAAGCCGCTCTGCCTCTGCAGCTGCCAGAAATGGAGATGCGCTACGTTCTGCCAGACGTTAGCTGTGTCCCTGCCAAACATCATTTTCATGATAAGCTGCAGGTTCCAGTACAAATCATTTGTGCTCTTCTGCTGGGTAATCTTTGTAAATACATCTCCCACATGGCGAGATGTGTTTCACTATATAGCGCAGCAGTAAATGATGCAGCATCTTGGCCGCCCTAGAAGAACAGAGTGAGGCTGCAAATATGCTAGATGCATTATTTATGGTAAGGATTTTTGTACTTTCCCTGAAATGGCTGACCCTTAGGTTGTCCAGGTGATGATCTAATAACCAAAATCCTGCTGAAGGCCAGTGGGTAAAGCTAGCTGAATGGTGACTGGGGTGTCTTCTGGTGATACAGGCACCATGTGGCCTGCAGGACATGTCAGGTCTGTGATGTTTTCCAGAGGCCACTAGGAGAAAACATTCCTTTCGTTGCTAACACAGAAGAGAGATAAGTGTTTTTCTTTTCTATGTCAGTTTGCTTTGGCAGATTATTTCTCTGCTTCTCTGCTGCTGTTTTTCCCTTCTAGTGTCTGCATTTTATATTAGGACTTTTTTCCCCACTGTAAAAACAAACAAACAGAAAAAAAAAACAGGTGTCCTGTGACTCATCAAGTGCCTCATTGTTCTTATAAAAGCATCCTGTCATAAGTGCCTTTGAGTTCCTGGGCCATTTCTATTGTAGACAGGAAAAATGAAATTAAATGACTTGTCCAATGCCATATTATTGCCATTTGGTTTAAGGATTTATCATTCTCTGGGATTTATTTCTCCATTTACTGAAGGAATCTTGATTAAACAGCAGCTGAGGTGGAAGTTTTGCCTCCATGGCTGAAAGCTGTGTCTCAAATCATACCTGCTCCAAGGCAAAGGAGGTGCACAGCACCTTATGCTGAATGCCCTCAGCTGAGACGCTGCCAGCAGAGCCCCATAGAAATATATGCAGTTGAGAGACAATAGTCTAAATTTTCCTCTTTCTCATCAAATAGGATAGCTCAGAACCTGAACCAGCTGTGAATGTGGCCATTGTAAACTTTTTCTACTATTTTCCTGATCATCCTCTCTACGTATATCTGAGTAATCACCTCTGGTAGGGCATTAAAGGGAAAAGGAGCGACCCAGATCCCTGAACCCAGCCCTTTCTGACAAGCCTGGATTCATACAAGACTGCAGATCCAGCCGTTCTGGCTCATCCTCACCTCATGGGTGGAACTGGGATTGCTCGATCTGAGGATCAGATGGAAAATGCTGTTGCATACTGGGCTATAAATATTAATGCCATAATAAAGTCTGCTTGTAAGTGTCCAACATCAGTTGGCATCAATGGTGTGCTTATGCAGTGTGTCACTAGGGAGAAGCAGTACTCCGAGGCTGTCAGACTCATCGGTCCCACAGGCATGCGACGGGAGATTTACATCTTTATGGCCTCACCTGAATGATCAATCTGCAGCCACTCACCTACACATATTAGACGCCGTTGGCTGTGCTGTGAGATACTGCTCTAACCAGTTCTTACAGTTCACATACTAAATGTTAGCTTCATTTCAATATTGTCTCCCTTGCAGCACATTCCCTGGCAGTGTAGGTTAATTTAATAAAGCACACATAATATGATTCATATGAGATTTTTGATCTGCATTTTGTTCAACATGACAGCAACATATAAGGTTATTACACAGTGTTCTGTTTGCTAATCATCAAGCAAAACAGGATAATAAAAGGATAATTATTGCAAGCTTCCTTCCTTATTCCCATTAAGATGGTAAATTCAACTCAAACTGGAATCTCATAGGAGTTTTACCACTGGCTTTGATAGGGACAACATCAAGCTGATTGGTCCTCTAAATGAACCTAGTCATAGCTGCAGTATTAAAAATTCAGGAAGTAATATTTATTTCCATGTCATAGCTTATTTGGTGGGGGGGAAAAAAAAAGATTCTCTGTTTAATCCCTACTCAATTCTCCATATTAAAATACAGTATATGCATTGCCAAACCCAATTATCTTTCCTGAGGACACAGTACTGGTTTATATTGGTTTTATGGAGCTGCTGGAGCAGGTATGAAATATAAAATGAAAAATCCCTGCACAGAGCTGCTCCTCTGCACTTACAGCTGTGCTGCTTCTGTTGTTGCACAGCAGACTCATGGCCTTCCCTCCGCTCCACCAGGGGCTGCATGCAAAGGCCAGCCAAGCTCCTGCATCAAGTGCCAGGTTGTATAAAGATATACAGGTTGGGTAGGTAAAGGAAGCATTTGTCTGATAGGTCCTGTATTGAGAGATGAATTTGCTAACTTTTCTTTAGAACAGCAGTTTTGTTTCCTGGTCATGTTAGATACCTTGCAAAGGGTTTGCCTTGATAGAGACCATTCTTTGCTTGCAATCTGGGGAGCACCTACCTCATGCAGCAGTGTGTGGAGCCAAGTTCCTCAAACGAATGGATTGCCAAGCTATAAAGTCTATGTAGCAGTATGTAGTGCTGCGCAAACCTGCCAGCTCATATCTGGAAGCAGCCTTGCCATCTCAGCAGGCTGGACTAGCTCAGATCTAGAGCTTCACAAATATTACCGGCTTATTTCTGTCCCTAGACTCACTTATACATTTCCAGCTTTGGTGACTTGGCATCACTTTGCCACTGTACAGGGAGATGATTCCTGTCTATTCTGCCATTAATTATCAGAGAAGGAGCAAAGGCTGTTGGCTTTACTCCAGCAAAGCTCTGTTGCATTTAGCGAGGATTTAACCCATAAGAACTTCCCCATTCCTGTGGGGTGAGAGCCTTCTAGTAACGTGCAAGTCTGTTGAGCAAGGGAGAGCACGGGGTTTGGTAAAGCTGTAAAACAGCAGCTCTCACCGCTATTTGATTGCCCCACAGGTATGAGAGGGAAAGAACCATGGCACGCTGCTGCAACCTGACCCTGCGCTTGCCAGCCCTGCACCGTAACATAGCTGCACCAGGTGATGCACGGGGCAGGGAGCAAGGTGAAGCATAAGACTTGGCAGGTCCATGTTAGCTGCATGTCTCGTGTCAGTGGGGAACCTGGCTTGGCAGGGAGGGGTGTGAGAAATGCAAAGATTTGTCCTGTGGCTGGAGAGGCACTGAGTACACACATGGGCAGTAAATGTCAAATCCAGGCAACCCCAAGCCATTTGTTCCCCCACTGCAATGAGGTGGTATCAAACACACATGATCCTGAGACTCAAAGATCTTTAGAAGATTAATCAGGCAATTTAATCAGTCAGATCTCCGTGTAACTTGTGAAATCATATCACCTTGTTCATGAAGTTTAGTCCGTGAAGAGCCAATAGCATTATTTTAGGAAACTATACAGACAAAGCCAGTACAAATGATTCCCCATTCCCTCTGAAACCCCAATTATAAGAACATGTTTAATCTGATGGGTCCCTGTGTCAACCACTCACCCTACAGTAATGAAGCATCTGGAATATGTATAATTAGACTGAGTCTGACCCTCTGCTGGGTTACACTGGTGTAAAGCCATACAACACAATGGATTTTCCCTGAGTATTAAGCAGAGACGGAAGAACCTGGTCTTTTCTCTTTTGCTTTGATGGATAAGCAATACAAAATCCTAATCATTCCTAGGGCACTTAAGACATCTGCTGGAAATGGGAATAAACTGCAGTGAGAATGCACATGACAATGAATAATGTAACAATGAAAAATTCTGTGATGTTTACATTTATATAGGGTCTAAATTACTCAGCAAATGCCAGAGTAATTTACATTTGAAAGTATTATTTGAAAATATTTTAATAAATAGCCTCTTTATTCCTACTGTTCTAGTTGCTGCTGAGGAATCAATTTTCAGTTTTGAAAATCTTCAACTCTGAATGCAGTCTTTGAACTCCCTCTTCCCTGATGCGAAAGGCCATGCAGCAGACTTACATGCACAATACATAGGATCATGGGCTAGGAAGACACTGTAACACTAAAGAACAATTAGAAAAAGACCAGGTTTCAGGCTTTGGATGGAGTGAAGCATCAGCTGCCCTTGCAGTTGGATACAGGGGAATCATACAAATCTCCCTTCTCCCCCTTACTGTCTTGCTTACAAATCATGTTGTGACTGCAAGTCCTGTTTAAAGAGTTTCCCAGAATATTGTATACTTTGTCAGGGCATGTGACCCTGCCACTTGCACACCCCTAGCTGCTTAATCCGACACTATAAACCCACAGCTCGGGTTTCCTGGTGGTACTTGGCTCATGGGGTCATGGCACAGGGAGAGGCTGCAGCACCTGGCTAGAAACACGTGGGAGAAGAGCAATGACCCAGTAGCATGACATTCACACATTGCCCAAGCAACGCACAGAGAGAGACATGTCTTATGGCATCCCCCAAATCTACAGAGAAGTCTCATTTTTTTAGGAAATAAAGACAAGAAGTGGGGGTTTATGTCCCCTTTTCATGACCTATGGCCACTTTTAGCTACTTATGACATGGATTCCCTCAGTTCTGAATCACAAAGGATGCCACGTCCAGACCCATAATCGCTGCTTCTGAAGTCTCCATAAAATATGTACAAGTGCACCCGCTCACGTGTAATTGCAGCCACCTTGTTGATTCCTTCAGCTTTTCATTTAAAAACTCTATATGTTCTCCTAAACATGTAGTGCAGGAACTAGACCATCCCACAGCTTCAGAAACGGACTAACCCTACTCACTAAATATTGCCAGTATCCCAGCCAGGGTCTTTTTACACTGTTGACAGTGCAGTGAGTGCATTTTATATAGACATTAACAAGCTGGTTTTACACTAGATAGCTGGAGTGCTGTCAGCAAAGAAGCTACAGAACATATCAGCAGAGGCAGGTAAATGTGTTTTGCTAGCCTGCACTGGAGGTCATGCTACCCTGGCTCAAAAGACAGCCACCTCAAAGACAGCAGCTATCTGGAAAGGCAGATGCCATGCTAACCTTGTCATGGTTCTTTTTGCTTAAACTAGAATTCAGCAGGGAAAAGTAACCAAGATTTTGGAAAAGGTCTCAGATTTCTGTGTCATAATCAGGAAATATTTTGGGAGGGCCTTTAAAATGACATTTAATACAGTAAAAAGATATAAATAATCTGTATGTTGTCAAAACACAGACTTAAGGGCAGCAGAGCTGGAAGGGGAGCCTTTATTGGCCTTTCACATGAAGGCAGCATTCCCCAAAATGAAAGTTATTTCTCAATAGACATACTGGGTTTTTAGCAAAAAATGCACAGGTACAGGTTATTTTTAATTTTCCACCCTCAGCATCCTTGTGTGAGCATCTCCCAGCAGGTGATGTGTGATTTGCACTTTCATCCCATCATGGGGAGCCAGGAGGAGTGCATGTGGTGCCTGGCAGCAGGGCTTGCTTTAGTATTTGTCACTGCCCCTTCCCCAGCCTCCAGCAAGGCAGGGCCAGTTCCACTTCTCACTGCTTCAGTTGTCCGTAGACAAGCAGACATCACCCCAACGCTTACACTTAGATGCTATTTTTCTTTCCTGACCAGGCAGCTAAAAAATTCCTTTAAATTTTAAAATAAAGGTCTTTTACTTGGACCACATCACATGCTTTCTAACCCTGGCCCGGTGCACGAGCTGATTATGCTTGTGCATGGGGGTAGTGCCGCTTCTAAGACACGGTAAAGCAAGGTCAGCTGTTTGCAGATCCTGTGACAGCCTTGAACAGCAGAGCTGTGGTTTGGCTCCTTGCCGTGGGCCAGGCTGGCAGCCCCCAGCTGAAGCATCTTGTCAGCAGGCAGCCGCACCGGCTGGGTGGGAGCAGCAGCACTGCAGGGGCTCTCAGAGCACCTCTGCAGCAGGGCTGTGGTGCAGGAGATAGGGACCTCAGCAGTCATACGGGCATACATGAGGTGGGAACTCAAGTTTCTGGGCTGCCAAAGCAGGGGGCCTCAGCCCACGAGCAGAGCATTCAAGTCCTCTGTGAAGTGCAGCCACCAAAGGGAGGCATGATCACACTCCTGAGAAGGTCTGGTTTTCAATCTGGTAGAGGAAAATCCTACAAACATCTACACAAGCCAAAATGTAATCCTTACTCTGGCCAGCCCTACTGGCAGTAAGCAAAGCCGCACTGTTAGTAACCTGCTATGAACCTGTGAATGTGCAATTCAGGCTGTCTTGTGAGCTTCACAGTGGCTAAATCAAGGCTTTGTCCAAATTGCTTTGTCTGGATATGTAAGGATGAGCAGAACCTATTAAGATCATGTTAAGAAGGAGCTGGAAAACCTCATATTAAAGACTATGGTGATCAAAAATAAAATATTTAAAGGGAGAAATTAAAAGCTCAGGATGTTTTTAGATCATTTCCTGGAAGGAAAAAAGGCAGCACACATTGCAGGAGAAAAATAAGCACAACACGTATTTTATGTTTACAAAAGAGAAAGAGAGACATTCTCATACACACCCTGAGGGCTAAACAAGCTGAGCTGCCGCCAGTCATTCCCAACATGGAAACCTTGCCAAGTCCGCAGGAGCAGCATTTCAAAAGACCCCATTCAACTCTTTTATTTGCACCTGGATTGCAACGAAAACCAAAGCTTTACATTTTCTCCTAAATTCCCTTATCTTTAGAGACGACACGGAGTCACCTGTAAAAACAGGTAAAAAAACAGTCTCTGGTTGGTGGGGGACTGTGTTTTGCTCTCTTTGCATGTTTCATGTAGCAGTAGATTTGGTGAATCCCTTCTCATTTCTGAATCTCTTCTGAATTTGATCTGCATTATTTTTCAGCTTTACAACCCATAATCTCTATTCACTGGCATTGCAAGAGAATGAAAGGAGTACAGACGAGACATTTTGGTCACACAGCCCAGATAAAGCTATTTGCCTTAAATACGTGAGATAGACATAAGTCATTGTGCAGCCTCTTGCATATTGTTTACCATCCTCTCTGCTTGCTAAGGCCCAGCTATGAGATGCTGTTGTGGCAAAGACCCCAAGCAGAAAATACAAAAAACACTCATTCAGGAAGCTCAAAATGCTGTCCTGAGTAATCTTCTCAGTGCACATTGATTATTTATATCTTCGATTTCTTCATTTTCTGAAGTAAAGACGCTTGCATTTACAGCCTGGGAAGTGAAAAGCACCAAACCTGTAGGTAATACAGCTAGCTTTGGAACTGAAAAAGAGAACTAGAGAAGCCTATTTATTGATCAGTCCCATTATCAGTGCCACAGAGCCAAGATGAGGATGCATTTGGGATAGAAGCTTTACATATCTAAGGAAGACATGAATGCCCTCGTTTCAACACTCAGTGACCTTCACTGCAGGTCACTGGTGGGCAGCCCGGTTTTACAATAAACCTGGAGCTTCCTTTAATTCTAACAGGCAGAGCAGAGCCCTCATAGCTTGAACATTTCCTTTCAGAAGAGCAAATTAGTATGACAGGGGAAAAAAAAATGAATTGATTGCACAAACCCAAAATATCATTAAGAATTTTCACAGAACCTCACATACCATAAGGTTAGCCCTTCCCTTTTCCAAACACACAGCTTGTTTGTACAAATTTCCCCAAAATAACTTTGGTGTTGGGATGTCAGCCATAATCCTGCATCATACCTGGTTGGACTGAGATCAAATCCTTAAGAAAGACTTTGTAAGTCTTTTCAAGGCCAAAGAAATGAAGCATACAGTAATTTTCCAAGCATGACATAATCCGTGATTAGCAGAATTTGCAAAATTGTTACATTTAATTGAAACAAATGAAAATCAACCAGTTGGTCCCACCTACCACCCAAGTCAGTCATAAAAACTGATGCCGGGAAAGTGGGAAGTGATAAACCTTTTACTGACCTTTCTGTTATCTAATTCTGTTGGCTATATTGGCTCTTGGGTTTGCCCCACTTGAACTTCCTTAGCCTGGCAACTGCTCTGATCAGTTTTCATTTTCTCTTTACACTGAGTAGAACAGGCAAACAATTACCCACATACAAGCTTTTTTCCCCCAGTCCTACGATGAGCCAAATTTTCTGTAACTGAAAAGCTGCAGAAAAACTTGCTCTGATTTCAGCAGCAGATACAGCCCATCAGTTTCCCATTTGGTCAAATATGCCACAACACAATTAGCTCTGAAACCTGGAGGGGTCTGTAAACCTCAGTAAAGCACAGCCATCCTAATAGCAATACATGAGTAGTTTTGCTTTTCAAGATACCGAAGCATTAACTTTCTTTAAAATACTTTTACAAGCAGTGTTTTATTTGTAGCTCTGCTACCTCAGGGGATAACAAAGGACACGACCCCCCTACATAGATCTTCTTCCACATAACAGGAAATTACTTCTGCAGCCAGACCTGTTTCAAGATCTCAGTCCAGCATCCAGTCCTCATCTCACACTGACTTTTCATACTCTGTGCCCAATTGCATGTTCTTTCCACAACCCTAGAGATGGCTGAGAATGGAGAGGAAAAAACAGCTGTATAAAGAGTTTTTCTGAGCCAGTTTACAGGAGTACATAAAGGTGGAACTGTCTCCAAGGGGAATAGACTTTTTACCTTGAAGAGCCTCTGTGGAGAAACTGAAATGAACTTTTCACCAAAGGATGCTTATGCTCTGAATGGTTCAGTTGTTTGAAAGCAAATGCAATGAGGTGGGGAGGTGTGAGCCATAAAACCACCCAGATGCCTGCACCATACGGCGGCTATGGCTTCTGTGGCATGTTTCTTTTCAAACTAAGCACTTCAAGAGAAACTACAGTCTTGTCTATATGCAGAAGTTCTACTATACTGGTGTGAATAAAAAAGTACAATCCCATCCTAGTCTGGATGCAGCTATAAAGGTATGAGGCTATTTATATTTGTATAACACATTCTGATATGGAAAGAAGAATAATTTGTCCCAAGAAAAATTACTTCTATACATGCATAACTTTGTTCACTCTCTGGGCTGTATTATATTACTATAACTACGCCTGTAAACGAAAAATTACAACTCTAAATGACATTGTAATGCCAGTTTCTAGACCATACACAGACCAGGTTTTTATGCTGGTGAGGTTCTAAGCCTCCTATATGGTTCCCTTTTCTGTTTCCTCACAGTAGCACTGGGAGTTTACATGTTCTCAGCAACATATTTTGACTTTTCTCTGGCTCTTGTGCCCACACACTGTACACAAGAAGTTAAACTTGCTTTCTCAGTTGTTATAGATTAGTCACAAGTGTGAAACCTATTTGTCAGGTACTCTAGACAAATTCTGGACAAACAGTCCCCTATAACCTTGTGGCTTCTCACAGCAGCTGCAAGGACAGCTTTGCGATTCAGATTTTAGGAGTAAAGTCCAACTGAGCTACTTGCATAATGGTAAAATGCTCAAAGATATTACTGAACAAGGTGGATGAAGCTTTCAAAACAGAGTTTCAGTCTGTTCTTAAAAGGACATACCACAGCATACTCCAAAAAGCACAGGTTTCCACTTGGGCTCTTCGCCAAGGACTCTCAGAATACCAAATCTGGGTTCTCTTTATTCCTCCATTTCTAGTGAGTTCTGTGCTTACCTCAGTAGAGTACAAATCTTTTTCTTTCAGACTCATTTCACAGAAGGAAAGCAAGCCTGTGTTAGAAAATTCAAGGAGAAGAAACGAGTACGTGACAGTGCAGAGTCCTTAAAGACACACACTAAAATGCTTGTGACCCCAGGTGCTGGTCCTGCATCTCTCTGAACCTGCTGTCCCTGCAGCTGGGACAGCTAAGCTCCACCTGAAACACCTCTGGGGTTTTACAGCTTCCTTACTGAGGTAACACAAAATCAGCATGAGTTTAATATGTCAGGCAACAAGCTGCAGTGTTTCAGGATCAACTTCATGTACAATTCCACAACCTCTGAGAAGGGACCAAGTGAAAAACTAACCGGAGTTCGTTGATTCAGCTGTCTGCCTTTAATTAACTTACATTGATGCCCCAATATCACTGGGATAAAATATGGATCAACCCTGAACTTAGGGTTAGTTCTAAATGGCACATTAAATCTTGAACTAGACCCTTGCAAAGATGCTTGGTTTTCTCTCTGACAGCTCACATTTCAGTTTCTGGTGTGCTAGTTGGAAATGACAGCCTTTTCCACATTTAACTATATACTGAAATGGGCAGCTTGCATTTAATGAGTGGTTTGTTAGACAGACAAGGGTGGATAGGACCCTGTAATAACTATCGCTAATGTGCTGTGCCCTGCAATAGTACTGAGGACTTAGCATTGTTGATCCAGAGGTTCCCCTACACAGTGTAACATACTTCAATATTTTGAAGCAGGACCACTGAAACCAAGTGTCAGCATATCAATGCATTTATGAAAAGTTTATAAAATATTAACTCATGATTAATAGATGCTAACTAGTTATGAAGAATCCAATTAATTGTTTGGAGGTATCTAAAACAGATGGTGTAGGTGTGTTTTACATTGTAAGTACCAAAGTGCTTTTAGATTGTACATGGGGGTTGGAAAAACCAGTACGCATTCATGTAGTAAAACAGCATGTCCCTAAACCTCAGCTTTCATTTAATAAAGTAATAAGTCTCTTGCTGTTACAGTTCTGAAGAAAAAAAAAACCAACCAACCAAACAAACAAAAACCTGACAATGTGAGCAGAATGCAACCAAGGCAGAGATGGCAAAGAAAGGAAGAGAGGTCTGGAATAACAGCTCAGAGGGGCATGAACAGCTCCTGCCAGCACCTATTGCCCAGTGATGACTTCAGTGTCAACATTTTAAACAAACCTTCTGCTTCTGTAAAAAAAAAAAAA
>VXAL01003430.1:156534-185147 GCA_013399475.1 Chauna torquata
AAAAAAGCATGTTGGATGGGCACATTGTTGTGAAAATCTCTTGTTTGTCCACCAAAGCGAGTGAGAGGTGTTACTTCTTATAGCTATCCCAATTAAAGGACAGCCCCAGAAAACCCAGAGCCCCAAGGCAAATTAAGGAGATCCAAATGCAGAGAGCTCTCTGGAGTCTAGATAGCCACTGTCCTGCTTCCAGTATCTTGCGTTTTACTGAGAGCAGTATCTCTTCCTTTGGCCATGTAGTCAAGACTTGGGAACCTTTCAAAGAGAATCACAATCTTTTGTTCCCCCAACTAGACCTTGCAGCTAGAACATACTGTTCTTAATCAGAAGTGCAGTACTTATGAACTCTTCATAAAATAATAAATGCATGCCTAACAATGCGATCTTAGAGTACATATACTATATGTGTGTGTGTTTGTGTATAGCTGCAATATTTACTCAGGGGTGACTTCTTTTTTTGTTTCAACGTAAATAAGAACATGACCGTTGTCTAGACTTAACCAGTTTGGAACAGAGCCATTGTGGGTGAGCCTGTTATATTTGTAGAAACCTTTTGGCTACCTCCTCCCTGAGGCTGGTATTGCACAAGGTGTTTTTGAGCATCCATCTGCTTTTGCATACCTTTCAGCTTCAAAGATAACACATTGTCTCTGAAGAAATAGCATTCATTTGTGGCAAACAGTGCCCTGCTCAGTGCCCTTAAAAGCAATCTGTCCCAGCTGAACTCAAAAAGGAAACAGGAATTTCAGTTGAGATGTGAGAACAAGGGGGTACCTTATGCTGCAGCCAGCTTAAGTATTAAACACATTTCGTAAGCAAAGAGTACAGCCAACCCTATCGCTACACTTTTATAAAACTGACCTCAGTCAGTCCCCAGTGAGATGTGCCTATGTGACTTGCTCTCAGAGCTGCTGAAGAGAATCTCTTGAAGCTTCTTGTTCTTTAAAAGCGAGATGGCACAAACTGGACTTATGATTTTTCTACTCATAAGTATACTACTGCTGGATCAGACCATCAGCCAGGCTTCCAAATTCAAAGCCAGGAAGCACAGCAAACGTAGAGTGAAAGGTACTGGGTTTTAACTGGGAGGAGGGATAGAGGCTTATAGACTACACAAGCTTACTACGTACTTAACGTTGCATGAATCAGAAAGTAGCATTATGAAAATGTTTATTAACAAATGATAGTTGAGTCTATACTATGTCTGTCTTTAAAATACTTTTATGTGAATTACTAAAGCCAAGAATAATGTGCTAGAATGAGTTACAGAAATAGAGCTGTACAGCAGTTATAAACATCTTGCTCTGCTATGCCCATCATCTCTGTTGACATTATTTAGGGCTCACAGGTACAGCTGAGAGAGAACTCTGGCCAATCATGCCTTGAAACATAGTTATATTGACCAAGATCAGAAATTCATGTACACATGATGGAAAAGAACAGAATAAAATATAAAATCTTCAAGGGTTTTTGTTCAGATTTTTGTTCATTTCCTAATTTTAATGGAAAGTCTGTGTAATATTTGTGGGATATTACTTTACTTGTGTGAGAACTATAGTGAAATGTCAAGTCAAACTAATAAAAAAGAATTAGCAGAAAAATAAATTCCCAGAGCAAAGCTTACAGAGAAAATACAAAGCCGTTGACCGTTGTTTGGAAATGTCTGTGCATTTAATTTAAAGGCTTATTTCTAATAAAAGCGTATGATGGAGGTTACACTAATGGCAAATATTTAAACTCCTAGTCAGTGGAAAAAAAATGCAGCTTTGATAAAGTCATTGTACAACATGATTACACTGCTGTGGAGCTATATATATATATTTATTGCTCCCTTTGAATCTCTTTAGTTTTTAGCTTGGTGTCCTAGGGACATGCTGCTTATACATTTGCACTGCCAGCACATTTCTCTGTCAGCCTTCCACTAATAACTTTTGCATTTGAAACAATTCGGCAGAATAATAGGGGTCCTGAGGATATGTTGCCAAATATTGTGAAATTCAGAATTGGGGTGCAAAAAAAAAAAAGATCTACATTCGTGTGCCACTATGAAAAGGTTGTACCAGGAGCTCAGCTGTTCTGCTTTTTGCCTCTTTCAAAGCAGACAGGGGACATGGAGAGGTCACTATGAACTGGGAATTGGGAATTGTAGGGAGGAGCATGGACTGGGAGTCCTGCCCAGGGGAACCAGGGAGTCACGAAGGACAGCTGGGGGTCTAATCCCCTCCAACTGTAGGGAATATGCATAACAGACGAGCTTTCTGGGGTGCAGCTGGAGAATTAGGTGATGTAACACAGATCTGTAGGAACTGTGGGTTTGTTAGTTCTGCTGCTTGTGAAAGAGCTTATTTATTCCTCATGTCATTATTGTGGCTTCTGTAAGGTCTGGTTACTGCTGCAATCAAACTGTAATCTTGTGCAATGGAAACGTGCCTGCTAGTTGTTTGATTGTGGTGGGTTATTATAATGATTGAAGGGAAAAACATGGAAAAGAGGACATGAAAATGGAGTTATTGTGTGCAAATTCACATCTTTTCTTGTCCCATCATCTTGTTGGTACTTTTGTCAGTGTCACAAAATGGTGACTTAGGCTGAATGACTTAAGTCACCAGGCTCTCTCTGTACTGATGGAGAGAGGAAGGCTTCTCCTGGGGCGGGGACACTGCAGCTCAGCAAGCTTGTCTGCATAGATTCAGACAGTGAACTCAGATTATATCTAAGTCCTTCACTGTATTAAAGCAAGATGTGTATAACTTTTATGCTCACAGAATTAGCATTTCTTTGAATAAACACAACTTCTGTCCAGCTATTATTGTTGTCATGTATATATATGTTATGTGTGTGTATATATATATTTGTCATATATATACACACACACACACATCCACACGTCACATTGTACAGGTGCAAAAGTAAATAAATTTTGCTATAAATTAGATACTGGCAAGCTATATAGTGATTAGCAGCAGTAGTTGATGGTTTTGAAACAATTACTAGGATATGGTCCAACTGAAAATAAGATTTCAACTACAATGGTAGGTTTTTGTTGTTTTTGTTGTTTGTTTGTTTTACAGCAACCCCACAGGAATCCTTTCATTAAGGAAAACTCTTTAAAAAGACAAACTATATCTCAGCAATGACGAAACCCAACAGCTGTTAATATAAAAAATAACTTTTTGCATGCATATCTCCTCATTTCTCTATATTTGTTTTATTTGAGAAAAAGATGACCTCAAGACTCAGATTGACAAATTGTGGCGAGAAGTAAACGCTCTCAAAGAAATGCAAGCACTTCAAACAGGTAAAGCAGCTTACGCTGCTCAGTGGTTTCCAAAAGTTATCACTGCCTTCCCTCTTCACACTCTTCACTCCCATTCATCTCTTTAGGGGGGATTTGTGACTGAGAAATACATCTCCTTAGAACCATGGTATAATGTAATGGTGAAACAAGTGTTGAAGGAATCAAGTATGGTATACTTGATGGCATACTAATGGTATACAAGTGGTGGTTCTTCACTAGGAGCAATAATCATTCTGGAACAAAGACTACATTTGCCTTTGCTATGCACAACCCCTAGCTGTGATTCTTGTGCATTTTAGGTATAATCAGAAAAAGGCAACATGATAAATGTTGCTGGGTTTGAGAGTTTAGATGGTCAATGAGCTAGGTCTCCAGCTCAGAAATAAGCATGGGCTAACTATCAAGGCAAAAATAGTCATGGAAAAGGCTGAGAATATCCAAAAAAGATAAGCTGAAAGGACTGAGCCTTCTTAAAGTGTGCAGATTACGACATTCAAACATGAATGTTGCCATAAAACTTCAAAACAGTACTGGCTGTGTGTTCAGAAGTATCCTGTATCAATGTGCAGAGTCCTTTAAATATTTCAATAGTCAGATGGAAATTTCCAAACAAAATAAGAAGGGTAAATACACGCACACCTACTAGACAGTTTTGCCAAGTTTTGTGTCAACAGCTGTGAAAAAGCATTTAAACACATTTGAGAGGACACTACAGAGGAAATGACCTCATTCACACGAAACAGAACATATTTTGCTTAGAGTTGGTAATATCTGGGTTGTCCTGTTTTGCATCTTGGGTTATATAGAGCTTTTTCAGCTTTACTAAATATCTCTAGCTTAAATATCTTGTAAGAGGACTTTAGAAATTTCTTTAAAGAGGAAGCCTGTGCTAGACAAGTAACTCTTGTTTAAAAGTAGTTCTTGTATTGCTTCCAGAAGGAGCTCGAGAGTAAGCATGCAGTGGCTTAGAAATGAAACCAGAGCCAGGAGATTTGCTATCCTCAAAACTTATTTTGGGCTACATTCTAAATTCAGAACCTACACTGTTCAACTGGATTCCCAATTTGGCAAAAAGAGACCTATCACCCCTCTAGCTCTGACTGCATTCATTAATGCCTTTATGGTATTTCAGAAAGCAGCCTTTTCAGTTTACATGCACTTTCAAGGCATATTACAATCCAATTCCTTCTTTTGCTTGAATTTCCTAGTTCTCCTTTTTACATACTGTGAGATGTTGCCACATGCCGTTTAGCAGCACGTACTTTCTCCCTAAAGAGGGCTGGTCTCCATAATTACTGTTGAAGTAGATAGGGTCTCTCTGATCTTTCCTATGAATATAAATTTGTTAAAGAATTCAAAATTCAGTAAATACATTCATTACTTTTCTTTGGCCATTGTCTAGCTTAGCAATTGGAAAGGACAAAGCCTGAAGGATAAGCCCTAGTATAAAACAATGATCCTGAAAATGCAGCTAAGGAATGCAATGACTATTACAACTGGAAATACTAAAAAAACTGAGACATAGGATATAGTCCAAAGTGGATTTCCACATCATGTTGATCAGATACATAATGACTTTTTTTCTTTTACTAGAACAGATGACAGGAATTAGACTATAGAAGACATCAGGACAGAAGATGTTCATATTGTTTCATGACATTTCTAGTATAAGTACAAGATGAGTTTAAGCAGTAAGTGAAACGGGCTAGAAGCAGTCAGATGCAGGATTCTAAAATAACTATTACACTAGTTTATCCAAGCCCTTTGCTACCTTCCTCAACTCAGAAGTGACACTCCTTCAAGAAGGGTTCTCTTCTTGTAAGTATTTCTTTTAGGAGAGTCGGTTTTTCATGTATCTGCATTAGGAGATCTGGAAAGTGAAGCTTAAGGACTGATTCCTGCAAGCCTGCCCACACAGACCTCGGGCTGGAAGAGCTCTGACAGCGGTTCTGCAAGGCAATTCCAGTCACAGAGCAGATGCCAAATTCATGTTCTAGTACACTTGTACTTTATATCAGGACTTCCCTGATGTGTTCCAGTAGAACTAAAACCAAACAGATTTATAAATGCAAATGTTTATATTACTTGGTTCAGTTGTCACGCAAGCTCTGTAATGAGTGTACTCTTGCTTTTTAAAAAGTATTATTCACTTATGTCACTTTTCCTCATTTGAATTTAGAGTTAGAAGGGATAGACTTTGGTGGAAAGACCAGAAATTAAGAACTAAAGAGGTGAATGTCCACTCTTCTGCAGGTGGCAATATACTTTTATCAATCACCCAAACATAGATTTGCATAGCGAATTTCAAATCAATATTTTTCTGGTGAGCAGGACATATTTTAAATAGCACTTTTGTGTTTTCTGTCCTGCATTTTTTTTTTTTTTTTTTGCTAGGAACTAGGCCTACTTAATGCATAACATTTTACTTTGGTATTTAAATATCATAGTTATGAGAAGACTCTTAGATCAGTCTCTTCAGTGTAAAGCCAAGTATAGATTTCCTAATGACTAACACACATCTGCCTACAATACAAATATCCATACCTCATCCATTCCACCAGTTTTAAGACTGATGAAATAAGGTAAAATGTGTGAAAACAGGACTATTTACAGAATAAGTCATAAGACATACAACAGGCCTGGGTTATATTTCAGTGTTCTGAAACAGCCACATTAATTAAATAAATATATAAAAACCCTTGAGAAAATTACATTACTAGAAGGAATCCAAGGGTCAAGGTCATGCCTTGGGTTTGTTAGAGTAAACATAGGAAAGATTCTCCAAAGCACTTTACGGTGCTACGATCACGGCTTTCTCTCTCTTCTCTCTTAAGTGACTTCTCTGGAGCAGCTATAAGAGCATGCCCTGCTTTTGGCCATCCCTTGCACCCCAGGGTGCTCTGCAGAGAGCGTGTGAGTGGTCTGTCTGGACTTCCCAAAGGCACTCTAAGACACTTGCTGCATACAAGGTCCTACATGAACAGGAGTAGCAGCAGGAAAGTCTGCTCTTCCTGCTACTTTCGGGCCCACTCTCTGGAGGCAGGAGCCTTTCTGTTGCTGAGGGACTTGTCTGCTTAATCCCCAACATACCTTTAGAAAATGATTGTTTTAGGAAACATCAAGCTTTTACTGAACTTTCAAACCAATATCTATTCACAGTCTGTCTTCGTGGGACTAAGGCCCATAAAAAGTGCTACCTCGTATCAGAAGGCATCAAGCATTTTCATGAAGCCAATGAAGACTGCATAGCCAAGGGAGGGACACTGGCTATCCCAAGGAATACTGATGAAACAAATACACTTCGAGACTACGGCAAGAAAAGCACGCCTATAGCATCTGAGTTTTGGCTGGGTGTCAATGACATGGTAAATGAAGGGAAGTTTGTTGATATCAATGGCATGGCTCTACAGTACTTCAACTGGGATCGTGCCCAACCAAATGGTGGGAAGCGTGAAAATTGCGTCTTTTTTTCATCACAAGGCAAGTGGGTGGATGAAGTCTGCCGTACTGCCAAAAGATATATTTGTGAATTTTTGATCCCATAATTCCATATACAAACGACCATGACCATGTTTCGGGTTATTAACATGCAGTTTTGCTTGTTAGTAGCCCCTCCCACTTAGACAGTGGTGAGTTAAAAATAGCCATCTCCTGCCTTGTACTCACATTTTCCTGAGAGTTTTTCTTTATTAATTTATTTTCTATTCAGATGCTTGAAATGTTATATTTAGTGACTGCTCTCATCATGTACAGGAATATATACTATGTTTTGTTCTATATTGCATCATATTTTGCCATATTATTTCAGCCTGATGTTCGGGTTGCTGGAATTCACCTGTTTCTGAACTTTGTATCTCCATGGTAGGAGGGTATTTGGTTGATCTCAGATCTCTAGTGAATTTACTGAAAGTTTACAAAAGATTGCTGTATGATGACGTGCTAACAGAAGATCTAGGGATCGTCTTAGTTCCAGTGCCTAAGGAGGACTTTGGGGTTATGTAAACTCCTGTGAAAAACGGCCATCCTTACAGAGTTTAACAGGATCTGTGACCAAGAATTTTACCTATGGGTTAAGAAAGCTAAACAAAAAAATCTGACGTTAATTTTTAAACTACATGGAGTTAAAAGCAATACACTGCTAGAAAATGGGGAAGTAGCTGTTTTAAACATCAGTTAGTCTAAACATGTTTGCTTCTAAATGTCTTAATTATGGTTAAATATTAGATGTCATTTGGAACGTTCCCATAGAAGAAACCAACCTGGGACTAGATCATACCTCCAGTACATAATGCCTTAGTAAGATGTGCAAAAGCCTCTCCTGCAGGATCAGAATGAGGCTTTATAATTCAGACTAACACTGTCTGAATGCATGAATAGAGGGAAAGGATCCCCCTTCTGGGCACATCCCCACTCATTCACCTCTCTCCACATTGCAGGTAGCATGCCTGACTGGCACAAAGGAATGGAGCCAAACCATCACTCATTTGGCCACATGCAAATTCTCCAATTTAACACCCAACATTTGAAAATAAAGTAAAATGTAAATGTGCTGGTTATTTTTTTTGCTGTTCTTAACATCACGATATAGATTTGCCTTCATGTTATAAACTGTAGTTTCTTTGTTGTGTAAGGGAATTTCAGTTAATGATTTAAATATATTGTTGCTTGGAGGCTAACTTCTATTTTTCTCTTCAATTGTGCAAGATTTTCTTAATTTGTGCAATAAATTTGCAGTTACTGGTATTTAAATGTAATAGTGTTTTTGATAGCTTAAGCATCCACACAAAGGCCGTTCTTCTTGGTGCTTTCTTGAGGATTCAAAAGATCTTTGGACATATTATACCACAGCTTTTCTTTACTAGTGTAACAACGTGCCACAGGACAAAATTTGGATCCCTGTTTGCTTAAGTGCTGTATGAGATGCAAACACTCTATGCACCACTGTAATATATGTTGTAATTAATTCAATTTCCCAGCACTTTATGAATTTGTAAAATAGGACTAATTCTGAGTTCTCTTACTTGGATTCTGAGTTAAAGTAAAGAAGCAAAAAGTCCTCAAGTATCCCAAATTTTCTCTCAAAATCTACCAATCTTTACTGAGGTTGGGAAGCAATATTCCCTTTACCTACATTTTAACACAATTAGGAGTTTGCAGGAACTTCCTATGGCTTCTTTACCTTGTCTGAAATAGGTTGGTATCTGAGCGTATCCCTACAGCTACAGTCAAATTGACAATTCACTGCAAATTCAAGAACCTATTTACCACAAATAACTATCAAACAGTGATGAGTCTATAAAATTTATGTCCTATTTTCTTCATTCTACTTCAGCCGAGTTTCTAAAAATTGTAGGCAGGAGTTGAAAACAGTTATAGATGTTATCGGTGGACTTTCATCATCCAGTGGATACTAATACCAGAGACACAAATAACTGTTTAGTAGTGATTTACTTCACAGAGACAAAACCAACCACACAGAAATCAGCAATCAGTTTTAAGGTTTCCATCAGAATGCTTAGTTAAGTAATAACAAAAGGAGAAGAATTACACTGGAAAAATGAAGGAGAAAAACCTCGGGTGGCTGGAGGTGGAAAGGAGATGGTAGGGAGGTAAAACACTCCTACAGAATGGCCTGCAATGGGAGCGGGACAGACAGAAAACAAAGTAGAAACACAACACAGAGACAAACTTTCACTGAATGTGGCTGTGTGAATGTGGCTCAGAGCAAGGATGAGTATTTGCTGCCTGGTGGCCCTGCTTCAACCCACTGCTGCACCAGTTCTTATCTGCAGACCTTCCCTCCCTATTTTTCCTCTCTCCTGAGAGCACACAGTATTGCCTATCTTTTCCATTCAAGCCGATTAGGCTCCCTTCTCTACCTAGTCTCCTGCAATTAGTTTCTGAAATCCTCTGAGGTCTCCTGCTGATGTTTTCCCTAAAAATTCCAGCTCTGGGTTCCTCTCTCTGCAAAGACCACACCAAGTTGTGCACCAGGGGCCCCAGCTCCCCCTTACATGCGTGCACAGCTGGCAAAAGGGAATTAAGAGCCGGAAGTCTCGCTCACAATTCCCGCGTTAACAGGCTTGATTAGAGGATGGTCCTCGCTAAGCACAGTAGGGTTACTCCGCTCTGCGGGTGGATACAGTACCACGGCATGGGCAGCCACTTGGCGATTCCCCATTTCCACGCTGGGCTGTCATCACCATTCAGTTGTGAATTGCTTGGGTGGCCGGGAATTCAACAGGACACGACAGCAACTTTTAGGCGCACGACTGCAAACCAACCACGGAAAAAGCTCCAACACTCCCACCTAGTGGTACAACAGCAGAATGCAGAACGTACCAAGTTTGACGTGCCATTTAAATGCTATTACCGTAGAAAATACTGCTTCTAGTTCCTTCCAATTATTTGCTAAAGGAAAAGTACAATGTAACCTGTCCAAGCACATACCAGTATGTGAGCAAGAATACAGAAATTTTTGAAAGGACTCCATGCTAATTTTCAGAAGTGCTTAACATTCAGCAGCTAAGCACACATTCTTTTTATATTTGATGACAAGTACTAGCAAATGTTCATTTTAGATAGAAAAATAAGATTTCTTTTGAACTCAAAGCATGTTAAATACTCTGTCTTGACAGATGAAGCAGTTGTGATACAAAAAAACTCAGGAATTGTGCCCTGACAGTACGAAAACTAAAAAAATAAAAATAAAAAAAAAAATCCTAAAACCATCTACCGAATTGCATCATCATGACAGGTTAAATATTATGTGATTTTTCTCCCCACTGATTTTGTGCCTATATTTGCCCTCATACACTGCATCTGATCTGTCCATGGATTTCCCTGCTCCTTTGTCCCACCCCAAGGGAAGTTTCACTCTTCGACCTTCCTGCCCCAAATGAAGCCAAAGTTGGGATGCTTCTGTAAACAGTTGCCTCACTTTGCTTCTGTCGTAGCATGTGTTTTAGCAGTAATATGTAGGCTTACACATACAAAAGTAAACACAGCCCTTTTATTTACTAATATTTCTACCTTTTTCTCTTGACTTATCCTCCTCCCATTTATTTTTCTCCACGCATTTTTCTCTTCCATAGTCCTCATACATACATATCAATCCCTCCAGGAAGGAAAATTTTCTAAGACTCTAGAAGTTTGCTTCTGGTCCAGGTCTGTAATTTAAAAGACATTAAAGACCCATACTTGAGTACTTACCTTAGTTGAAGTACAGAATTCAACCTCGCTATACCTCTCGCATACAGCAGCACCATCAGCAACAACAGAGCACTCAGTGTTTCTGAAGCACTGATGCTGTCCCAGTAAGCTCAGACCAGTTACCTTGTCACCTGTTGCTAAGTCATCTTTTGCTATGTCACAGGTGAATATAATCTGTCTGAATCACACATTGAATGCAGCTGCCTAAACCTGGGGGATTACCGAAGGTCAGCAGTTGTATCTATAAACAAATGAAACAGTCTTAGAGAGCCTGGCCTTTAAGGAGCAGTCAGCAGGGTGATTTCTCAGTAGGAGTAAAGAACGTCAGCTGGACCTCTGCTCGTAAAGTTTGTTATCATACATCAAGCACCTGTCCTCACTTGAATGCTTGGGTTTTAGTGAAGAATTCTTCTCAGCTGGGCTTGAGGCACAGGCTATCCGATGGATTAATCTGCATTGTGGACTTCAACAGAAGCTTCAAAAATGGAGAACAGTCAAGTGTTTGGTAACTAAAACTAACTGGAAATCCATTAAAATTATAGAATCACAGAATCATAGAATGGTTTGGGTTGGAAGAGACCTTAAAGCTCATCTAGTTCCAACCCCCCTGCCATGGATAGGGACACCTTCTGCTAGACCAGGTTGCTCAAAGCCCCATCCAGCCTGGCCTAGAACACTTCCAGGGATGGGGCATCCACAACTTCTCTGGGCAACCTGTTCCAGTGCCTCACCACCCTCATTGTAAAGAATTTCTTGTGTATATCTAATCTAAATCTACCCTCTTTTAGTTTAAAGCCATTACCCCTGGTCCTATCACTCCACTCCCTGATAAACAGTCCCTCTCCAGCTTTCCTGCAGGCCCCCTTTAGGTACTGGAAGGCCACTATAAGGTCTTCTCGAAGCCTTCTCTTCTCCAGGCTGAACATCCCTAGCTTTCTCAGACTGTCTCCACAGGAGAGGTGCTCCAGCCCTCTGATCATCCTCATGGCCTCCTCTGGACCTGCTCCGACAGCTCCATGTCCTTCCTATGCTGGGGGCCCCCGAGCTGAATGCAGCACTCCAGGTGGGGTCTCATGAGAGTGGAGCAGAGAGGGAGAATCACCTCCCTCAACCTGTTAGCTACACTTCTTTTGACGCAGCCCAGTATACAGTTGGGCTCCTGGGCTGCAAGTTCACACTGCCGGCTCGTTCAGTTTTTTGTCCACCAATACCCCCAAGTCCTTCTTGGCAGGGCTGCTCTCAATCCACTCATCACCCAGCCTGTATAGTGCTTGAGATTGCCCTGACTCATGTGCCGGACCTTGCACGTGGCCTTGTTGAACTTCATGAGGTTCACATGGCCCCACGTCTCAAGCCTGTCAAGATCCCTCTGGATGGCATCCCTTCCCTCCAGCGTGTCGACTGCACCACACAGCTTGGTGTCATCCGCAAACTCACTGAGGGTACACTCAATCCCATTGTCCATGTTGCCAACAAAAGTGTTAAACAATACTGGTCCCTATACAGACCCCTGAGGGACACCACTCGTTACTGGTCTCCACCTGCCATTGACTGCAACACTTTCAATGCAACCATCCAGCCAATTCCTTACCCACCGTGGGGTCTATCCATCACATCCATGTCTCTCCAACTTAGAGACAAGCTTGTTGTGAGGGACAGCGTCTGATGCTTTGCACAAGTCCAGGCAGATGACTTCAGTTGCTCTTCCCTTATCCACCAATGCTGTAATCCTGTCATAACAAACCACCAAATTTGTCAGGCACAATTTGCCTGTAATGAAGCCATGTTGGCTGTCACCAATCACCTCTCTGTTTTCATGTGCCTTAGCATAGTTTCCAAAGAATCTGCTCCATGATCTTGCCAGGCACAGAGGTGAGATTAACTGGCCTGTAGTTCCCCTGGTCTTCCTTTTTCCCCTTTTTAAAAATAGGGGTTATGTTTTCCTTTTTCTGGTCACTGGGAACTTCACCAGACTGCCATGACTTTTCAGAATACTGGGAAATAACTTCAAATTTCAGTCTTCTTGGTCTTAATCTCCAATTTAAGCCTTCTTCTGGGATTAAACCGGCTCTACAGGCCACAGAGATGGCTGTGCTAAGGCAAAGTTGGGTTCCTTCCACTGTAGGGTTGCTTTCTGCATCCCAGCTGGAAGCACCTTTCTGTTCTCAGCAGACCAGGCACTTGTACCTATGGTGAGCTCAAAGCTTTCAGTAGGAGCTGGATTAGGCCACCAAGAGCAGGAGGCTACTGAGCAGAGAACACAGATGGGGGTTACATGCACAGCCACTGCCTGCATACAACAAACCTCTTTTCTTGCATCATAAGCATGCAGCTTCATGGCTTGTGACCTCTTTAAGGAAAAATGCATCACGTAGAACAAAAATGCTATAAGCGTTTTGCTGAGCCTCATTTGAACTGCCTGAAAATTTTCTCATTAGTACAATCCCTGTCCGTCCTCCTTTGGAAACAGGCAAACAATCTGCTTTGAGGAGTCCTAAATTCTCTTACTGATCACTATCAACACATGAAAAGGGAAGATCTGCCATGAATCAGACTGGCTTTACTGGTGACCAACTAGCTTGCAGATATGCTGTCAAATACCACATTTCAAAATAAAAATTGATGCATAATCTTAGACTATTTGCATTTGTGCTAACAGCTAAACAACTGCTTAAAAGTGGAGGCAGAATTTGACCCACGTAGGCTTCGCTAAACCTCTAAAAGTTCTGGCACTATTTTCTGGGAAAAAAAAAAGAGTAAGGCTTAAATATGCATACTTTCTCCTTTACAGGAACTCTACCTCTTATTCTGTTTATTTTTTCCCTTCTGTGGTCTGCAATTATTCCTCAGAGTTTGGAAATATTTCCTTCTTTATTAATTTTCTATTTACTATATAGGAGTTTTTTATACACTTTCTCCTACAAAGCCTCCATAGCTTTGCTTTTCTTGATGAATTCCATCTTGCCCATCACTTTAGAGAAGGATAAAAGCAGTACTAGATTTTGGAAACTAAATGATGAGTACCTTAGAAAGAGTTTATTGCACTGATAAACATCAGTCTCAGTGTTGTCTAAATCAAAGGTAACCTCCCTGGTGTGAAGGTCTTGCTACATCATTCCACCCCCTACCCAAGTTTTAGATAGGAAAGGGTGGCTTGAGAGTATTGTAAAGATATCTTTGCTCTTTCCATGCTTTCAAGTGGCTGTGGTGGGGATCAGCTCTACCTAGTGTTAGGTTGCAGCTGCCTATATGTCCAGAGAAACAGAGGGAAACAGTATTGCACTAAACACCAGATTGCCTCTTCTCCTCAGCCAGCAGCACCTGAGATGTGAGTACAGATGGCCAGCCTCTCACAGGCAACAGAATAAGAGCCTAGAGGTTGTGGTGCATGCAGAGTTTTGCTTCCAGTGCTCTTTACACTGCCTGTGTGGAAAAGAGACAGAATTTTATGGTACAGAGGTCTGAATGCTAATAATCTAGTTTGAGCAAACTTTTAACACTTTTGTGTTTTTTCCTGAGATACCTATGACATTCAGATTACTCCTTTGGCTTATACTTGCAGTTAACTAAGTAGAAAAAGTTTAAAAACTTTTTTGGTAGTGAACAAAGGCTCTTACAGATACAGGATGGCCAGGTGCCTGTGGATGCACATTTAATTAGGCCGCTGATAAGACAGATATATTCAGATCTAAAACATGGGAACATCTTACACGTACTAAAGCATTGTGATTTTTCTTATATGCTCATGCAGAAGCAAAGTGGAAAACTCCAGAAACATAAATCGTTTCTGTCAGGGTAGTCAAAGATAAACAAGAGCAGTTAAAAAGTACAGCAGCAGCACAGTAGGGACAAGACTCTAAGGATGGTTCAGTTGATAAAGTAAATGCTGTACTCTGAAATGAACTGTCTGTTCTCTGCGCTGTGTCAGAGCTACCAGAGCTGCTAGTCATTAATAAACCCTTTGAAATTAAAGCAATCTCTCTTTCTTTAATTTAAACAAATATAATGAAAAATAGTTTTTTTCTGGGGACACTCAACCTCCTCAGCAGCAGGAATGAAGCACCGTGGCATTTCTCATAATTTTACTGAAGTACTACATTATTTGCACATGTAATAGCAATCATTTTGTAAAAGTAAAGTGTACATCATTAGGAAAAATTGAGCAGAAACCTCCTCATGTTGCATTATTAGGGCGTGACCTGAAGTTCTTTAAAGTGAATGGAAGGACTCCTATTGAAATCAAAGGGTTTTTCAACCAGGTTATCGCAAACTCTTAGTACATAAATGTTACGGTATGAACCACTTAAGGCAAACATTCTCAAGTTCTCCTGCAGAAGATGGCTGTTCAAAACATGGGGTTGCCAGTTCCTTTTGCTTCTCAGAAAATTCAAGTGTAAATGAAAAGACTCATTCCTCCTTCAATAGCAGTGATTATTTCTTAGATCCTGATCCTGCCCCAGTGAGGCAAACACAGAAGAAGCACTGGGTCTTTAGTGGTGTTTGCTTTGGAGATCCATTTACTAGAGAAATCCCTCAGTCCTTTCAGGATGCAATGGCCTGATCCGCAAACTACCGAAGGGAAAGGATTGTTTTTCAATTTACTTCAATATACTTTGAGTCAAAACAGAAATTTGTCATTCTTCTTCTATCTTTGCTAGCTACACCACTGTTTTCATTTCTGGAGGTGTTTAAACTAGTAAATGTAGACATTATCTCAAGAAGGAAAGGAGCAGAGAAAACCATGACTTTCCCCTCTGATTTCCCAGCCCCAAAGTGGTGTGGATCCTCAACTGGCTGAAGGGGTACCTCAGCAGCAAGAGATACCAAAACTCCAGCTTGGAAGGCTTCTGTCCCGAGCACAGCAGTGCCGGTGAGGGCTGGCTGACCCGACGGTCCCTGCTCTGAAACACCCGCCGTGAGAGCGGCTCTCCCGCCTGCTCTGTTAGGACCAGGAGTGAGCAGCGGGTGGGCCGGAGCAAGAGGATTTTCGGGGGAAGCTGCTGCGTGCTGGAGGAGCAGCTTCCCCAGCGGCTCCCGGGGCACCGAGCCGCCTCCCTGGGCCCCGGCACCTGCCGGCCGGAGAAACGCAGAACTCCACGATGGCCAGCCAGCTACTACCCAGGCTTCTTTGTTCCGAGATGATCGCGGGAAACGAGGTTTGCTTGCCCCCCGCGGTCAGAGGGGCCGAGCCGAAGCGCTGGGGCTGGGCGCCGAGACGGCTCCAGCCCCTGGCGGCTCCCCGGCCCCGGCCCNAGGCAGCGGGCGGGCGCCCCTTGCCCCGTGGCTGTCCCGAAGGGGACTCCTCACAGCGGAGGTTGCACGACGGAGGCTCCGCGGAGTTCCGTCGCTAGCTCCTCTGGGAGCAAGGCTGCTGAACTTATCCCCAAGACTACCTCTGGAGTCTTTACCGTCCAGCCTCTGCTCGGGAGGGAGGATTGCACCTCCTGTGCAGTACTGGTTTCTCACTCTTTGAAATACGTAGGATTTTAGTCTTTTTTTTTTTTTTTTAAGTAGGTTTTTGGGCTTAAGTTTTTAAGACTTTTGCAGATGTTCCATTGATCTGGGGTTAATATCCATGTCAGGGGTACTGCTCTTCTGTAAGATGTTCAAGACATTTAGAAAATCAGTTGAAAAGGGTGGTTTTAATCACACTTTCTGTGCAGACAAAAAGATATCTACCATGTATTAAGCACATTGTAAGGAAAATTATCCCTGCTGGTCCTGCTTTTGGAGGAATGGAGAGCAAAAAGAATAAGAGGAGGAGAAAGAGGAGTTGTGGGACTCTTGAAAAAGGAGAGAGGAAGGATTAAAAAATCAGGCTGTTTTCTTAAGACAGAATCAGCTGTAACTAGTAGTGCCCAACAGCTGCAGAACTAGCTCTTTTCAAAACATGACAGATTTGTTTAAATTTTCCCTATATGTAATCAGAGTTGCTTCTTCTGATTTAAAATATTATCATGTCCTGTGTTCAGGGCCTTCCTGTTTATATGGCAAAACAAAGCCCCTATTCCAAAAGTTTACAGTCTAGATAGACAAGAGGAAGATTATTATCCCCATTTTACATAGGGGAAGCTGAAGCATTAAGAAATAAAGGATCAAAATAAAGCACTGCCCACCAAGGAACAGAAAATGAAATCTTCTAGACCCAGTATCTTAGCCATTAGATTATCTTCCTTTCCCAAGAATCAGATCCAGTGTGTGAGAAGAATTATGACAAATGTGTACCTCCATCCTGCGTGCAGCAGTTGAGTGTGCATGTGTGGGAGAGGTGCAGGTGACCAGGGTGAAGGAGCCAGGTGCCACACTACAAGGATGGCAGCTGAGAGTGAGGAGGGCAAAGACTTCCTGCCAGAATTACCCTCTCTTCTGACAGAGACCCTGAATTTCCCTCCTACGAAAAATCCCACATCAAGTCAAATTTATTTCTGAGTCTAGGGTCAGATAATGCTATGCCCATCATCCAACTGATAAATATTACATTTCATATTTACTCCGGTACATCTGGAGTAATTATTTAAGTGTGAGTTATGTGATTAGTGCAGTGAATGAGTTACTGTTGAACTGCTCTATAAATCTAACATACTGTTAAACAAATTATCATCTTACATACTTAGCTGAGCACTTAGTCTGAGATAGCTAAAGCAATGTGAAATATATTAAGATTAAAAGCATGAAACAAACTGTGGCTAGTATCTAATTAAGCAGGGAATGATATAGTGAAGTACAAACACGGATAGTGCTTGTGAATTTATTTTAGGAAACCTGTCCAAATTTCACAAGGCACTATTTCAGTTAATTTCCTTGTAGTCTGTTGAAGACTGAGATATTTGCCTTGGTTCAAAGGTATTGTATAGTGTATATTTACAATGTTACAATTTTAACTGGTTAGAGAAATGGAAAGAAAACAACTTCTGTTCCTACTGAAAATATATTTCATACATGCTATACAAAATTAAACCATTTCATATAAGAATATGGCTACTGCAAAGATTTAAGACTGTGTAGTCTATAGGCATAATCATGTGGATACACTAGAGGAGAAACAGCTCCCTCTGTTCTGAGCACAAAGGTCAGAGGTTCAAACGGCTCAAACATTATCTTCAGAGATGTTTACTCTTACCTAACTTTATCTTGGCTCTGGAGTTATTGACATTATCAGCTCCTTTTTATTATTATAGTTAAAAATGCAAACAGATTAGTTTTGAGCTTTAGCAGTGATGGGTATTGAGTAGGATTTTCAGTTGTAAATGACAGGAGTTAAGCAAATAGATTTCTCTGCTACTTTCATCCCACCTGATTAGAAGTTACACCCAAGTTAAAGCCACATCAGGCCTAACTGATAAAACATATATCACAGCAGTGCAGTAAAATTGAAGAGACGAACTGGTATTGCCAGCAATTTTTCTGAGCCTTCAACTCTTAAAAAAAAAAAAAAAAAAAAAAAGAACTATAAAAGNGTTTTAGCGATGCTGGTATTATTTGTTCTGAAAAATATCAGACTCTTTTTTCCTAGAAAGGCTCTGAGCTGATAAATCTTTTTGAAGCGCATGAGCGTAAGTTACCCCATTGGCCTCAACAGCAGTATGTAGACCACGTGGTGGTAATCCAAGAACAGATGAAAGGCTGGCAAACCCATAGTTTACAAAGATCCATGCATCAACAGTGCTGCTGTAGGATGTTTATGATACAAATGAGATGCTTCTAGGAAAGTTCCAGCCCATGCATCCTGCCTACCCCATAGTCTGTTGCTGAAATAAAGTCTGGGAATTCTTGGAAGCAACCTCTCACTGGTTTATTCCACAGAAATCACGTAACATTGCAAACTGTAAAGTTGTAAAATCTGGTCATCTGGTCATATAAGATTTATTTATGAGGGCTGGTGTGTACTAAAAGGAGTAAGAATCGTGAAAGGAATGAGCAGCTTCCAGTGAACAAAAAGATGTTGTGCAGAAGTATATCTGTGAAATAACAATTGACTGAAAACAGAAATAAGAGGAAAGCAGTTGAATGTACCCTCTTTGTAAGGTAACTTTTCCTGCTGCAGTGTGAGAGATTCTGGATATATACTAAGGACAGACATTATCACATTATCTTCTCCTTCATTTCATTTTTAGGTGTTGAATCTGTAAAGCTGTCTGAGGTTTGCGCTTTATAACGTTATGACTTGAATGACCTCACTGGAACTACACTGATTTATACCAGCTAAGGAGTGAGCCTGCAGACTGGAGGAAATTACCCTATTTTCACTGCTGTTTCTTTTGCACTAGTGTATACATACAGCTTTCACAATTGCTTAACTATTATTTCGTTTCATAACATTGTAAAATGTTGAACTATTGAGATTATTTTTAATCCTTGCATTTTTAAATAAAAAAACACTGCTTACCAGTACAGCTATTTCTAATATTTTATCTGAAGTCTCCACATCTGCTTTCTTACAGAACTCTTCTATGAAAGCTGTTTTTAGTAGTCCAACAACATATATGTATCAATTGCAGGTGCACTAGACCAGTAAACACTGAGAAATAATACACGTGGTGTCATCATACGTATTACCTGCAACCATCTGCTATGTTCTTTTGCTGATTAAAACAGAGCATTTGCTGAGAATATCGCTTACCAAAAACAGCTGCTACAACACTTTGAGAGCTTTCTAAAGAATTGGCTTGAGTGTTTAGTCTGGACACGAAATCTTTCAAAGTGCAACATATTCATGTTTTCTTGTAACTTAATGAGTTTAACAGAGATAGGACTACATTTTCACAGGTTGTTTTGCTGGTATATACATTATAAAGAATATGAACTATTTTAAGCATTTTCTCTAGCAAATGTAAAGTAATCATATGACTATCCTTTTTAAATTACTTTTTAGATGATTTTGTAAGGAAGCATTTATCTTGAGACTGGCCCAAAAAGACCCCTGTGGCAGTGGGTGGATCTTGTGGAGAATTCAGTTCAGTTCTTGGGATCAGCCCAGATTATATTGTACAATCCTGTAATGGATATGGAGCAAAGGCAGCTTTTGAGATCAGAGGTAATAAAGAAAACAGCTTTGGCTTTCTTTTATATACTATCCTCTGCTATAGAGTCACCATGATAAACGGAAGACAATGGGATTTTATGGATTTTATAAGTGCCTGAAACTTTCCAAACTTTTGTTTGGAATATATATTATATATTCCAAACATAATATAGTATATATAATATATATTATATTCTACTAGTGTTAAATTAAAACCAGATAGTTTCTTAGGGAATGTAAACTGTATCTGCATGTGTATGAGTATATAGATGTTCAATAATGTCAAAGACTGGAATCTAAGTCCATAAGCATGCTTCTAGTAAGAGTTAATAAAGAAACTGTTAATAGCACCTCACATGAGTAGTGTGTACCATACATCACTATGTCTCAACCTGGATCACTGATGGCTTGCCAGACATCACAAGGTAGCTTGCAAAATAGTCTCTCTGCCCTCCAAAAAACCAATCTCACAAGCAATCTCATGCACATGACCAAACCATTAAGGAAAAAAGAAAAAAGGGATATGTTAATACGAATAATAAAATATAATGAATTCATACAAAACATTACGGCAGTAATGCACAAAATAGTCCATTTCTAAAGGGCTAGGCAGTCACAGCATTTTTTTCAGGATAGTAGGTGGCCCTTTGTTTTTAGAAAGGTTAGAAGTACTCTAAGCACATCAGAAGAGCTTTTGTAGTTTTAAGCATTTTATTGTTTGGCTGGTCCATGTAGTAGCTGCTTATTAAGTCATACATTAATCACTCTGTAACCTTTAACAAATTATTTATAAGTGTTAATTAATGAAAAACATCTTTTTGTTAGCATGCTGTAAGCATTATTAAACTGTCCTCAATATCGTGAAAAACAGATACCCCCAATAGTCTCATTCAGCTCTCTTGGCAAGTAGGAATAAGTAGGAGTAAATAAGCTAGGTTACATGAAACATTGATTAGAAGGAAATGATTACCATATGAATTGGGTAATTCTACTGAAATATTAAGGGAAGGTGATAAGAATAGAATGTTCTGGAGACTCTGTCAGTTTCCTTTCCCATGCATTGCATTAGAAGTATTGCAGTGTTAATCCATTCAGTCATTGAAAGAAAAGAGAAAAAGGCCATTGGTGAATAGGCAGGGAAATGTCAAGCTTTATGCAAGTTGCAGATGTTCTTCATTATGCAGTGTACAAAGACTCTGAGAAAGGAGCTCATTAGTAGAGCTGGGTGAATAATGGATTGTCTGGTTTTGTGGTCAAACCAAAAAAAACAGGAGGGGAAAAATCATCAAACTAAGCAGAAAATTTTGAGTGTTTCTTTTTTTATTATTATTTTTTTCCCTTGGAGGGAAGAAGAAAGAGAGATTGGGTTCAAGGAAGAGAGGAAGGGAGAAAAGAACCAAAAAATGAAAAGCTGATCTCTGATCAGCTCTGCCTGATAGCAATTGTACAAGCTGTCCTCTCCTCAACAGCTGATGAGAACAGGTACTCTTCAGGCCAGAATGAATATAGTATGTCTATGGTATCAAATGCTCTGAGTTACATGCCCTGAGACAGCTAGACATGATTTTCCTTTTTGGAATCTATGTAGTCACTCAGCATGGAGCTGTCTGAGCTAACAAGCTCTGCTGAGAAGAACTGTCTGCCTTATGCTAAGGATGCACCTTTTGTCTTTAGACGGAATCCTGACAAAGTGAGAGCACACCAACTGCCGTAATTTGTGACTGGTTCACAGATCTTCCTTTGCTGCCATGTCAATGAGGCAGTATTAACAGCTGGGTTTATGCTATCTTTCTTTCATAATATAGCTTTCTGCAGGGACAGTAAGCTTTAGCTTAAACCTCTTGGTAAGGTAAGAACCTCTGCTTCACTTATCTTTGCTTCTACCCGCCTACTTGCTCGACAGTGGTATACTCCATAGGCATCTCTGCCCTTTTGTCAGGAACTAGGAAGGTTCCTCACATTCTTCTGAAACATCAAGAATCGACTTTTATTGAGGAGAAAGAGAAATAGTATGCTATCAAGCTCTGCTCCCAAAGAAATTACACTTGTTACTAGAAACTAAGGAATAATGTGAAAAACATGCAGGAATATGATCTTTAGCTGAGAGAACTGAGATCCACTTTTTAACACTGTCATATGTTACGTTTGAGTATTTAGAACATTTGATGAACGTTTGTTACAGAAGATCCCCATTAGAGTCTTCTGTCCGGCTTAGGGATACAAAAGTGTGTGTTTGAAGATTTTTATTAATGCATTTTGAGGGTTTCATTCTACCACCGCTGACAGAGCAAATGTGAAGAGTTTTGTGAGTTTGATCAGAGATTTAAAATGCTGGATTTAGTCCAACTACGGAATAGAGGTTCCAGCATAGAAATGTTTTGTGCCAAGAAAAGCAATTTAAACATGAGTAATGAGGGCACATTGTTAACTATTACTCTTTAAAGATCTATTTTTCATTTTTAAAGGCTGCACAAGCAGAGACTATTTTTGGAAGTAACTTTCCCCTTGGTCCCTCTTCAAAACCGCAGAACATATATTCTCATTCAGTAAGGAAAGGTGAATACCTTAATTCAAACATCTTGTACAATAAAAGCTAGACTTTCAAGGGAACTCATGACCAGGTTTTTAAGAGTACATCACGACCCAAAGTTCAACAGCATTCAGCACTCAATAGCTTAAGCCCTCTTGAAAATCCAGCTACTTGGTGCCAACATGAGAATTTAGCCATTCCAAATTTTTCATCCGATATGGACATACTATTCAGTGAAATGCACTGCGTTTTCCAGGTCATTATGTAACGTTTGAAATTAAATTCAATGTATTTCAATGTAATGTATTCAATGTAATTTGCACTTCCATAAATGCTTTTGGTCTCATTAGATCATCTTAACACTAAGTTAGTAGATTAAGTAACTGTGACTGCTTTTTTGTTACTGAATTAGAGAATCAGTAGATGTCAGGAATGCAAATGAATGTACTGCTCGCCTTTTACTGAATTCAAATTGATTTCCAGGCAGAATAAAAATTGGCTGAAGGACCATAAATAGAAGATAATAGTCCACTGAGGAGCAGTACCCAGTGAAATGCCTCAGGGACATGCATTAGGCCTCACTCTATTTAATTTTTTTTATTTAGATGACAAGGCTGACTCTACAGGACACATTTTCAGCTGTGCGAGACTGTAGACCATTTAACTTCAAACAAAGAAACATGACTAATGACTGACACAGATGTTTTACAAAAAAAAGGTGTTTGTCATTAGTCTGTGCTGCCACATTTTTCTCTATCCCTTCTCAACTTCAGTAAGCCTCATATGGGAGCTCCTTTCTATCATGTCTAAACCTACTGGCTAGCCCATCATAACCCACACATGTCCTAAGAACTGTTTTGCCATGACTTTGTTGCTACAGGTGGCCTTCCATCAGGATTGGCATGATATTTTTTTTGCAGAAGGTTATGTGCAATATAAATGAAAGCCAGCTGAATTTAGATAGTTGGTCCCTTTCCCCTGCATTCGTGGACATTTTTCTAAAAGGCACAGTATCACTCATGCCAAGCATATGGATATCCTGAAATAGCTGATGAAGTATCTTTAAAACCAAGTTCTGTCAGCTTGAAATGCTGTTATATGGTTGTATATAACACTCATTGAGGAAGAATTCCCACCGTCTTACTAAGGAAATAATGTTATTACTGCAAACCAAATGTGATGTGCTTCACTGGGATGACCATTAGAGATTCAGAGAGAGAAGGAAACAAAAGCAAGTCTTTTAAACAGATAAACAAACAGTGTATGGTCATCCAAAGGTAACTGAGAGGGGGATGTAAAAGGACTTATGATACTTCTTTATGCAAATATATTACACACTGAAGTTCCTTTAAAATATAAACTGGACACAAATCTCTCACAAGTAAAATGTCACTATGTCTGTTATCAATAGTTCAAGCAAGATCAGAATCAGCTCAAGATTTTTCAGAGCATTTCCAAAATAAGTTTGCTGCAGTCCATGCTGCATTGACATCTCTGACAATAGTCTTGTTTTTCCTTGACACAATCCAGCAGTCAGCCTAAGAAAAAAACAACCATGTCCACTACAATATTTTTGTAAAATTTATCAGAAATTATTTTTCTTTGTAACAGTTCTATTTTTTTCCTAGCAGTGTGATATGGAATAGAATGTTTGGTTTAGCGTACAGAAAATCTTTTCCATTTGATCTTCTCAATCCTGTATCTAAATAGTACCTTTTCTTCTGTGGTGCTGCAAACTGATTGCATACCATCAGTACTCAGTGCCCATTCTAATGTGTTGCTTTCATAAATAAGGCAATCCTAATCCTGCTAGAACAAGGGAAGGAGCATGCCGTTACTTAGTTATAATGAGCTGTTGTGTTGAAGGAATTTTAGGAGAGAACATTTCTTAGGAGAGAAGAGTTTTTCGAAGTAAAATGTAAAAGGCTAGAGTTTAATGTAAACGACAACTGTGTTTGAGCTGTATTCGTTGTCTACGGACTGCATCCATTGTTATGAGTGTGAGGAATTATTAGATTAATCAGGAGTGATAGCTCATTTGATTCAGAAAGGGTACTGGTGATTAATATTTATAAACAGTTATAATTATTATTCTATCTTCTTTTCATAATGCTCCATCTCTTTGATTTCTTCTGAGTAATTACATACAAATCATCTGAATGCTTTTAAATCTCTTACAATGAAAACTTCATCTTTTAATGTCTGTGGTCAAATATCAACAGTCATCTTCATTTTAAAATATACTGGTAATTCCCCTTCTTCTCCCATTTCCAGTAATACTGCACATGCATATTCTAGCTTTCTCACTGTTGCTTCAGGTAGGAGCTGGAC
Source organism: Chauna torquata (assembly GCA_013399475.1). Classification (NCBI taxonomy): domain Eukaryota; kingdom Metazoa; phylum Chordata; class Aves; order Anseriformes; family Anhimidae; genus Chauna; species Chauna torquata. The sequence continues at coordinate 180,928 of VXAL01003430.1, forward strand.
TAGTAATGAAAAATGAACCAGATGTTCCCATGTACTCTCCAGGTCTGATGCTGCAAAAATTTCCATGTTTAACTTCAGATGCGCTAGTAGTATCCCTGAACTCAAGGAGAGAGATCGCAATACCAAGAGTGAATAAAAGTGTTTGTAGCACTGAGGTATAAGAACTTTATAGACATACAAAGTTGTATGACTGGGATTCCAACTCTGCAGTTTCCATACAGGTTTCATAGATAGCTCCCATACGCAAAATGTCCTTTATGTTGTTTTCAGAGGAAATTAGAAGATTGTCAACAAGAATCCCTATCTGAATCCTATTAACCTTGAAATTATACTGAAAATGATGTTATTATATATAAGTAAGGAGGAGGATAAAATTCTTCAAATTTCTAAAAATTAACTTGAGTAAAAACTTAGGGATTTCAAAAGTTTAAACAGTTCTCATAACTTGAAGGACAGTAAAGTGACCTTCTAAACACTTTTATGGAGAGCTGAGTTTACCTCCACCAAAAAAATAAACATTAATTTGTTCACTTGAAGGATATGGTGCATTCACAGTACGCAGTAATTCAAATATTCATTTATTATGTCCCAGTGGATTAAAATCACCGCCTTATGCAGACCACACTGCTTTAACCTAATGCTGAGGTAAGAAAGGCATGAGTCATGGAGGCAGAATTTTCACCTGAAAAGAAACAGCTGTAGTCTATGTAAACATGTTTTAGCAGCTGCTGAAAAACTATGATCGGAGAGCTGTTCAGAATTCTGTCATATTCCTAAGTCTTGATTTCTAACAAATAGACACATCCTGTATCAAAGGGGTGATTTGCTGTGTGATCTGGGTGCTTTTGCAATGTCATGATTATTTTTCTCTTCTCCAGATAACCCTCGGTGCCCAAATCCTTGTCAGATTCATTAGTACTCAGATCTTTGATAGACAATGGCCATGACTCAGCAAAGCATATAAGCTGTGACTAACATTAAAGAAATGTTAAGTTTTTGCTGCCTTAGGTTTGCCAGTGTAATTATATGACCAAATTTATGTCAGTGTTTCTCACAGAGAAACAAGACATACATTTGATTTTGATGGTTTAAAATACAGCTAACAGAAAATGAGATTAAGATTCTAATTGACATTTATGTTATTGTGAAATCAACAACCATTTCTAAATGTCTTCTTGTTTTAATTTACCCGCTTTCTGGCAGGCTGTGGAATTAATCTTGGTCTGCGAGGCTTAGAGTCATCAGAAAAATTAATTTACAGGATTGCTGCAGCAATGGATCCGAATGGCATCTTTGAAGCGCTGTTTGCTAAAATAAGACTCTTTGAGCATATCACAGAAGATTTTAAGCAGAATGGATTATTTACTACTCTGCCTAAAGGAACATGATGACTGAGATCATTGTAATAATATGCAGGCCCATTCTTATTCTGCAGTGCAAGAAAATGGATAGTAACTTTACACAACTGTTATTATAAAACCCAAAAAACATTAACAACATACATACCATGTAACTCAAAGGTAAGTGTGCTGACTTGCTCAATTTGTATACAATTTCTTGCCTTCCTAACAGAGCTGATGGGGAAGAAGTGACAAGAAGGCTGTGCTACTCCTGTTATTTAGGATCTGAAGAAGTGCCTTCATTTGTGGTAAAAATGTTACAGGCCTCAATCTGTGTCCTAAAGATACAGTTCTCCTCTTACGGAAGTCAAAGCCATTGCTTTCTAGCATTTGAGAAACCTTACAGAACCAGTCCTGCAATTTAGTACAAATGGACAGAAACCTGAACTTTCATAGACTGAAATCATCCCTAAATTTCATCTGTCTGCTTAAAGTTTCTTGAAGCAATTTGGATTATGTAGATCAGATATGACTAATGCAGGTAACTGATGCGAAAAGAAAAAGCTGGAAAAGATGTCAAAGGACTTCTCCAACTCTCTGAAAGAAACAGAATCTTCCCTTTGCCAGAATTTGAAATTGAAATACATGGTTGAATTTCAGCATTTTTTGAAACAATTAAAAATGAGTCACCAAATTATCAAAACTTGTGACTTTTTCTTTGCAGTGAAAACCTCCTGAAAAGTAGGAAGTAGTTAAAAATAGAGGGGAAGAAACATTTGTGAAAAGTATTATAACTACTGTGAGTCTCTGCTAATTCTGAAGCTTCAAAGAGGGAACCGTGGAGTTTCTCAAATGTTCCTGTAGAAGCTGAAATTGCACTGAAAAAAATACAAGCCCATAGGACCACTGTGGTATCATATTACTCATGTAGTAGGGACTTCAAGACAATTTGTTAATATCCATGTTGCTCTGTCAAACAAAGCCTTTGCATTTTTATTCATGGCACAAATATTTTTACGTGAAAGGCAGTGGTTCAATTTAATGCATATCTACACATACAAATACAGGCCTACTTTCAAGATTCTGTTTTTCTTTCTAATCTAGAGTACATTATACACCCTTAGCACTGAAATAGTGTAGTGCTGTTGTTTACTTTTAGGACATAATGCATACTTTGTGCAATACAGACGGCTGGGATAGGATGACTGTCAGACAAATGATTTCCACGTTCCCACTGAGCACAATTCATGGAATGCTGGATACTGAATACTAAGAGACTGCAACAAGAAGAAGACCAACAACTAGCTTTTCCTACTGTACTACTTCTAGATTAATACTATTTTTGTATTTCAAATGTTGACTTAATATATTTTATTGAGACATGGCACATCCCTCCGATCAGTTGCCAACGGAGTATTTCAGCAGCTTCCTGGACCAGAAGTGAGCATGTCACTGAAGCTTCCCTTCCTGTATATTTACCCAAGAGAGTATGGTTACAGCCTTTTTTAATACTCCCAGTAATACTTGCATGAAAACTGGCCCCGATGCATGAGTTTTTATCCCTAACGGGAGATGATTTAATAGGTGTAATTTCTCAAAGGAACCTGCAAAGCGATAGGAGCAGCAGGGCAGAAAAAAAGTTCAAGCTTTCAAGCTCCTTTTTCTAGACAGATATGCATGCTGTTAGTGGGGAGGGAGGGAGCCATATAGGTCAGTGCATCATATAGTGCATAGAAATGCTACCCAAAGGAGTCAGAGCAGTGTAGTGCGTTAGTGCGGTTGCACTGCCACCTGCTGCAGCCTGCAGTGATTACAGTCTCTGTCCAACACCGGGTTTGTTTTTTCCTTAGAACACCTGCCAACGGACTACAACGGGAAGATGCTGTTACAAACGCTCACAACCGGGTTTGGTTACATAAATAGATGGGAATATGTCAGCATATGGGTACGGGATAAAAAGCATGGCGGTAGGTCAGTGGATGCACTCCACGGCAGCTGAGTAATGGTAACGGACAAGGCACTCCGTCAGCTGCCACAGCCACAGAGGAGGAGGGTGCCTTTGCTTTAACTGCCAGAAGGTACTGTAAGTTACTGTGAGCTCACTAACCTGTAGTGCTTCAGTCTTTGCAGCTGACCACACTTAGCCCCCAGATGACACAGGCTTGGCCCACGCAGCGAGGTGGATGAGCTAGCCTGCAGCTCCTCAGGCCATGCATGGCAGAGATGCTTCTTCAGCGGAAAGGGCAAGCCAGGCCTTCCTCACCAAGTGAAGCACCACAGAGGTGCTCTGATTAGTGCAGCAACAACCGAGAAGCTCACCCCAGAGACCAGAGGTGACAATGTTTTGCAGTTCCCTGCAGCCATGGCGGCCAGGCCCAGGCGCAGGGACAAGCGCCCAGGAGCAGGAGGTGCCATGGCAATTTCATCTTTCTAAGTACCATAACGGCACCGGTTTAAAGAATAGTTCGTTTTTCATTGCTTTCTGGGGCTTCGTTGTATTCACACCCATCTCCGAAAAACAGATGGCTGGAAATGCTTCGCAGCCCCAAAACCTAAGATTTGTCTGCTGTCGTTGAAGATCTCAACTCAGTCCCGGGCCCCTTAGGGGGAGGAAGCTCCGTGACACACGTAAAACCCGCACGACTGAGGATGAAGCCGCTGTTCAGTCACGGCCCCCGCCGCAGGCACGACGGGGCGATGGCGGCGCGGGGACTGAGGAGAGCTCCCGCCGCCCCAGCCACGGCCCCGCGGCACCGGACTACACTTCCCAAGGTGCCCGCAGGTCGCCGCGCCGCGCCATTGGCTGGGCCGGCCGGAAGGGGCGGTGTGGCGGGCGCCCGCTGGTCGGCGGGTGGCAGCGGCGGCGGCGCGGGGCTGCGC
>VXAL01003431.1:0-53312 GCA_013399475.1 Chauna torquata
GCCTCGGGGTTTGCCGTCCGAAGGCTGGGCGAGGCGGTTCCCTAACCGGCAGGGCTGGCGGGGTGGCTCGCACGCCTCTGCGTCGGGTGCGGGAGCTGCGGGGGCGCTGGCTCCGCCGCCCGCTCGCGTGAGCCGGGGGGCTGAGCTGCCTGAGGTCGGCCTGCGGCTCTGACTTTTTCTCCTCCTTCCCCCCCCACCCAGGGACTGGCAGTCTCACAGCTGCAGTGGAAACCGCTTCGGGTCGCAAGGCGCTGGTGGTGGGGAAGCCAAACACCTACATGTTCGATTGCATCGTGGAGCGTTTTGGCGTCGACCCGTCTCGCACCCTCATGGTGGGAGACCGTCTGGAGACGGATATCCTGTTCGGCAAGAACTGCGGCCTCTCCACCATCCTCACCCTGACGGGTGTCTCCCGCCTGGAGGAGGCACAGGCCTACATGGCCAGCGACAGTGCTGCCGCCAAGGATCTGGTGCCCAATTACTACGTGGACAGCATTGCAGACTTGATACCAGGCCTGGATGAGTAGCAGTCTTTACATGTGAGGGCAGAGGGGTCGGGTTCCCCATCCCAGAACTCCATCTGTTCCCATTTCTCTCTCACCGCCCTGTTCCCTCAGTTCCTGGTTTCTTCACATTCCAGTACCCTTCTCTGGGGGCAGAAGGAGAGGGGTGGCAGGGTTCAAGTTGTCTCCTTTCTGCTGAGAGCTGTCCATGATGGACAGAGTCCTCTCCTCACATGCCAGCTGCCAGCATCTCTGGGAGAGAGCTGGAGGCCTTGAGGCTGACATGGGGGTCAAATCAGTGTTTCTGTGTGGCCTCTTCCGCTGCAGGGGTTAGGGAACAGCTGTCTTACCGTTTTTCTCTTAGATAACCAGTGGCGGCCTTTTACTGCTGTCCCTTCAGTCATGTAACTCTCAATTTCTGAGCTGGATCCCCATAGTCCTTGTGGTAAACCCCTCGTCGCCAAGGGAGTAGTTGGTGTTTTCACCCGCCTGGTGTCCATCAGCGCTGGGGTGTGCAGAAGGAGCATGCTGGAGCTCTGGAATGATGAATGAGAGCATCTCTGCCTCCCACAAGCAAAAGAGAGCATCAGCTCATCTCTTCTCTCCCCTGTTCCTTAGAGATATTTCCCCTACCGCCCCCAGCCCTGACTCAGTTAATAACTGTGCCAGCGTCTGTCTGAAGGACTTTAGAAAGGGAAGAGAGACTGTCCTTGTCCCTTCTTTTTTTTTTGTGCCAAACAACTCAGACAAGCTGTGACTGTGCACAGTGGGTCTGTGGTTGTACTTTGTTTTCAAGCACCCTTTCCAAAGGGGCTTGTGAAGGAGAGAGGGCTCCTAGACCTCAAAAGCACAGCAGGAGTGAACTGTACGACTCTCCCCCTGTTCCCCCTCCTCAGTGGATTTTGCCATGGTATGGTGAGAGAAAAGGGCTGATGGGGGGGATCTGTGCTCCAGCTGCTGGGGTGCGGGTGAGACGTCGTTGATATTGTCACTGCTGTGAATGTGTTGCAGCCCTCAAAATCATTCCTTGCTGCTTTGGCTTTCTACTTTTTTTTTTTTTTTTAATTTATTGATCTTAATTATCAAACTTATTTATTGTTCAAATATTGTATTATTTGTATAAATTATGCTGACTGTTTGCACCAAGGGGACAGGGGGCAGTTTCTTTGGGCCTCCCTTACTGTCCATGTCCCATGTTGATGTTCTTACACTCACCGTGTCTCTGTATATAATAAAGTGTGAGCGTAGGCTGGAAATGGCCTCCTTTCTTCGCCTGTAGTCCCATCAAAATGAGAATGGCCTGGGTATCTTTGAGCCCTTGAAGATTTCATCCGATGAAGACATGGAAGACCCTTCCTCACCCAGGGGGGTCCTGCTGGGCAAACAAGAGAGGGGCGGATAATGTCCTGTGAACAGTGTCTTCGTGCTGTTTGCTGCTGTCTCTTCCTGGGGGCTGGGTCTCAAAACAGCTCAGATCAAGCATGGAGGTGGTCCACGGGGCTATCATGCAGGGCATGGAGTCTGGCCGGGTGAATTACAGCAGCGAGCAACGTGATCTTTGCCCTGTGCCCTTCTGCTTCACAGCAAGGGAAGATACTGGAAAACTACACTGGGTTTCAAGTGAAGGGGAGGTGGGTGTCACTGTTTCCCTGGAGGCAGCCTTTACCGGGCTGTAGCTTGCCTGGCTGTGCATCCTCTCACTTAGTTTGGCTGTGGTCCTAGGCAGGAGGGAGAAAACAGTGAAAAGCATTTTAAGTCCCTCATAGGGGAGCCAAATCCTTCCCTTCGTTTGTTAAACCTCTTTAGCAGCTGTTGCTAGTAGCCAAGCTTCTCATCTCTTGTTTGAAAGCCCAGCTCTTTAGGTGAGTAACCAACCTCAGTGTAAGTTACTGCTGTGTTAGTTCGTGTGGCAGAACTACATGCAGCCTGCTGCTGCTAGGATAATCCCAAGTGCTGAATGCCTTTTTTTTTTCCCCCAAAATGACTTAGAGAACAGCTCACTAAAATAAAACATTACAAAAGCTCTCTGAAGACTGCCTGTCATCTTAATTTGTCCCCTTTCTATGTGTCTGCCTCTCCTTTTTGTGTCTTCCATCTCCAATTAGATGACCAGAGGAATGGTACTAGCTTAATGAGCCCCTCATCAACAGTTACATCACCAAGCAGAGCAAGACACAAGGTCTAATGTGTCTGTTAACTCCGGTTGCCTAATTAGAGGGATACCCAGACCCCAATTTATTTTTTGGAGCACTCTGTTCTTGTACTGAATTCCAACTCAGAGCACTGTTGTTGAGGCTTTGGGCCACAGCTAGGTTGTCTTGTAGGTGCATATACACAGGAGATGGTGCACAGCAGGAGCCTCCCCTGGAGTTTCCCCCCTTTTTTCTAGGGTGCTCAGAGGGTGAATCCTTCTCGTGCTCTCTTCCTTGTTCTCTCTGTCCTTTCTAGCTGTCTGGACCACCAGACAGGGGTTGGAGGCTGTGGTCTCCCAGGCTGGCACACCAGGAAACGGGAGGGAATCTAGTAGCTACCTCATTCATAACAGCCCAGCAGCCTGTGTTTGGGCCCTCCCTTGAGTTTGGACTTTTCTTTGGATCCTGAATGGTGAGCCTGGAGAGAAGATTTTCTCTTTCACCCTGTTGCTGCTGAAAACAGAGCTCATGACTCTATTTTCCCCAAGTGGATGGTGGCTGACCTGTATCCCTTGTGGCTGTGCTTTTGATCTGATGCACGGCTCCCTGAGTGCTTTGCTGTGTAGCAGAGGTGGACTTGGAGCAGAAGGGGAATAAGCTCTACCTGGCCTACCCTTGATGCCTCACGTAGCTGAGGCCACCAGGCAGGAGTCCTTTAAATGCTTCTTCTCCCCAGCAACGGAAGCAGAGGGACAAGTGCTGCCTTTAGCCACCAGGCTGTTCTTGCCCTGAACGGGGCTGAGAGCGGTGATACAGGGACCCATTGGACCTGCCGGGCTCTGATTTTCTGTGGCTTTCCTCTGCTGATATCACTCCTGCACGTAAGCGTGAGCAGATCTTATTAGAAAACAGACTGGAAGACCCCCTCCCAGTGTCCCTGAGGGACGGTGAGTTGCCCATCCAAGCCCTGCAGACATCCGTTCAGCTTGCATTAAAACCTCTGGCGCCAAGGGGTCTAGGATCCCCATGGGGATCCTGTCTGCTGTTGAATCTGCAGTAAGTGATGGCTTCTGTCTGGCTAGACTGATTTCTTCATCTAAAGCAGTTTTACTTCTTGGGTTGAACGTTTGGTGAAACAGTGCAGTTGCCAGGGAGAACAAAAAGTGAAGCTGTGGGAGCACACGGGAGGGTGAACAGGATGGGAAGCACGTTTTGGTGTAGAGAATGGTATTTATCTTCTCACCTTCAGAGAAGCGCAGCATCCTTTCCGGCGGTGCAATAAAGACAACGCCCCGGCAAGGAGCCCGGCATTCATCCGTGAGCGCAGTTACTGTGGCGACTGCCGGCCGGTGATGCAAGCAGCAACCTGCAGAGCATCGCCTGCTCTGGGCAAGGCCCAGGGAGAGGCAAGGGGTGCCTGTGTTCCCCCAGCCGGGGCTGAGCCCTGCGGGTGCGGGAAGCAACTTCGTCTCACCTCCCTGACTCCATCCATCCTTGGGCACAGAAGGGAGGAGCTGCGGGATGTCTCTCTGGGCTCTTGGGAGCATGGGACCATGTGGAAAGGGGTCAGATAGAGGAGATGGTGAGGCTGCTGCCATAGGAAACAGTCCCTTGAATCAAAGTGGACCAAGCGCTGTTGCTCCTGTTTGTGTGCAGAGTATGTGATTTGAAGGCAGGTGACATGGAGGCAATCTGTGTGTGCTTCTCCATGGCTGTCTGCGGCTTTCCTCTACTGCTTTGGGACCTCTGGTTGAGCAGCTCTCACCAGCCTGACTTCTAGGGCACCGAGGCTTTGGCAACCTGGTGTCCCCTAGTTGGAAATGTTCCTCATCACGCCCCTGTTTTCCTGGGATCAGCATGTTAATGGGTGCTTCCAGTGTTCCTTCTCAAGCATACTGCTTTCTTCCCTTTCAGAGAATTACAGGATGGTTGAGGTTGGAAGGGACCTCTGGAGGCCAGCTGTTCCAACCCCCCTGCATGGCCACCTTGAGCAGGTTGCCCAGGACCATGTCCAGGTAGCTTTTGAAGATCTCCAAGGACGGAGACTCCACAACCTCTCCGGGCAACCTAGGCCAGTGCTCTGTCACCCACACAGTGAAAAAATGTTTTCTGATGTTGAGAGGGAACCTCCTGTGTTCCAGTTTGTGCCCATTGCCTCTTGTCCTGGCACTGGGCACCACCAGAAGAGCCTTACTCTGTCTTCTTTATGACCTCCCTTCAGGTATTTGCACACATTGATGAGATGCCCCTGAGCCTTCTCATCTCCAGCCTGAACAGTCCCAGCTCTCTCAGCCTGTCCTCATGCTCCAGTCCCTTTATCATCTTTGTGACCCTTCCCTGGACTCTATCCTGTGTGTCCGTGTCTCTCTTGACTGGGAAGCCCACAACTGTACATAGTACTCTAGGTGTGGCCCCACCAGTACTGAATAGAGGTGAAGGATCTCTTCCTTGACCTTCATCCTCCTAATGCAGCCCAGGTTACCATTACCCTTTCTTGGCCCAAGGGCACATTGCTGACTCATGCTCAGCTTGGTGTCCACCAGGACCCTCAGCTCCTCTTCTGCCAAGCTGCTTTCCAGCTGAGTGGCCCCCAGCATGTACCGGTGCCTGCCAATGTGCAAGTCTTTACATTTCCCCTTGCTGAACTTCATGAGGCTCCTGTCAGCCCATTTCCCCAGCCTGTCGAGGTCCCTCTGGATGGCAGCACAACTCTCTGGTGTGTCAGCTGCTCCTCCCAGTTTTGTGTCACCTGCAAACTTGCTGAGGATGCAGTCTGCCCCATCATCCAGATCATTAATGAAGATGTTAAACAGGACTGGGCCCAGTGCTGACCCCTGGGGTACAGCGTTAGTTACTGGCCTCCAGCTAGACCTTCTTGCCACTGATCATCAGCCTCTGGACTTGTCCGTTCAAACAGTTTTTGACCCACCTCACTGCCTCCTCATCCAGCCTGTACTTCAGCTGCTTCTCTGTAAGGATCTTATGGGAGACAATACCAAAGGCCTTACTGAAGTCTAGGTAGACAATATCCGTGCTCTCACCTCATCTATCAAGCCAGTCATTTCATCGTAGAAGTTTATCAAGTTGGTCAAATGACCAACACTGCAGGAAGAAAACATATGGGTGTAAAGATATTAATCAGTGAGTAGATGCCTTTAATGTGAGGAACTAATAATCATCTCGGCTGGGATGTTGTTAGTGTTCAGCCACATGACATGGTAGGAGAAAGGGGAGGATCTGGAAGGCGTTGGAACTGGCAGGATAGAGGAGTTTTTTTGCATGGGAAAGTTCCTCCCGAGCCAAGACAGGATCATGATCCTAGGAACTCGCTCAATACTCGCCCGACCTGATGTGAGACTCCCCCTTTGCCAAGGCAGGCACCTCAGGCGCCACCCTGTCCTGCAGCAGCTGGAGCAGGGAGGAGGAGGAGGAGGAGGCAAGAAGCAGCAGCCTGTTACTGCCTGCCCCGGGGAGGCAGCCAGCGTTTGCTCTTCCTCCAGCAGCACTGTGGGTAAGGTGCCTCCTCCGCTGCACAGGTTGCCTCTCCTCACTCCTTATGCAAGGCATTGTCCCCTCCTCTCCATCCTGTGGGCTTCCAGGTGCCCTGTTGCCATCCCCGTGTCGTTGTCCATTCCTTCCTTTTTGCCGCCCCTTTCTCTGTGTGGACTCTGACCCCAGCAAACTCGCCAAGCAGCCCAAAATTTGCGTGGCTGTGCACGTACAGGAACTGCTGCTGTACTGTTAGACTTTGCCTGGGAGTTGTGCGCAGATAATGTATTGGAAGTGCTCCTGGTAGGCAAGCTAGTTTGGCTCTCCGTATAATCCCTGTGAGATGCTGAGCAGCTGAACCAGTTGAGAACAATTAAAAGCCATTAAGAACTCCGCCAGCTGAGAGCATTTTATCAATCTTTGTAGCTTCGGTGAACCACGGCATCGAAGCGCGGGCAGCTCTGTAAGGCCTGAGTTTGGAGACAAGGGAGATGATGCAGGAAACAGTCCCAGATTGCTTGGTCTGTGACCACCCGAGTTGTTATGCCCTGTGATTTAGTCTGCTAGCTGCACAGCTCCAGCAAATAGCAGTTTCCATTCTGTAGCAGGACATTGCTGAGCCAGCCTTTCTGCTCACCAGCTTTCGCTGAACCTCTAGGCTGGCTCCCACGGAGGCTGCACAGAAAGTAGCACCTGATTAAAGCAGGTCTTGCTTCCCTACTTGACCTGTTTGAAGTAACCTGAAACAACTCAGATGCTGTTTTCTGTTTCCTCAAGGTGCACTCTGCTGTTGCACTACAGCTGTTTGCATACAGGTTAGGTAGTTGTTCCCTGCAGCACAGATTCCAGGGGAAATTGAGTCTTCGTGGGCTGTAGAATAGAGATTCCCCCCTGCTATAACACTGCTGGTTGTGTTCCTGGCCAGATGCCCTTTCCCAATGAAGCAGAGGTGTTCCTGACTTAGCGTCCTTCAGCCTAATGTGTTGAGGTTGCTGATTCAGACAACTCTGAGCAGAGCCCAGAAGTGGTGTGGAGCAGTGCCAGTCGCTATTTGTGCACTCGCGAAATTTTGGAGGTGGAGGTGTGAAGAAAGGCACTATGCTCCCGTTCAGCACACCGGCACAAGCAGGGGACCACGTGCCTAACAGCCTGGGTCACCTGGAGACTGGCACACCTCGTGGGATGGGTTGGCCGTACACCTCCAGTGGAGAGTTTAGGCTGTGTTTAGGCTTAGCTTCCTGATGCTCACTGCCTTGTAATCCACCACAGTCTCTTCAGTTGTCTTCCCTCAGTGGTTTCAGGGGTGAAAGGGCTTGTGTCATGGAGCAATGACACGCTGTGTTTGGCCACAGGTGACCGAATGCCCTTGAGCCTGCGTTGCCGGAAACCTACCTGCTGGTGCAAGTTTTTGAGCTGCTTTCTTCTCAGTTATCTGTTTGGACAGCCTGATGTTAAGGGTGCTCGGGAGAACACTCTCCAGAAGTGGTCTTCCTCATCCCAAAGGTCACTCGTCACTCACAGATGGCCCAGCACCTGCAGCACAGTTCTTCCTACCAGAGCACGCTTGTTCCTCAGGGCCAGAATGGTCAATCCAGGGATGGAGGTGGCTGTTCGCTGCAAGTAGCCCGTGGTCCTGGTTGACTTCTCTTTCATGTGGCAGGACCTGAGGCAGGCTCTGTTGCTGCTTGCCGATGCAACACAAAACTCTGCCGTTTGCAGGTGGGACATAAGCTTTCCAGAAGTGTCTCCAGCAATGGGACACAAACAGCAGCAAGGAGATCTTCTGTCTGGTCCTTGTTAGTGACTTAGGAAGAGACACAACTCAGCCATGCCTTCCCTGGAACAGGAGTCCGTGAGTTACCCTGGGACTTCCAGCAGCAAACCTCCAAGCTCAGCAGCATGGAGACATCCTGTTCACTTCCCATGCTTCCTCCTCCTGCCCTGGCAATGTTCTGCAACGTAGAGCAGAAAGGCACCTGCAAAGGAGCATCCTTATCTGCTCCTTGTCTCTTCAAGTCAGATGCTGTGCCAGGTGCAGTAAGTAAATTAGACATCACTAATAAGCCGTCTGTCTAGGGCTTTCATTCTCCCTCTCCCAGGCTGTTGTTCCCTAGGCTGAAAATAAATCTGGGAGTAGAAGATGGTTCTGCCTTGTGTTTCCATTGGGCTTTCTGGGGTGAATTTCTCTTTCATTTCATAATATTCCTGTCAAATTGTCTCTGGACTTTCTCCTTTCTAGCACAACTACTGGAGACTCTGCTGTCTGTCGGTTCCTTGTACATATGGAGGGTGAGCTGTGAACCCCTGCCACCATCCACCCCACCAGGCACCAGCTCTTACCCTGTCCTTTAACACACCCAGCAGCCTCAGTGTTGGGCATGGCAAGAGAAAAAAATGAAATTGGATGGAAAGAAGTTATGCCCCTTGGAATTGCTTTCCAGCAGACCTCACTTTCCCTGTTGTCCGAGCCTCCTGCCTGTCTGTCCGTCAGGTGGCACGTCAGAATTGCTCCATGGCTCTGCAAACCCAGCATAAGCTGGTGCTGCCTGCAAAATGCTCCATTATTTTCACATCAGCCCAAGGCTCAGTGACAGGAATGCTGAATTTTGGCTGCTTTTTGGGGGCCAGCTTCTTTCATTGGCTGTTGTCAACACCGCAGGGTGCAGGCATTCTCCCCTGGCTGCAGCTCTTTGCCTCAAAGCTGTTTCTCATCATGCCCTCCCCTGCTTCCCCCCCAGCTCCATTCGGCAGCGGCTCGCTCGCCCAAGTTTCTCAGCTTAAGAGGGGTGGTGGCCAGCGAGTGCAGGGCTGCATCCTGGGGAGAAAGCAGTGAGCAATGCGGCTGACAGCCCCACGGTCTGTCTCCAAGTCACGGCTGCCCTTTGTATGTGCTTAATTAGCTCCGTCTGTGCCAGCCTGCAGTAGCTGCCACCTCCTGTCGTGCCTCCCGTTGCTCTTAGCAGGGCCACACTGTCCCTCTACGCTGCGGAGTTTCAATGCCGAAATCACGACTTCCCATCCTCTCTGCCCCTGGCCAGGCCAGTTTGGACACAGCTGCGTGCCTCAGCCTGCATCCCCATCAGCACCACCCTGGCTGCTGAGGCCTGGTCCACGGTGTTACAGCACCGGGGGATGTTCCTTGCTGGAAGTCATGGTGTTCCCAGCAGCTTATGCACAAAACCCAGAAGGCTGAAAGACATTGTATATTTAAAAAAAAAAAAAAAAAAAGGGCAAGGCAGTGCATTTCCCATTTCAGCCTCTTGGAGGGACCAAGGAGTATCTTGTCTTTAGAAACACTCCCATGAAGTTTAACAAAATAATAAAAAAAGATAATCTTGGCAGCAAACCAAAGAGCAAGTCCTGCTTTTCACCTTCCCTCAGGATTCATCCCTCCCTGCGCACTGCAAGCACCAGCCGTGGGGCAGCCCCTGCCTGCCATGGGGCTAGGCTGAGATGCCCTTCCTGCGGCACATGGGGCAGAGGGGGGGGCCCTGCAAGCCCACAGGGATGTTGCTCTGCCTTTGGCAGAGCCATACTGGCCAAAAAAATGAGAAAGCAACCCTTTGTGAGCCATTTGCAAGCCTCCCCTGAAAAGAGCGAGCACTTGCTAGCCCAGCAAACCAGGCCACCCCATCACTGGCAGACCACCCCTGCCCAGCACACTGCTTGCAAAACGCCTGCCTTTTTCAGAAACCATCCCATTTCCCCGCAGGCAGTATCGCTCTGAGCTAGTGGCCACCCTCCTGTGCGCACGAGGACCTGGCATCCTCACCAGCTTCTGCTTCTGTGAGCAGCAGTGCTGACCCAAGCATCTCGGTTTCACTCTGAGGGGTACAAGCATTCGTCCCCCAGATGAGCTGAGACGCATCCTGACCCTTCTGCAGCACTTCCAGGGACCAGAGGAGGTCAAACAGCATTAGCAGGGAGCTGTGTTGTTGCAGAGCCTCCCTGCCCAGCTGCAAGCTGTTTGGCAGGGATACTCTCCTGTCCAGGGCTGTTTACATCCTCCCACCATGTTGTAAATACGGCCAGAGCTCTGGCTTCCCAAAGTGGAAACCGTGACTCAGTGGGAACTGGTCAGCATCCAGGGCCAGTCCTCGAGAGCATCGCAGCCTGCTGGCCTCGGTTTAAAGAAGGCTGAGCCCCGTGTTTTGAGGCTGGCCTGATCCCAACCACTGCAGCCCTGACTGTCTCTGGGACTCCCACTTGCTCGACTTACTGGGGGCTTACTATTAGGTTGAAAGGCAGAGGCCCTAGTCCTGGAGATAAGGTTTCACCACTGACCTTTTTCTCCAGGGGTGAATGACATTTGTCTTCATCCCCCGTTCCTGTGTCCTGAGGCATGGGGTTTGCTGGCTTCTCAGCATTAGTCCTCTCCCTTTTGGGGAGATAAAAGACTTTCTGCAAGCCATCTCCTTTGCATGACAGTTAGTAGACTTACAGGCAGGCTAGCCACCTTCTGTCCTTCATCCCAAATCCCTCATGCACCCAAGAGAACAGGGAGCTTTGGGAGCAGATCACTGGAGGCTGCTCTTCCAGCATCCCACCACCCCATGCAGCTGCATCCAGCACGCAGCGACCTGGCCTGCCTCATCCCCCAGCCACAGGTTTGATAGCCCCAAAGCCACCAGGCCAGCCCCATCACTAATTGAGTGAACCCATCCCAGAGCATATCCTGACCTTGCTCAGGCTATAACACATGCAGAGACCAGGAGCAAAAGTTTGGTTCTTCCTAAAAAAACAGAGATGCTCCAAATCAAGAAAGGCCACTGCTGGTTCCTCTTCTCTTGCCCTCTTGCTCCTTTGCTGCTCCCTCCTGTAATCCTGGAGCTGTTGCTCATGCCACAAAATCCTCCTCCACAAAATTCCTGTCTCAGGCCTGGCTGAGCCCTCAGGCCTTCATGGAAGGCACCTGAGGTGGATATTTTGCAACACCAATCCTTTAACAACTTGCAGCACCTAAAGATTATCTCAGTCTGGGCTATTAGAAGCTCACAGGGCTTCCCTGGCTGGTCTGGGAACCTGAGGAGGTGGTTTTCAGGAAGCCTCCATCTGATGGACGTTGCAGAATGCAAGAAAAGATGAAGGTTGGTGCCCGTTGAGACCAGATCCCTCCAGCATGTCAGTGTGCCCTGCCAGAGGGTTGCCCCAGATGTCTGGGGAAAAACATCAGTCCCTGGGGGTCTGGGCAGCAGGGACAGGGCTGCCACCACCCTTGGTGGTGCTCCTTGGAGGGTCCTGCCCAGGGGAGCTCAACCTGTTCCCCATCTTCACCTCAAGGGGTCCCTGCAAGCAAGCCCGGCACATGGGGGCAGGGAGTAGGTGGCCCAGGACACTTGGCTCGGTGGCCTGATACCAGGGTGGCGGGCTCAGCCCCACCTCCCAGCAAGGGTGGTGGTGTTGGCATTGGTGCACCAGGCTCTCAGCATAGCCAGAGAGCAGGACCCATCTCCTCCCCAACCCACCAGGATGCTGCATGGCTCGGTATACATGGAGGCAGTAGAAATGAAGTGATGGAGAGCGTGAAGAACTTCCAAAATGAAGCAACTAATAAAGCCAGTGCTCTGGATCCAGCTCTGCCCACTCCTGGAGTTGCCAAAAAGGCATCCTTGGCTCAGAGGCGGGGAGTACTAAACACGGGGCGACACTTCGCAGGGAGGGAAGGTGTGACCATTGAGCAAGTCAGGGAGCAGCTTTGCCCACCGGCTGGCAGCGCTGAACACTGAGGCGGGTTCAGCACAGGGTGAGGAGGTGGAGGAGGAGAGGGTGAGCAGCACCCTGTTGTCTCCATGCCCCCCCCCAGGAGAGGTGCTGGGACCCCGAGGATGGCTGAATAAAGCCCCATGTGGAGGGAGGCCCCTTTCTGCTCTCTGCTGTTTTTTCTTGCCTCTACCCCAAATAAACAGGCTGCCACAAAGGGAGACAAACGCCTTTGTCTCCGTGCAGGGCACGCTGTCAGAATGGCATTTCCCCCTGCGCCCCGTCAGGGGCACGTTAAGTCCCCAGGGCCTCGGGGAGCGCTGGCACACAGCACCCGTCCTTGCCGACAATGCTATTGCTAGGAAGGGGTGCACTGCGGGGGCTGCGGCTGTTTCTCCCTGCGTGTTTCTCTCCAGGAAAGTCACAGCTGGTGCCTGCTTGCCCACAGACCTCCCTCCTCAGTAGCTCTTATCCTGAACAGACACCAGCCTGGATCTCCCCCGGGGGTGTGCGAGGGCTGGGGGAGACCACACGCCCCTGGGGGACGTGGAGCAGCATCTTTCCACCAAAATTGATCTCAGAAGAGGTAGCCTTCTCTTGGGGCTGGGAGCAGGAGCCCAGCAGAGAGCTCACACTGCTCCAACCCCACCTCTGCACCCATGGTGCTTCTCACAGGGTAGGAAGAGCATTATATTACAGCTTGAACCCACCTCATTACATGAGTGCAGAGGCCAGGAGATCCTCCCTACTTTTTCCAGTTCGGTTTGGTGGGAATGGAAATATCACATCCCGGCTGTCACCTGTTCCTGAGCAAGTGCCCAAGGGCCTGAAGGCTGTACCTCTCAGATGTCCGGGTTTTTGAAGCTAATCCACCCTGCACAAGAAAACTCCTAGACAGTAGGATTTAAGACTCACATGCACATGCAAATCTTGATGACCACAGAGGAAAGAGCACGTAACTCCACATTTCGCAGGCACCAAAATGGATTACAAGAGGGAGCAGAAGGAGTACTCGTGTGAAGGAGACCCATCACCCTGGTCTTGCCAAGTTCTACAACCACTGTTTCAGTGCATTGGCATAGAGAAAAGTTCGTGTCCCACACGCCAGCCAGCTGCAGGGTGCATAGGGCTCATCCAAAACAGCCTGGCTGGCTGATGGACTCGTCCAGATCTTCTACACTGGGAGAAAAGAGCAGGCTTCATGCGGAGAGCAGCCCTCGCCACCAAATCACTAGCACATGGATGCTGCAGCTGAACTTCCACTCCTCTTCCCCCAGGCTCCTGCTGTGAAAAGGCTAAGCAGAAGCAGATATTATGTCTAATCAGCCCCCTGTCCCAGCTGTGACCCAGCTCCCTACCAAAACATCACTCAAACAGTAGCCCCTTGGCCATCAATATTTAGCAAAATCCTAGAGGTTATCCCACAGGAAAACCCCAAGGCCCATGCACACGGCCAGGCAGTCAGTTGGCAAGTCAAGGTCTGCACCCTAGCAAGTCAGGTGTTTGTCCGTGCTCAGCCTTGATGTCCATCTTAACAAGAGCAACACTAGGATCCCAAAGTGCTCTTTGCTTTGGTGCTAAGTGCATCAGTATGCTTCCATCCCTTCTCCCAAGCCTCTCTGTTGTGCTTGGATGTGAGCTGGTCATCAGCTTCCTTCCAGAAAAATGTGATGGTCCTTTGTCTGGGAGAGGCTGAGGAGCCCAGCCCTGCCGAGAGCACCTGGGTCCTCTTGCAAGGGGGTGGGAGCCAACAGCATCGCAGGGGATGACACATCCCAGCACTTCCCACTGCCTCCAAACCGCGATAGCATCGGAGCGGAGCACCCTGTGCTTTCTCTCCCCAAGCAGCACGCCTCCCCTGCCCGCCGCGCCTTGGGGAAGGGAGTGTGCCCAGCCCTGCCGAAACATCCTTCTATTTCAGCCGCTCATCCCAATGGATAAAAGGTGGCTTAGGAGTGAGAGGGCAATTGTTCCAGCCGCCTGTAGGGTGGTAGGCACTGCCTGTCCAACAGGGCCCAGTACAGCCTAACAGCTTGGGGCATGAAATGAGGGATAGCACACACAACTAAGACCCCCGAGGGAGTTTTGGGGGGGGTCAAGAAGTGCGCTGGCTTTGGGGTGCTTTGAGGTTTCATCATCCCCACCAGCAAAGCCTATTCAAGGGAACCTCTTTCTTCAGGATCATCACTTCAGACTGGTTTTTACACACATCACTTGCTGAAAAACGGCAAGCAGCTGAGTTTCGGTCCCAAGGGTGTTGCAGGAGAAACGTGCCTGTATTCCACCAGCACACTGCTCTGGAGCCCTGTCTCTTGGAAGAGCTGAAACCAGCACCTGGGCTGCCCTGACATGTTCAAGCACGGCACCTACTTACAATCTGCATATTAAACGCGGCAAACAAACCTCTGCTCAGCGTGTCTCAAAAGTCGCTTTAGCAGACAACAACCCGAGACGGGTAATATGCCTCAGCAGGTAGTTTCTAGGCTTGAAATAGGCTTAATAAATGGCAGGTTTCTTAGCTACTGCAAGGATGATAATTTGGGCATTACAGCAGCGCGGAACTGGTGACCGCAGTCAGTCGATAGCCTACAGCTCTCCTGCACATCAGTACTGATACATCTGAGCCTCCTGCAGCGCATGTGGAGTTGCATTTTCTTTCCCTTGCACTCCCAGTCCTAACCATTAGCCCAGGAATATTCCTTACCTAAAGCACGGGGTCATATTTTAGCAAGATACTCGCTTTCTCTCCTGCAGTGCTTGCATCAGGCTTATGTTGCAGGCCCTCTGGAAGTCATTAGCCAACATCTAGCCAAGGGTGACAATGCTTTCCCCTCTATAGTCAGCATCTGCTGAACTTGTAGCTCTGCTTTCGATACAGGTCATTTCTTAAAGTCTGAAGCCTCTCCTGCAGTGTCTGCACAGCCTGAACAGCTCATGCTGCACCCTAGCACTTCTACTTTTTTCTTTCTTTCTGCTTCAACTGTATTTATTTAAAGAAAAATGGAAATTCACTGCACGGATCAGAATTCAATTTCCCATTTTTTTTCAAAAGCGAAAAACATTATCAGCTTCAAACTGCATGGCAGAGTTGGACGAGCTCCCTAACTGTACTTTGCCTGCAGGAGAACTCAGGTCTCACCCTGTCTATCTCCCAGCCTTCCCCGCTCTGCAGTCCCGGCCTCGCTCAGCAGCTGCTGCCTGACCTGCTGCAAGGCTTTTATTCATCTGTGTTTGCAGCTAAGGGAATCCCTCTACGTGCAGCAACAACCCAGTCTGAGCTGCGTCATTGCAAGCAACATCTCTGCATCAAAACCAAGAAGGCCCTTTCCTAAAGCATCAGGCCACCATTCCTTGCATTGATTTGCCTTCGCTTGCCACCCTGTGCCAGGTGCCCTTAAACCAAAATGCAAATGGTGTGAAGCCTCCACAACTAGTCACTGTGTTGCTGGGTTTAAAGATCTGCTAACTCCACCGCTTCCATGGAGTCAGGATCCTTCATGTTTGAGTTCATCGAAGGCTTGGCATTTTTTGCTGTACCATCAGTTTTTCTAGCACCGTTGGTGGCTTCTCCCTGTTCTTGAATGCTAGGAGAGCACTCAAATGGCTTAGGACAACCATCTCCATGGGTTGGCACGGAGTGATCTGTGCCGCCCATCCACAACCCAGCACCCATGCTGGGCCTGTCCTGCAGCCACAGGGCTGCTGCCCCAGCTGGGAGACCAGGTGCAAATAACAGGCTGTGCCCTGAGGGGGTGAGATGGAGCCCGATGTGAGCAGCTGGAGGTGTGGGGGTGGAGGTGGGGAGCACCGATTTGGGGAACTCCCCAGCTGCACTTTGAGGTGTGTCCAACACATCCTGATGTCATTAGCGTGAGCAGGAGTCATCCCCGCTTCCCCAAGCTGTAATTTCAGGCTCTCCCGGATAAATCACCATGCCCAGCTACCCTTTGATAACATTTGCGGAATTATCTTCACCACTGGGGAACGTATTTCCATACTAATTTAATGAAAGCAGAGATTCTGGAGTCAGCAAGAGCAGGAGCCTTACAAGCAGCTCTCATTCCAGGAAATTGGATGTGTCTGGAAACATTTCAGCAGGAAAGCTTGGGAGATCCTGCTGTGGCTTATTCCTGATGTGAGGCTCGGAGTCTGCAAGATAATAAATCTGAGTTTAGTGCACCTAATCCTGAATTCAAAAAACCACAGCCCATGTAACACAAAGTGGCTGAACAGGTATGAAGACGCTCTCCCAGTGGAAAGATGTTGCAAATCACCGAGGGAGTAATTGCTGCCTAAAGAGGCCCTTGCCAGCTGGGGAGCAATGCGTACAGGTGGACTTTGCTCACGTAGTCCACGAGCTTTTCAGTCAGGCTCTTCTCCAGTCCTCCAAGGTCATGACTCATGATGCCCAGTCCATCGCTGCTTCCTTCACAAGCAGATTTTGGGGCAGATCTTCCCTCTTCTGCTTCAGACACTTGCCTGACTGGGACATTTCTTTGGCAGCTGTCAAACCACCTTGATTAGAGCCACACGACAGCTCATCCTAATGCCCAGCAGTTCAGCTCTACCCCTTATCTTGCAGTAGCTGGACTCCAGCCCTCAGCACGCAGGATCCATCCAGGTATGCTGATCCACAGCAATGCCTATCAGCAAGACCAGAAAGTAGGCCCTAAATCAAAGCTACCCACAATATGAAACTCACCTTTAGCAATCATGTTTCCCACTTCAACCCAAGCTGAATTACAGTTTGGATGTTGGGAAGGGTGGGGATGTTTGTGAGGGAAGCTGGGAGCTCAAGGAACAGTGTCACCTCAGCATGGAGAGATCAGCACAGGTGCTTTTGGCATCAAGGGGAGTGCAGGCAGAAGGTTGAATCTCCAGGGGAAGAGCTACAATGAAAACCATGGGCAGACCTAGCAACAGATGGGGGTCTGGTTCCTTCTACAGGAATGATGAGTCACAGCCAGCATCAGGCCCCAAAGGCAGCAGCAGTTGTTTGAGGACTGTCTGAGACTTCTCACCAAACAAGGGCAATTTGCGCTTTCCAAAGAGGAGCAAGGCAACGGGCACATTGTGCAAGGAACGGCTAGTGAGAGGGCAGCGAGTCGCTCCCAGGAGCCAGGCTGTCTCTGAAGCACTGGCCACAGGGGAGGTGCCCCGGGTCAGGACCTGAGTGGGATGCCTAACCCCTAGCACAGGACGTGCTTGGCAGGGTCTCTCTTTGCTGTGATTTCTGGCCTCATGCTCATATGCAGATGCGAATTTGATCTGCTCCTGCCACAGCAGCTGGCTCTCCCACCTCCCCTTCTCCTGGCCCCATCCTGTCCAGGGCATACGATCACAGTTTGGAGAAAGCAGGTGCAGTTGTAGATATCACCTACCTCACTTTCATAACCAGGGCTCAGTCACTGCTGAAGTAATATCCCACAGACACTACTCCTGTCTCCGTATTTGCGGCTCCCTCTGGCCAAAGAGCTTGGCATGGCCAAGGGCACTGTTTGCAGCAACAGCATGGGGTCAACTCACTCCCTTTGGCTTAGATAAAGAAGACCTTTTGCTTCCCAAGATACGATGAAGATCAGTGTCTCTCCCTGTAATACAAAGTAAGGGTCTGCAGTGCAGTGCAGAAAAGCTCTTCTGGTGAGGAAGAACCTGGCTTGAAGGCTGGAGGAGAAGAGATTTATCCCACTGCTAAGATCCCACACAGCAGGATGAGCCCATGCCAGCAAGGTCTGCTGTGGCCTGTCCTCATCTTCCTCATCTCCGTCCTTAGCAGATTGGATGTGCTGATAACCGGCTAGGCCATCCCCCTGTTGGCTGACCAGCCGCACGCTGGTAAGGAATGAGGTGACGGGAGGTGAGGATCTACCAGCTCTAACTGGCCTGTCTCTGCCTTTCTCAACCCACAGCGGCCCTTCCTGTGCCAATTCTCTACTGAAAATAACAGGCAAGCACCTCTGCATCTTCAGTGTGGTAGAATGGGTGGCGGTGCTGCCAGGGATGCCAGCCCTGTCTGGTGTGCTCGCATGGTGAGCAGGGATCTTCCCTTCCTTGAATTCAGCCATGCCTCGTAAGGATACTGATCCTGGAGCTTTAGGTTTTGTCACTTCTCCATGCCACCACTCCAGCCGAGTGGTAGGAAGGGAGACACAGCGTTGTACCAATGCAGGTAGCCCATGGCCTACAGGCAACAGGACACCCCATAGGCCCCTTGCCTGCTGGTAAAGCCTGTGCCAAACTGCAAGAGCGGATACTCCTGTTGTGCTAATGTCAGGCATTTAATTCAAGCCTCCTTGAAAGCCAGTGGAGAGCCCTGGTCTTCCAACAGACAAGCATGGGCTGCCCGAGGGAGACTCAAGTCTAAAGGCTGAATTTCCTTGATGTTAAATAGCCCTTCCAGCATCTCCTCTGGGATGGTATTCCCTCCCTTGTTATCACCTGTTACCCATGAGCCAGTTTCTAATTTTCCCAGCGGCTTTTAGAGGAAGGTCCCTGGACATGCGTGACTCAAGGAGCTGGTGGCTGCTAAGGCTGGGTTACAATGCACAGCTG
The DNA here is from genome assembly GCA_013399475.1 of Chauna torquata. NCBI lineage: Eukaryota > Metazoa > Chordata > Aves > Anseriformes > Anhimidae > Chauna > Chauna torquata. Next base: position 18,377 of record VXAL01003431.1, read on the forward strand.
CCAGAAACACTGCAGGAAACACTGAACCTATCCTTCACTTTTTAAATGGCCTCTCCCATCTCCAGCCCTCGTGAGGAAATATCTAGAAAATTCCCTTCTCTGTCCACCATTTCTTATAAAAGAACAATCCCTTCTCATCCAGTCCCTGCAGCCTGCTAGACTGTGGCTCCAGCAGCAGCTCATCAACTTGGAGAGATGTCTGGGGTCCTTTACAGGGGCTTGGCCTCACGAAATCTTGCATTTGAAAAGAATTGATTTAATCACACACATGACCCAAGCAGAAGGAAGCTCGCTTTTCTTAAGAAGAGCTACCTTTCCTTCTGCTGGTATGGAGCACTTCTCATTGTCCCGCACCCCACAGAAGGAATCAGACTCCAGGGCTGAACCCTGAGGCAGGTTTCCAGAGTGGGGAGTGGGCATGTCAGAGCAGAGAAACCCATGGCTCAGAGATAGGGAAGGAGACACATTTTGGCCTTCACTCCAGCCGCTTGTTTCACAGTGTGATCAGTGAACCAGCCAAAGGCTGGAGCTTTTCCATGCCCTCCTGAGCTCCAGTAGGTAGGAGGCTCTCCCTGCTACCTCTGCTGGCATTGATGGCACCAACTGGAAGTACCCAGGAGTGACAGCCTCTGGGTTCATGCTTGATGGGGGTAAGAGAGATGGGGAATGTCACATCCTTAGCAGATGGGAAACTGATGGGCCTCATAGAAAGGGAAGAAGAAAGTGTTTCAGTGCGTTTCTGTTCTGGGCTTCTTGAGGAAATCACAGAGCGTCTTGTGATTTAGAGACAAATATGCAAGACAAGGAAAGTTTTAAGCCATGGGCTTGGCCTGCTGCCTGAATTTTTTCCCTCCTCTTTCAGCATAATTACAGTTGAGCCGTGTAGTAACTGGGGAACTTTTTCCAAAGGAATCCTTTCACCCAGGGTGAATCATACTTGCCACAAAGGGAACATGGAGGCAGCTAAAAGGCATATAGATCCTATGGTTTACTATGACAGAGCATTTTTCCCCCATCGCCTTGTTCCTCAGCCCCCCCCAGATGTGCCCAGAGTAGGTGCAAGAGCCAGACACTGGGCGTTCTTGGTTGACTCCTCCCCACCCCTCCAAGAGGGCTTCCTCCAGCCTTGCTGTTCCCTACAGCCAAGATGAACTGCATGGTTTTGAGGGCATCTAGGGGTTCTGCAGAAGAGGGGCTATTTTCCCTTCTTTGGCTCCTGTACCTACAAGAGCCAGTGGTAAGGGCTGGGTCAGCAGCTGGGCAGCCTCAGGGGACAGCAAGGCTTGATAGTGCAGCTGGGAGTCCCTGGATCCAGCAGCAGTTTTCTGCTCCTGGAGTTTCACCTGGACCGCAGAGAGTTTCTGAGGCACTGTATACCCTCCGTGATACTTCTTCTGCTCCTAGTTTAGCCAGAGCTGAAAAGCCCAGCCCGCCTCCCAAATCCTTCCCGCCAAGTCATAATCCATCTGACCGTTTTCTGTGTGGGATAAAAGCCTTGGATAGTAAAACACTCATTGTAAAACACTCATTGTAAAACTATTTTCCATTGTCTTGGCGGCCACACACGGCTGGATCTCCTCCTGCTATGGCCAGCAGCCTGCATGGAAGGGTTGGGATTAGCATCCTGGAAAGGGGCCTGGATGAGGGTGGGAGGAGGCAGCTCTGCCTGACAGGTCCTCCCTCCCCAAAAACCAACCCCTCCACTTCATCTTCAATCTGATTGGCGGGTGAGGTGGGGAAGGGCTGGCACAACTCAGCTCTCCGTCTATTTAAAGGCAAGGGTGGGGCCCCTTAGCTACTTGTCTGGGACTTTTGCACCTTGGAGGAGAGGAGCACTAGCCTGCAGAGCAGCGCCATGTCTTGTGTGAGTAGAGAAAGCGATGGGGAGGATGGAGTGTGGCTGCAGGGGCAGCTTTGCTGGAGCTGCTGCTTTATGGAGCAGGACTATGGGGAAGACGTTGCCTTGGCAAGAGAGTGCTTGTACCATCCTCCTCTAGCTGCTTATCTGTCCCTGTGTCACAGGCTCTGCTAGAGCTGGGTGCCTGCTGCTGGGGGCAGTCAGGATCCCTGCTGCATCTGCTATAGATGTTGGGTGGCGGGTATTGTAGAGGGGTGGCTGCTATTTCTTCTTCTGGCAGGAGTGTTTTTTCCCTGCAGGATCCCTTTAGGGAGGTATATGGGGGGGTCCTTGCTCGTTACCAAGCTGGGGGAACCTGTTTTACAGCAGTTCTGCTCCCAGGAAGCAGCAGCAGTAATATTTATTGCCTTCTGAGCATCTCCTCTTCTGGGCAGTCTTGCCGCTTGCTTCCTGGCTGCAGTTTTCATGAGTCACTCAGTTCTTATTTCTCGTAAGAAAATGCGCTCTTCTAAAGTGTCCTTCTGTGAATAACAAGGACTGCTGGAGAGATGCTTGTGTCAGAAGAGTGTTTGCACTTTGATTTCTTTCATCAGACTGAGGGGGAATAATCAGGGAGTGTCCCAAATGAAAACTAAACTGGGGTGGGGGAAAAATTCTTAGTATTCTTGTGGTCTTGGCTCTGGTACAATTGGGAAGTGAGTACGTATGGGTATGAGTACCAGGGTGTTTTAGTTCACCTAGAGAAAGTGGGGAAAGATGCATGCATGGAGCAAGAAAAAGTTCTTGCAAATTTTAAAACTGGAAAAAAAAAAAAAAGCCCTTGGAAGCTGGGCAGCAAAACATCTGCCTGGACCCAGGCAAAGCTTGAGGTTCAAATTCAAGCCGGGGAAGGGAGCAGAGGCTCCATTCCTGCACAGCCAGGTTTTCTGTAGGATGATGTGAGACCCAAAAGGCATATGGGTGTGTTTGGGAGAGGGTGGGTGTGATGGGAGCTTACAGGTACTCTCACTTCACTGCCATGAAATACAGATATGTTGATGAAAGCAGCAAGAAGAAGGTTGGGAAATCAGGCACATGGTCCTTGTAACACCCCGGAGAAGTTATCCCAATCACATGTGCCTTGCCCTAGGGGAAGTGAGCATCCCTGGCTTTCCAGCAGTCCAAAGCACTGCACTGTCTTGTGAGGCAGCAGGGAGAGCTGCCAAATCAGAGCAAGTGAGCCAGCAGGTACTGAGCTAATGTCTCTGCCTCCACGTTCCCTAGGGACCAGTGTGCACCAACTTGGGTCTCAAGCCTGGCCAGCGCCTCACTGTTAAGGGGACAATTCCAGCAAACGCCAAGAGGTAAGCTGTGATGTGCTGCCCAGGAATGGCCAAAGTACCATCCTGAGTTGGCTTTCTGCTGGTGGGGACAGAAGGAATCTCCACCCTTGGGTGGAAGAGGAGGAGCTTTGGAAGGGGTTAACACCGGCAGCATTTCCCAGTGAGTCATTGCCTAACGCACATTGCAGACATGCTCCTACTGCCAAGGGGCTAAGCCAAAGCAGATGTGAAGCTCCAGCTGCATTAACTGGCAGAGACCACATCCTCTCTAGCACAGGGTAAAGGAAATGGAAGCTGTATCTATACTGAGATGTGGCTTGAGACCATCCCAATAGCCACATCCTCTCCCCTGCATTAAGATGATCCAGGAGCAGGGGCACCATTACTGTGCCTTGGGCAGAATACTACATCCCAGGCAGCTGGGAGATCTTGGGTGTTCTGGTGTCATGGATGCTCTGAGCCACAACTCCATAATAGTGCAAATGGAAAGGCTGCAGGTCACGCTGGTAGTGGTGAGGGTCTCAGGGTGCTGAAATCTGCTTACACCCAGTGGAGATGCCTCTCAAATGCTGGTGGGGAAGGAATGGAGAAAAGTGGTGAGTGGACAGGTGCACTAAGAGGGATAAGTGCTCCTGGCTCTGTGGGGATCAGTGGCTGGGGCACTCAGGGAAGCCACTGCAGCAGCCCCCAGCCTTTGTGCAGGTCTGTGGTTGGTGAGGCCCTTTGCGGTGAGTAAGGTGGAGCCCATAGCTGCTGTACCAGCACTAGTGGTGTTCCAGGAAACATGTCCCAGCTCTTCCTGGTGCCTTTGAAGTTTGATACCGTCGGAGTGAAGCCTCCTGGGCTTTCTCTTGCCAAATAATATGCCTCCTCACTTCTCATCTCAGTAAGAGGCCTGGAGGCAAGGTGGACGCTGGGCTGGGAAACTGTTTCCTCCCACTGCCATTGCAAGATGCTTTGGGATAGCTAATGAGATGGTAATTACTTCAGCTGCCTGCCGGGTGGGGAGAAGGCAGTGGCTGTCAAGCAGGGTGCAGCACCAGCTAACTGTTTGGGGCTGGACGGAAAGCTGTGACAAGCAACTGACTCCTTGGGAGCTGGTTTGGGTGCAGAATAATTCCATGTTCAGGGCTAAGCACTGAACCTTTCTCCTCTTAAAAGCTTAGAGGAGAGTACCTCTTACTGACAGCACCATCTTTTCTGCAAAACTGCACAGCTTTCCTAAAGGGTCTCTCCTTGGACACCCTCAGCTGAGCTTGAGGGAACAGACCCTGAGACAGACATGGGAATGAGTGACGTGCTACCATGGTGTCTGTCTCCTTTCTCTGCAGCTTTGTGATGAATCTGGGGAAGGACTCAACCCACCTGGGGCTTCACTTCAACCCTCGCTTTGATGCTCATGGTGATGTGAACACCATCGTGTGCAACTCAAAGAAAGTGGAAGAGTGGGGTGCGGAGCAAAGGGAGACGGTCTTCCCTTTCCAGAAGGGAGCCCCAGTAGAGGTGAGGTCTGGGATGCGCTCTCTATATGTGCCATGGTGAAGGGAGGCTGTTTGGCACAGGTCACCCAGCAGCAATGGCTGGCTCAGGGCTGTCTGTATGGGAGGTGGCTGGCTTCTGCTTGGCCAGTGCCAGTATCCAAGGCTCTGAGCAGTGGTGAAGGGTGGGGATCAAATGTGCAAGCTCTGTCTAGCTCCGAGGGATGTTACTATTGAACTGAGCAGGGAATAGGCATTGCTTGGGAGACCAGAAGAACGCTCCTGCTGCTGAAGAGCAGCTTGTGCTGTTGAGCCTGTTCACTCTGCAAAGGGGAGGCTGGTGCTGCAATGCTGCAGAACAGGGAAAACTTGAGGGTATCTTGGCAGAAGCCTTCTCTGACTTCTCCATTTGTTTTGCAGGTCACTTTCGGCATCAACCCAAATGATGTGACTGTCTACCTGACAGGCCACCAGTTCACATTCCCCAACCGGCTTGGTCTTTCTGTCTTTGACTACTTTAATACACATGGGGACTTCCAGCTGCAGTCCATCAGCTGGGAGTAACTCCTTCTCACATCTGTCTCAAATACAAAAAAAAAAAAAAGCAATCAATAAATGTGTTTTGGTCTACCCAGTCTCAAAAATTAATCTTTTTCTCATATCACAGGTCTACAGGGGTTAGTCAGCTGGGGGACTTGGGGTGGTAATAACATGCTTTGCTGGAATATCATATGTAGGTGAGATTAACTAAATACAGCCTAGGTCCTCAAAATCATGGTGGGGGCGGCAACAGCCTGGGAAGGCAAAAGGTGAGAACCCCAGGAAGAGTCTGAACAGGAAACAGTGTGGTGTGGCCACATGTTGGGGAGAAAAGTGGAAGGGTCCCTTTGGCAAAGCCATCTACTCTTGAGGTCTAGACTGACACCTTATCCTGTGTGAGTAAAGTGGATTGATGTAATCTAGCTCTCCCTAAACTCAGCATCCCTGGCTGGCCTCAGGCAGCCATCAGTGGCTGCGCTAGATAAATCCAGTGGGGCATGGAGGGGTGGGGAAGTTTTCAGTTGTGCTAGCTTCGGCCTGCACACTGCTGTAGAGGCTGGTCCTGCTTATGACAGCTCTGTTGTCTACTTGGGCCCTCTTGCTTCAGCACAGAAATAGCTGTGGAAAGGAATGCCCTGCTGGTTTGAGGAGAGCCAGCAGTGGGCTCCTCATCCAAATCCTTCCTTCTAATCACTGTGAGTAAGCACAAATGCAGTTGTGCCATAGCTCATGGTACATTAGGGCAGTAAGGTGAAGAGGTAGCAATGCCCAGCTGGGGTGTGGGATGCTGAGGCTGCATCCACTATGCTTTTTTTTTTTTACCCCTTCACTCATATTAGCTCACATGAGTCTGAGTACTTCTCAGTCTAATCTGAGGCTGGCCTCTAAAGAGACAGAAGGCATGTTTGATATTACAGCATACTGCTCATTGGGATGTGGTTTACCCAAGGCATCAGTAGCAGCTGCCTTGGGAGCTCTCCCTGTCTAATGCTGCTTTAGCAGTAATGACTAGTGCTGCAGGGCAGGCTGCACCTGGTGGGCCTGGCATGGAAGCACCCAGTCTTTGGGTACTTGCTTCCAGGCTGGGCCACAAGCAACATGAAGGACAAAAAATTTGATGTCTTGCAAGGGCACCCTGCAGGCCTGGCCAGGTTGATTCCTCCAATTGGACAGCTGCAGAGCAGCTGGTGCACTGGAGCTTGTTCTTAACGCAGCAGCACCTCCCATTCTTGCTCCATAATTCATGAGGATCTGCCAGGTCCTGTGTCTCAGGTACCCATGTAGAGTGAGGTTTGGCTGCTAGGAATTGGGGGCTAGGGAAGTGGAGAGAGGCAAGTTGGAGACAAGGGCTCGAGATGGGCTTTTGGGATGGGAGGCAGGAACATTTGGGGCACACAAGCAGATTGAGGCTCTGCAGCTGGATCTCTCTTGGAGCCCCATGTTACTCAACATGGACTATCACATGCTGTTCTTTAGGGCTACATCCGTAATAGGAGAAGCAGCATCTAGCATTGCCACCCTGTGCGCAGGTACTACTGGGAGGCAGCGTAGCCTGGGCACTCTTCCCATGGGGTGATATGGATAAGGCCATCTTTTCTGGGGATGAGAAGAGAGTTTAGCTGTATGGAAGTGAGCCATGCTGTGCAAGATGGACTCAAGGCAAGAGATCTGGCCCAGCTTATATAATGGCATTGTCACAGCTTGGGATCTCCTTGGCCATAGTAGGGACGCAGCACTGGTGGCAGGCCCCTTCATGAGCTGTGATGAAGAGCACATAGTGGAGCTCTCTCCTTGCAGCTCCTCTGCTGGACTGACCTTGAAAGCTGAGCAGATGTGCTGACCTCCCTGAGCTGTACTTTGGGGCGATCTCACACATCCCACAACATCTCTGAACTGCACTTGGGAGTCATTTTTCAGAAAGACTCTTCAAAGATTTTGGTGAGGGTGGGGGGAAGAAAGCTGAATGGGAGTTTCACCACAAGCCAGAGGATGATCCTTATTCAGGTCTCCTGCTAGCGTGGTTGCTTCTTGGAGTGACTCACTGGTCCTGTGAAATCTATGAGTCACTGTTGTCCTGTTTGTTATGGCTCTGTCCGTTGCTAGCAAGGAGGTGAGGGTGGCAAGGGCTCCTCGGCGGTATAATTTAGACGTACGGAGGCTGACTGCTCCCTTCCACCCAGTCCCTGGCCTTGCACAAGATGGAGGCCAGCACGTGAGGGTTGGAGCAGCTGAGTTTGGGCTGACTCCTCACACATGCCGGAGCCAGGATCCCTGGGATGAGCATCCTCGAGTGGCCTTGCAAAGGGCAAGGCATGAAAGGGAACACACCAGGTTGACAACAAGGATGGAAGACACAAGTCAGCACAGAAGACGATGGACTTTTATTTCATGATTCAACCCTCACAAAAGCCTGGGAGATGCNCCTCAGGGCACTGCTCAGCACCTGGGGCTTCCCCCACTTTCCCCCATGGACATTTCCCCAGAAGCCAGGGGGATGCTGTGGCCTCCCGTGGCATCCAGGGAGGGTGCCTGGGGCCGTGCCGTCGCCATCCCGCTGTGGCCAGGGCGCCGGCGGAAGCTGCCAGCCAGCAGGGTGTAGAGGAAGGGGTTGACGCAGCTGTTGCCGTAGGCCAGGCAGGTGACACCAAAGTTGAGGTAGGCCTGAGCGGTGGGGCTGATGCCCAGGCCCTCACCCCGGTACAGCCTGGCCAACTGCCAGCCCCAGAAGGGCAGGAAGCAGGCCCAGTAGGCCACCACGATGGTGGAGATCCTGGAGGAGAGACGCCGGGCAGGAGCCCGACCAGCTGATGGCAGCCCTGGGTGCCAGGCGGAGGAGCGGTATGCCCGGGCCAGGCGGGTGTAGACAATGCCCAGCACCACGCCGGGCACCAGGATGCTGGTAGCGAAGAGCACCGTCAGGTAGAGACGGAAGGCTGCCGGCGTCCAGGTGGGGATGCAGATGCGCTTGTGGGGGCCATCCCCCTCCCGCAGTTGGGTCATCGCCATCATGGGGGCTGTAAGCAGGAGCGCGAGGAGCCAGAGGACGGCGCTGGCCAGCTTGCGGTAAGCACTGCCGGCCCGCCTGGCCTGCAGTGGCCTGGTCACTGCCCAGTACCTCTCCAGGCTCATGGCAGTCAGAAGGAAGATGCTGGCATGCATGGTGAGGAGGTCCAGGCTCAGCAAAAGCCTGCAGCCCACATCTCCAAAGAACCAGTCGTGGGCAAAGTAGGTGCAGACTACGAAGGGGATGGTGGAGAGGTACAGGAGGTCAGCCAGGGCAAGGTTGATCACGTAGACCCCCAAGGAGCCCGCTGAACGGCCCGCCACCCTGCCAGAGGCCACCACCACCGTGTAGATGTTCCCGACCATCCCAATGAGGCACATGAGCAGCAGCACTGTGCCCAGAGGCCCCGTGACTGGGCTGTCCCCTCCCATGACACTACTGCCGTCACCCCCACCACTGCTTTCCTCTGAGAAGCTGCCACACTCAGGATCATCTCCAGGCCTTACACTGATGAGGAAAGGGTCACAAGACATCTTTGGGGATGGAGTGGAAGAGCAATCAGGCTGTCAGAGACCCGTTCCTTTCCCCCGCCTTCCCTGCTTGCTGTATGAGACACAAATAGTCTTTACACAAAGAGCAGCCAAGGAAGGGATGAATGGCGTGAGCTCGGCAGATATAACGTGCTCCAAAGAAGTCTATTTCTCACCTCCAGCCATCCAGTCCATTTTGCTGATCTTGTCCATCACAAGCTCCATCCGGTGGTCTTTGTCAAATGAAGGCTGAGAAAGGGACACCCCCTCCCTTTCAAGACTGACAGGTGCAAAGTAACCTCTGTCAGCCAGGAGGAAATGTCTGTGCTCTTCACCAGCTCCTCACTTGTTGCTTCTCCAGTGTTTGCTGGGCAGAAAACCTGCAGACTCCATGGATTAGTGGATTTCTCTTTCTCCCTAGCCTCTGTGTTCTCTCAGCTCAGATGCTGGAGAGGTATGCTCTGCCCCCCTCAACCAACCCCTAGAGAGTCGCCTTGCCCACCACACAGGAATGCATCTGACTCACAGCTTCACACCTCAGTGTGAACACAGTCCCAATTTATACTGCGCTGCTAGCCATGAGCTGAGGAGCCATGATGGCTCGCTCCGCTTTCTTTCAGACATGCTCCTTCTTCCCCAGTGCCTTCTTCCTCCTTCCTCCTTGTTCTTTTCTCCCTTTCTTTTTCCCATTTCCCCTTGCTCAGTTTTCCTCCTTTCAGGGAGGATATAACTGAAAGATGAGACTCCCCAGTCTGGCAGGAAAGAAAAGAATTGTGCCGTGGCTTTAGAAGGGAAACTAGGGTCAGCCCTGAAAACGCAAAAACTGCCACACTGCTCCCTGGCCCCTAGCTAAGCAGGGCAACAGGACCTGCCTTCCACTCATTTCCAAGGACATCAGGACTCCTTGAGGTGTAGGCAACAGATTTAGCCCCCAGTTTTGCAAGCAAAGCCCCCACAGACCACCAGATGGTAGGACATCTCCCATTGCCTATGACCTGGCCTCGTTCCACCCTTGTCCCCCAGTCAGCATCAAGAGACTCAAAGGGCCGGGTATTTTAGACCCACTCCTTCCTTCCTCTCCTCAAGGACCACCCTCCTCCTCTAAGATATCCCCCTCCTCCCTCACCTCGGAGTAGGGAGCAGAAGTGTGTTAGGCACCATTGCCTTCTACTGGAGCATCACTGTATGACACCTGTGCGCCAAAGCCTTTTGCGCTCAGCGCTGCCCTGCTCTTTCTTTATGTAAACCACATCTGAGCCACATTTGTCTCAGGGAGCAGACAGATGTGCCATTACCTCTCTGCTGTTAGTCCACAGGGGTTTTCAGGCCACTCCAGATACATTCTTTTGTGTCCTCAGAGATTCAGCTTTGTTGTGGTTCAGTCAGATGCCTCCACTTACCTCCAGCTGCAACATCGCAGCAGCAGATAGGAGAAGGAACCATCCCACCAGAACTGCCCTTGCTGCAGGAAGATCCAAGCACCTTCCCAAGTGCTACATGCAACAGCAGCAGCTTCAGCAAGACCATGCCTCAGGAGTGGGTGTACGGCACACATGGCAATAATGGAAGTGACTTCAGAGGCCTCCTTCTAGGTTATCCATGCCAGCTCTTGGCATGGCTGGGTCCCTCTCTCTTTTTTCCAGAGGAGAACTGAATGTGTAGGATGTTTAGATGGGGCTTGACCACCCCNGCCCCATTTTCCTGTTATCAGACCTGAAAGGAACTTCACTTTGGAACACAAGCTTTGCAAGGGCCTTCAGTTTCTGGGACAGTCATGCTCCAAACTGGGAGAGATCAGCAAACTGCAGCAAAAATATACTTTTGGGTGGAAAGCTCCATTGCGCCATAGCAGCAGGATGAGTAATACTGCTTCTTGTCCAGGACGCTGATGCTCTCAACAGCTTGTGGAGGTCTCAGCACAGAGAGGGGTCCCCAGACAAGCAGAAGGGGACCCCGTCTTTGCCCAGTTGGCTCTGATGGGAAGATTCACTGTCAAAGTGCACTGGAAAATGCAATGAATAGCCATGGCTCCTTGCTCCAATTGTCTGTGTCTTTTTTCAAGAAACAAGCTCATGCCTTGGCAGTTAGCAGCTCAGCTCATTTACGAAGTTACAATAGATTAAAATGGGACCTTTTATTCATTTCTTCAGGAGCTAATTAAAATCGTAGTTGACTCATTAATTCCACTTAGCTCTCCTTAGCACCCTAAATGCCTATTCTTACACTGCCTGTGTAAAACTGCAGACACATTGGATAATACAGCCAACAGTGAACTCAGCTGGTCCTTCCAGCATGTGAAACGTTCTGGAGAGCATTAAGAGATATCTTTAAGATATGAATCATGATTTAGTGGTTAGGTTTGTTACTAGAAGGACACGAACATACAGACTTCCCTGCTACACTACTGCATAACAGTATACGTAATATGCACACACATATGTCCTATATAGGTCAGAATGCAACTGTCAGGCATTTGACATACAGACAATGAGGGAGCTGAGACCCACGTTCCTCCTAACTTCAGACATCAACCCCTAGGCTCTAGTAAAGTCAACAGAGAGTCTGAAGTCTGTAGCAGATATGCCATAGGCTGCTCTCTGCAGGAGCCAACCTCTCTCCATTGGTTTGACTACAGAGACTCAAATTTGACAGCTGAACTTCAATAACATGAATATCCCTGACAGTATCTTCCCTAGGGCAGTATTCCACCTCCCACCACTTTTTTGTTATGTGTACACACACACATTGTCCATATACAAACACGCACCCAAATATTGTTTCAGAGCTGGTTTCTTAATCTGCTCAGTAGCAATCAGAAGATGATCTCCATACAAATGTGGTCTGAAGAACCTTTCAAGCACATACACGCAGGAGGAAACAGGCTTCATGCCTGGCTGTTAGATTACATCTTTTACGTGACCCTTCTTAACTATAGGTCTAGCTGATCAAATAACTAGATGTTTCACATCTCTGTCATCAGCACAGAAGCCACTTCTTGTAACAAAACAGTCTCTCATAGTCAAGCAGCCCCCACAGCCCGACGGGCCTTAGCTCCGGCAAGGCAGTTTTTTGCTTGCATAAGGTAGGTGGCTGCCTGCAGTCTCATGCAGATGCGATGCTAGGTCCCATGTCAACCATTGCAAGTGCCAAGTGTTCAAGGCCATATCAACAGACAAGGCCTGCTAACATCCAGTCAGATCACAGCAGTTTAGCAGTGACAGGTTGCACTGAGGATTCGGTCTCACAAAGTCTTGGACTTGAAAGGAAGCAGCTTAATCAGGCCCCAGAACAAAGTGGACTGTCCGTGGGAAAAAAAGTGCTTCAAAGGGTAGGCTGCAAGAGCACTGTGTTTCTCTGATGTCAATCATCTCCTCTCCTCTCCTGACAGCCCACCCGACAGGACCAGGTAGAGTCGAGTTCTAGTGAGGTTCCCACATGGCTTCCTAGGATTTAAACTTGAAGTAGGCTTCAACTGTAGTGAAGGAAAAAGGCAGTGCATTAGGGCAATACTCTGAAGCAGAGCAGCAGGAGGGGAAGGAAACATCAACCAGGCACTTACTTGCATATTCCTGTGGTGTCATGGCCTGGTTGATGACGCTAGTGAAGGCTGCGATCCAGTCCAATTGGTCAGTTTCCGTCTCGCAGGTGAAGAGGTATTCCCGGTCAGGGGTGACAATGGTGAGGCCATAGTGCCAAGAGAAGTTGCCCTGTGTCCCCAAAGGCAATCCCTTCTGGACACTATAGCCATTCTCTCTGCTGCCCACAAATACCTCGCCCTTAGCAAATGCATCCTGCACATCAGGAGGGAAAGAGAGGGATTTACTGAATCCAAGAAGAACCAGTGAGTAATAGCAATGCTCCTAAGAGCAGAAGGAGAATTGGTAAGGACCAGGGATGTAGCAGCAAAAAGATCTGAAGGTGGTCAAGGGATTCAAAAGGGAGGTGCTATGCTCAAAGACAGTGACTGAAAGGAAAATTTAGGAGTATAGATCTCCAGAGGTCCGAGAGAGGAACTGCTGCATCTGTCTCTCCATGACACCCACCATGTCACTGTCCATGCCACCACTGCCTTTATACCACTGCCCTGTTCCCATTGTTTGCAGACAGTGAAACAAACAAAGTGTGGGATGAATGAAGTGGGATGGAAAGGGGAAGACCTAGAGTCAATTCAGAGCTGTTGGGGAACCCACAAGCCTCCCTTACAATGGAGCAAAGCAAAGAAGCAAGACTGTGGTTGCACTTTGACCCTGCCCTCAGCACTGCTGCCTGCAGCTGCCAGAGGTCAGATCTGCCCCTCACCAGAGGGTCCTTGAAGTACATGAGCCTGCGGTGATCCAGCGTGAACCAGCGCTTCTTAAAAGCCTCTCTCTGCTGTGAAGGGAAGAGGTGACATATGTAAGGCGACAGTGCCCTCTGCCGTCAGCAGTGCGAATGGATACCCAAAATTCATCCCAAAGACTTGAATTAAGTTCCTGCCTTAACAGCAACCTTCTTCTCTCCCCTTCTGAGCTGCGAGTAGGGATCAGTAACCAGTTTTTCAGTCCCAACTGTTGAACTCTCTAAATACACATAAGGTCACACGCACACACACACACACATTCAGAGAGTTCAGTTGTTCTGGGAGAAAGAAGGGACTCTGGCTTCATCTACTTTCACATGTCCTTCCCCTTCCTTTTATTTTCCCCTCTCTTGGTGCACACACACTGTTCCCATTAGCGTCTAAAGAGTAGGGCAGAATGGGGAAACAACAGGAGAAAAACAATGGAATAGGAAAAGTCACTGGCTCTCTGGCAGGTCCCTGCTAGTTTTCTTCTCCCACAGCAGCTCACCTTTGGACCTGTCTTCTCCATGTATCCTTCCTTCAGGAAGTTTCTTGTCAGCCGGCTTTTAATCTGACAAAAAGGTAAGAGTAACATTCATTCAGCCATGTTTCTTTGCTATTCGCTTCCAAACCCACACCCTTCCTTCTATTTGCCCAAATTCACCTCCTTTTTAAATTCATGTCTGCAGAACCGCCTAGCCATGAGTCACTTGTCTCCAGCATGCCTAGAAATAGCAGAGAGTGGCTGTTCTCTGGCCATCCCAGGCCCATGTATGCATACTTTCTCATCCCTCTACCTAAACACTGCAATTTCTACTTCTGTGCCTGGGGGTCTAATAATAACAAATGGGCTTTTTTATCAGAGCAACTGAGTACCGGCAAGAAACTCAGCACTGTGCTCTAGTGCTGCCTTACCTCATTATCGCTGGCTATGGGAAATGCTACCTTCAGATAATGGAACTGCACAGAGCGAATGGCATTAAACCAGTCTACTACCTCCTGAAAATGAAACAGCACAGAACAGAAAGCTTAGACAGAGCAACATTGAGCCACCCAAATTCACCCAGCTGCACCCAATCGTATCTCAGCTGCAAACACAGCCAGCTCTCCCTCCCCAGGCCCTGCAGCATCTCCCTCATACACACACAGCCAGCACAAGCAGCACATCTGCACATCTGCAGCAGCAGCTCCTCCCACACAAACCCACTCAGCCAGTGCTCCTGCCCTGCTCACTGCAGCAAAACTCTCTCACGGAGACACAAGCACAGTGCCAGAACCCTCAACCTGTTTACCTACAGCAACTCACACACACGCATGCCATCCTACCCATACCTCAGACTACTCAGTACCAGTAGCTTCTCCGATCAGCTCAATTGCTTTGCAGTGTTTGATACTAAAACAAGGTACCTTTCCACTTTTATGGTAGACAAATATATTCCGAGTCTTGTTGTCTTTGAGATAGGTGATCTGCAGGCCATTGGGGTTCCCAATCTTCTCTGGTTGGAACGTAGCATTGATGACATCTATTTTGACATTGATTTTGGGTTCTTTGGCCTGAGAACAGAATGATCATACATGAGCAATCCTAGTGGGAAAGAGATCTAAGCTACTGACTTTGTGGGGTAAGGCAGGATCAGAGGATGTTTAACAGTATTAACTGTCCCTTCTCATCAGAACTGTTGTAGTACACACCTCCTTCACTGTGTGGCATGCTCAAGCCCAAACAGTGGCTCAGCCCCTCCAATTTAGATTTGAGCCGTGCCTACTCTGGAACTGCCAGTGAGACACTGAAAGCGCATCTGATTTTACAGCTGACCCAGTCTAAAGGCTAACTTACCCCAAAAGGAAAGACCCACTCCTACTCCTCCCTACCCCAAGCCATTCCCTCCCTTGCAACAGTATACTAGCACTTGTCCCATTCATTTCAGGGAGATAAACTAGCAGAAAAGTAGCCCTACTCAAAACAAAACAACAGGTTTTTGGCAACTTAGTTCACAGTAGGGTAAGGCTGGTTCCAGGGATGGTGCAGGATTGCACAGACAGGAAAATGGATAGGTGTGAAGTGAAGGATCAGCCCTTTTATCAGCAGTGAGATTGTAGGACTGTATCTTACTCCTGCATCCTGAGATTGACCAGTGAGACAAGAAAAGGGGAGTCTCATGGAAGTGCCATCGCTCTCCCGTCACCAGCGAAGGGACTGTTGAAGAAGGAAGGGTGTAGGGGGAAGACGCGGGAGAAATGTCACCCTGACAGTTGGAAGGGAACCCCTCTGCTGTGACATGTTTCTCTGTTATTGTTCGTGGCCTGGGTGAGCAAGGAAATTTCAGAAACACACGTAAGAGATAGAAAGGTCTCTACGACCCCACTGCCCTGGGCGGAATATGCACTGAGGTGCGACTTGACCACCATACTCACATCCTGCTTGGTGAAGTACTTCAGACATCCCTCTCTCTCAGACAAGAGGAACTTGCGGGGTAGGAACTGTCCGTTGTCTCGGCCTCGCTTCCAGAGGATGCCTTCCTTCACACCTTGGAACGGAAAGGTCAGTTTTAAGAGCATCCCCCCACAGGCACTAGAGAGTTGTATTCAGCCAGGGGTCCCAGACACACCCTGGGATAGGGCATGTGATGGACTATTGCTGATGCATTCCCAGATGCTTCCCACCTCCTAGGCTGGTTCTTACTACTGCCTCTGACAGTGTGAGAGCCACCTCTCCTGTGAACACCACAGCCCTGGCCCATGCAGACAGCTGGCATGGGACCAGAACTCTTCCCATTTGACTCTGCAGGCCCTTGGGCTCCAACACTTCGTGTCGCAACACTGGCAGTCACTCTTCAGAGACAACTGCTGTGGTTGGAGGGGGTGGCATGCAGCAGGACAGACATTCCTTATTGCAGAGTTCTGGCTCCACCAGCACACCAAATGCCTTTGAGCGATGCCAGCTGGTAATACCAGCTTAGAAGGAACCTATGGCAGTGCCAACCTACACTGCCCACAATTTAAATTCCCCCAAAACCATGCTCTGCAAAGGTCAGGCAGATTCTCAGGAGTACTTGTGGGATTTGCAACACTGACACTATGAGCTTTCTCCTCATGGTGCTCAAAAGCTTCCAGTGAAGGCAACAGGCAGGACATTTTGAAGCTGTGCCCTGCTCTTACCGTCGGTGTATGGCAGCTGTTTCCCCGGCTCGGTGAACTCTTTGCGTTCATATTTGGCCCGTATCCACTGTTCTCTCAGCACTCTGTGGGGAGAGGTAACAGGCAGCTCAAAAATGAACTAGTGGGACCCAGAACTGCCCTTTCCCCTTTTCATTTGTATGCAGCAACTTACTGGCAGTCATTGTAGGTTGGCTGGTAGTAGTAAATAGGGATGTGAGCTTCGTATGTGGCTTTAGTCACAGCATTCCCATTCCTGGCCAGAAACTGCAGTCAGACAGAAAGTTAGTGCCTTCCCTTTGATGCAGACTCATGTTGGGCTTTCTTCTTTTCTGATCCATTACAAGGCTAGATACACATTGAGCTCTAATGGACCATTCTCTTTCCCCTCCTTTGCAACATCCCAGCAAAGTCTGGCTACAGAAAGGCGGGTTTCAAAGGACTTGTCTATTCTCGGAAGTTACATTGATTGCACCTGAATTAACAGAATGCCTTGAATGTCACTTCTGTGGGGCTGGGTGCATGCATATTCAGCGAATTTGCTGCTATACCCCACATCTCTGGAGAGACCAAGTTTAACAACAGCTCTGCAGAGCCATCCAAGAAGACTTTCCAAAACTGTATGCTCCTCTCCAAAGAGCAGCAAGATACAGATTATTTTCTTTGGATCTCTGGAAAATTTTGTCAGCCCCCTGAAGATTAATGGAGTTTAGGAGGGGTATAACAGGAAGAGGTCAAGTCCCCAGAAATGCCATTATTCTCAAGCGAACATGCCATATCTCAAAACTCTTCTCAGAGCATGGAATTGCCGAAGATTTTCCCTTCACATTGCTGAAACCAAGAGGAGACACTGAGCCAGGATGGAGCTGGCGAGTAGGAAATGAGTAACCATGAGTGATAAATACCCTGAACCTTGGCAAGATACACTGTGAGAAATCTGTGTCAGCCATAAAGTAACAAGAAATGGGAAGACACATAAGACAAGCGCATCCTCCCTCTCCCAGTGAGTTAAGAGTAATTATCCCCACTTGAGTATCCAAAGTACGAGTAGCAAAGTGACTACTTATCACATTAATCTCCAACTCTGTGAGGCCAAAGGCCAAAAGAAGTGTTAGTGTATAGCCTAGACCCAACCCGCCTGACATACCAGTGGGATAATGATCTCACCTGCACCTGAGCATCGTCCCAGTGGTCCATCTTCAGGGATTTGACTTTGCTGATGCTAGGGATGTTGCGGTGAATTCCTGAGCAGTTGAGGCAAATAAAGACACCCAAGGTAGAGGATGCCCAGTCAGGATCTGAGGGTATAAAAAAGGGGTAAATT
Organism: Chauna torquata; assembly: GCA_013399475.1. NCBI lineage: Eukaryota > Metazoa > Chordata > Aves > Anseriformes > Anhimidae > Chauna > Chauna torquata. Next base: position 35,910 of record VXAL01003431.1, read on the forward strand.
CCCCTGGGAGATATGCCTCAACTGAGAACATATTACTGAGAAACAGAGAGCTTGATGACCATGGTTTCACCCAAGCTGATTAATTAACCCAGGGTACAGATGCCTGTCTGGAAAAAGCACAGCTAATACTGCCTTATTCCCTGTGCTTCAACTGCTTAATCTGAATCTCTATTGACTTGAACCTTGGAAAACTCCAAAGCTGTCTGCAAACTCCCTTTGGGTAAAGAATCATCTGAGACAAAAATGCAGCTACCTCTGGGAGAAGACACCAGGAGATGTTTAGTGCAACACAGCAAACCCACAACAGTATTCAGCTCAGGAAATGAAAAGCAACCTAAAAACCAAAATGATCCAGGGAGAATTTAAGAAGGTAAAATAGTATAAATAAGCCCAGACTTAATTTGGCTTGTGTGGTACAATACATATGCCCCTTTTGGGAGGAGTACAATGGGCATTTTTAGCAGCGCTTGTAGTACCTCAAACTGGTAGCTTTTCAAGAGGACAAGCCATTCAGTGAAAGAAATCTCCCAGGCACCTGTGGCAAGTTGTCAGTTCAGAGCTGAGTCACGGAGGAGACAATGCCCTCCTGAATCATGCCTTCTTTCTGGTGCAGTTAGGCTTTCACCACGAGCTTTCCTGTCGGGTCCTGACTGGGCATGACCTTGATTTGTATTTGAGATCTAACACGATTGCAACCCACAGTGCTGCAGCTACACAGCCCAGGCTTCTATCACATTGCTGTGTACCTATCCTTCGTCCTGCCAGCGCTGTGGCAGCACCTCCTTCCTCCTCCCTTGCTAACTCACCCCTGGGGTCCTCTGCAGTCTGGACAGGCAGCACCAACCCACACCATGAGAGCTGCTGGGCTTTGCACAGCTTCCAACAGCTGCCCCTCAGAATCATCCGTTCCCCTGCTCACATTCCTCCTTTGACAGGCTGCCTCAAGGCACTGAATGGGCCAGGATAGTTGCTAAAGACCAAGTTCTGCTTCTGACCCGTCCTCCAGCAGCCCTCAGGGACTCACCTGGCTTCCCGCAGTCTGCGCACAAAGAGTTCTCTGCTCTTCTCCACACCTCCCTCAGGGCCTTCATGCTCTTCTCACCTCCGGCCATCGTATCCAAATGCCACCCCTCCAGGCAGGGCAGGTGCCTGTGTCTTCTGCACCTGCAGTCTACCCCAAGGGAGAAGGGGCCACCAGACCACCAGAAGGTCTTGCGGAAGGAGGGGAAAGAAGGATGCAGGAGAAGCGGTGAGGCTGGAAGGAGTGCAGAGGCCTGACAGTGCACCTGAGCCAGCAGAGCACAGGCTGGGGAAAAGAGGCTGGAGGCCGAAGTACACCCAGGCTGTGAGAGAAGAGGAGGAGGAGGACAAGGAGGAGGAGGAGGAGGAGGCAGCCTACCCCATGGGCGTGGAGGGAAGTGCAGCAATTAACCACAGAACTGGTTTTTCCGCATTTCTGCTGGGGAGAGGACAGGCCAGGAAAAGAGAGCAAGCAGCCAGTGAGCTGATAAAGGCGAGGTGGTTCAGGAGAAGCGGCCACCAGGCCATGTCAGGACTTGTCACACTCTGTGGGCTTGGGGCTGGCTCTGCCGCTGCCCCCACAGCACTTGGGGAGCTTCCACGAAGTCAGCTGGCCACCATACAAGCCTGACACCCATTTTTAAGGTGAGGACCAGAGGTCAAAAGAGGTTGAAGAATTCAGCAGAAGTCACCCAGGTCAGCAGCAAGGAAGGTGGGCATCCCCACACCGCCACCAGCTGGTGCTGGGACCTCTTCCACCATGGCTGCTCGAACAGGTCCTGCATCCTTGGAGACTCAGCCTCAGAGCTGAGACCCATCCTCACACTCGCCTCCCTGGGCTAAGAGGAGCAGTATGGGTGCCACTGACACCAACAACGGCACCTTGAAATCGTTTCAGACCTTTATTAAAGACACATGGAAATAAAACATTGGGAGGAGCAACAGAGCAAGCTGCATTGGGATGGAGCAGATACCACACTGGCTGCACAAGGCAGCACAACAGGAGCCTTTTAACTCTGCTAGGAGTGTGCTGAAGAGGAGGTGAGCTGAAGGCACCAAAGCCTGAAGAAGCCTCCTGCTCACATCAGGAGCTGGGGACAGACACCAGCGAGGTCCACAATGGCAGCTCCTCTCTCCTGCTCCCACCCCAAGGGGGAAAAAGCACGCCAGGAGCGGACAACGGCACGGCGAGTGGGCGGACGAGAGGCCTCGATGCCGGCGCCGATGCCGGCTCCGCTCAGCTCCACACCACCCCAGAGGCAGCGCGCCGCCATAACACGCAGCGGCGAGGTGCGGGCGGCACAAAATGGCGGGCGGGGCTGGGCTGAGCTGAGGGACGCCCCGCGCCGCCCCTCACGGCGCCGAGTCGGGCCGGGCGGCGACGGCGGAAGGGGCGGGCGGCGGCAGCAGCGTGGAGCAGCCATGGGCCGCAAGAAGAAGAAGGGGCCGGGAGGCGCGGCGTCGCGGCTGGTGGTGACTTTCGATGAGGAGAGAAGGAGGTGAGGCCGGGCGGGAGTGCCGGGGAGGCCTCCCCGGGGTGGGTGGGGAGTCGCTGAAAGCTGAGGGTTTCCTCTGTTCCCGGCGGCAGGGAGTACCTGACCGGCTTCCACAAACGGAAGGTGGAGCGGAGGAAGGTGGCCCTGGAGGAGATCAAGCGGAAGCTGAAGGAGGAGCAGAGGAAGATGAAGGAGGAGGTACAGACTCCCCCAGCCCTCTGAGGAGAAGCCCCCCCCCCCCCCCCCCCCTCGNGAGCTGCGGGCAGGGGCAGAGCAGGGAGCCCCGGCGGGGTGAGGCTGTGGGGCAGGCGTGCAGCGACTGCTCGCCGGGGCCCTCGGGTTTCCGCTGCCTCGCTTGGGGAGGGAAAAGGGTCTTCCCGAGCGAGGAATTGGGATGGGGCGGGCACCTGGTGCAGCAGGGGTGCTGCAGTGACCTGTTTGCCTCCCCCAGCGGCACAAGGAGTACCTGAAGATGCTGAGCGAGAGGGAGGAAGCGCTCGGTACGTGCTCTTAGGCCACAGGATTTGGGCTCCTTGCAGCTGGATGGGGTCAGAGGAGTCCGCTGCCTGTGAGGAACTGGAGAGGCATCGAACTTGCCAGGAAGCTAGTGGTCTGCCTCCATGGGTGGGCAATCACATCTGGAAGGGTAGTGCTGTCCCACAGGGATGGCACCTCACTCCTCTTGCATCCCCTGAAGAAGCTAGGCAGCAGTCTGTGGTGTGCTGAATGGTGACCCACTCAGCCTTCTGTCCCTAGTGGGAAGGGTGTTCAGGCAGGTTGGACAGGAAGGAGTACACAGGAGGATATTTTCAAGGCATTGATACCGTCTCTGCTGGGAGATGGAGCTTGTACTTCATGCTTGTAATGCTGATGTTCCAGTCCCTCCATGCCTAAACCATGCACGCAAAGACTGGGTCTCGTGCCCTCAGTGTGGTGATGCAGGAACGCGTGTGTGTACCTTGTGGAAAGTTGGGTGCTTTGCAGTGTGGGATTTTTTGTCTCCCCAGATGAGTTTGATGAACTGGAACACTTGGTAACGTCACGGACAGAGTCAGTGAACATCGACCACCCAAACCACATTGTAACAGTGACCACCATCAGTGACCTGGACCTCTCGGGCGCACGCCAGCTGGGACTGACCACCCCTGAGGTACAGCCTCTTGTTGCCTCTCAGATTGTATCAGCCTTAAACATTATTGGGGCTGGCTAGGTAGTAATGGCACTCCCTGAATATGCCAAAAGACTTGCAGGTGGCTAGGAGTAACAGTGAAAAGGGAAACTCGTAATTTTTGCATTTCCCTACAGCTTACACTGAGCCACTAAAGAGGAAGAAATATTGTACATGAACAGCGTGCTCCAAACCACCTGGGAATCCTTTGCTAACTGATATTGTGTTAGTGGAAGGTGCCACAGAGCTGGATGGGGAAAATGTAGTATTTTCAAAACAGGTACAACGCAAACAGTGAGAATTTAGGCTTCACTGCATGGACTGTTCTCCATGTCTTTCCGGTGACCTGTCCAGGAAAAATTATTGCTAAGGTGAGGAGGGGTTTTGTTCTCCATGATCCTATGCTTGGACCACAAATAAAGAAACCATTTGATTCTGGTTGTGGTTGCTTCTGTTCTGAAAACAGATATTAACTGAGATCTCGTGTTTGTTTTATAAAGTCTTTATGGCACTAGTTGATATGATCCCTTTGATCTTCATGAGTCATGGCGGGATTTGATCGCTTTAGGGAAGTGTCTGTGTTGAGCAGTTAACCTTTTACGCTTTTAAGGGCATCTTCTAATCTGAAAATCCACTTAAAGAGTTTTTAATATTAATTTAAGAAGAAAGCTGAAACCTTCAATTCATATGTTAGACTTCAGTTGTGTGCCCATTAAGATCATGCTGAAGTTGTTGGATCTTGGGGTAAATTAATGTAAGACTTCCCACTGGTTGCCTCTTTTTAAAGGGCTACAATAAGAAACCCTGAGTCTTGAACAAGAAGGGTTGTCTAAAATTTAAAGTCTTGATCTGTGACTTGATGTTTCGTAAAACAGGATGAAACCAAGAAGGTAACAGAAAGACTGGAATCATGAGGCTGCCTGTTTTAACATGTCTGTAGGGATTTTTGTTGTTGTTTCCTTTTTAAGGGAAAAAGTGATGGTTCAGAGGAAGAGAAAGGGGAAGAGGTGGTGAACAAGCCTGCAAGAACAGTGCCCAAGAAGTCCAGAAACCCCTTCCTGTCTGAAAAGTACGAATAAATTCATTCAACTTTTTGCTGCTAGGCGCTGTGAGCTGATCAGGAGGATTTTGCACTTCCAGACCAGCGATGTGATTGCAGGGAGGGGATGCTGTGCTGCTTGGGCGTCGCTGGGCAGGAGCCAGCAGGGGGCACTGGCAGAGCACAAGCCTGCCTGGGACGCTCAGTTCCTATCACACCGATCTCTGGTGACAGCAGCAGGAGGAGGATGTGGTGCAGGGTGGGCTTTGCCCTGAAGTGTTTGCCTAGTCCTTCTCCTTGGCAGGTATGGCGGGGAAGGGTGTGTTGCAGGGTGCACAGGATGAAGGTCAAAAGACCCTAAAGCTTAAAGCTTCGCCATTCCCCACATTTTTGAGTATCCAGGCTTTACAGCTGCTTTGGGGATGAAGACAGTTACTTAACTCTCTGATGGCTGGGCTGCTTACAGCTCAAAAAGTTCATTTTGGTTGTTAACTTGCAAGTCTACAAGTGTATTTTCTGCCCTGTCAGGATGATGCCCAGCACAGTGGAGTTCCCCTGGGGCATGCAGTTGCTAGCGTCCATTTCTGCTGAGGCATACAGGGCTGCCCTGCTGTTGTTGTGGTATTGCCTTGTCCTGTAGACTTTGGTCCCTAAACATTTCTCTCTTCTTGCCCCACCCAGAATCTCTTCTCTCACTGCCACGCTGCACATGCACAGTCAGAAAAAGACAAAAGGAAAGCGACCCCAACGTGGGCAAGGCCCACGCAAGAAAATCCAGAAACCCAGCATGCGGCGAACCACTAAGACTCAACGACGGAGACTGACGGGCAAAATGGGCCGTGACCAAGATTAACGGAGAACTTGGTGCTCAGAGCAGCAGCTGGGACAGTTTTCCGCATCTGACCTGCTGTTCTTTGTGGCCCCTTCATCATGGGCAAGGACCTTGTTTACTTGGCTCTCTGACCAGCAGTGAGCCCAGTTCAGCCTTTTTCTCTCCTGAGTGCTGGCCAGGGGCACTAGGCACTCTGCCCATTTATTTCTGCAGTGATCTCCAACTAAGTGTCTGGGTGCCCTGGAGTCTCTAAAAACTTCTGTTGGAGGTCAGATTCTCTGTTTGTCATAACCCTTCTGTCCCTGAGCCCTCCCTTCCAGAGCTGATACTTGGTTTTACCAACGGAGAGGATCTAGTGCTGAGTGCAGCAGGCACCATCAGGGTAACTCAGAAAACTAGGAAGAGCTCTGCTTCCGCTCATGCGCTGGTGCCCTGGCGTTTCTGCTGCGCAGTAAATCCTTTTTCCGTGAAGACATGGTGTTATCTTGTCTCGTGTTTCTTTTCCAGTGCCACACCTGAATTCAGGGTTACTCTTTTTTGGGGGGGAGGGGGTACTTATCCCAGGTGAAGTTTAGGAACATTCTGAGTAAATCTTTGTGAAACACGTTTTTCTCTTAAAATTATGTCTTACTCGAAGCATAACAGCAACTGCGCTAATGCCAGTACCAGCTGAGAAGTGTAGATGATTCCTATTGCTGCAAGAATCTTGAAATCCGATGGTGCTCAGGAAAGGGAACAGCTAGGAGCTGTTTTTGTGGCAATACAGAATCCGCCAGAGCAGGAATGGCTCGTTCCAGTGTCTGCTGACTGTGCCGATCTCAGCTCCGATAGCTTAGAGTATGAAATCCCTTCATGCCCTCGCTGTATGTGTGTGGCCCTCTCTGGGATGGGAGCGGCAGAGGCTGCCCTTTACCTCGGGGCAGTTGCCTTTCTTCTTGGGACCTCAGTAAATGTTTTAGCACAGATGCCTTCAAGAGGGGGAAAAACAAACAAACAAAAACACACATTTGCATGGATGGGGCTGAGGAATGCTTTTGGTAAAACTGAGTGAATTTTCTGAGGAGAGAGCGAGCCTAGGCAGCATGCTTACCTCTGTCGTGGAGTGTCTGTAGGAGGTGGTGGCCATTCTGCCTCTGCCAGCTCTTGACCAGCTCCCTTCCCCGGATGAGGCCTCTTCCCTTGCTGTGTGCATGCTGGCAAAGAAATGACGGGGGGGGGGAAAGGCCTACGTGGCCAAACCCACACGAGAAAACTGGAAACCCGGCAATGGGTAAGCAGACTCCTCGTGCCAGAAATGGGAAGGGGAAGGGTAACCAGTGCCCAGGGCTTTGTGAAGGAATGTCAGCAACAATGGCCAGCCGCCTCTAAAGCTAATGGCATAACTTGATGCGTGTCTTAGTGTGTTTTGGAGCATGCACACACGTGTGTGCACACAGTCACAGAGAGTTCTCCAGTGCGTTGGGGAGGAGGATATATGATCTCAGCACTTAGAGCATGCGATTTCCACTAGAGCATCTCCCTCTGGAGGGAGCTATGTGACACAGGTGCCTGCAGTAAGGAGCGGGGCACTGGGGTCCTTGCACACCTTGCTTTCTCCTCAGAAGGTAGATGGCAGGGAAGTGGACACTGTTACCCCGTGTGCCACCCTCTGCTTGGACTCCGAGTCTCATCCTGGGCTGACACTTGGAGTTGTCAGTCGCTAATCCTGAATAACCTCTGTCATGTCATGGAAGTGCAATGTGTGCGGTTTCCCCACCTCCAAATTAGGTGTGATGACCTTCTGCGCTGACTTTAGGTCTGTCCCCTCCAGAAAGCTCCTTATGCTGTCTTCCCATCTCACCTCAGGGTGTTGGGTGTTTCAGAGCTGCAGAAATACAACTCAAGGACAAGGAAATCTGATGGCATGCCTGGATCTCATGTGAAGTGCCCAAGAGGTGCCATGTGCAGAGCACAGCGTTTCTTGTTCTGATTTGGGAGTTAGATGCTCTGGAGCCACTCCCAGATGGTAAGGTTTGAGAAGGATATAGGAGGGAAGGAGAGGCAAGTTCTCTTTGGAGGGGTGCACCACCCCAGGGGGACGCTTGTGAGACTCTCACTTGGGCAGCGCTGCGTTGTCAGATTTAGTGGGCAACGCAAAAAAAAGTGCAGAGGTGAGCCTGAGGGAATGAGAAGCAGTGAAGGTCTGAAATCTTGGCTGGGTTGGTTCAACGCGGGGAACACAGCAGTCGGGGTCGTACAGCAGCTTTCCCTTCTCCCCAGAACGTCACGCTTCACAGGGTGACCAGAGGCAGAACGTGACCTGCACTTTGTCCCCAAGGAGTTTGCTCTGGAGCTGGAATGGCCACTGTTTATAGTTCGTGTGTTTGTCACAGCTGTGAAATCGGCTGAAATGTGGAGTGTGAACTTTGGGTTGGGTTGCCTCTTTTGGCTTGCAGAAAGCCTGGAATGGTAGTGGGAGAGCTCTGAACTACCTCATTATAATCCTGATGGGATGTTAAGAGTGGCCTCAACAGCACTTAAGTGCTTGTTATTTTACTGCCAGGTGATTTAGAAGAATCGCTCTTTTAGTTTGCTTGTTTCCCTGCCCCTAATAACTTCTGAGCCTTTCTCAAGTATCAGCTGAAATCTCCAACAGCTTCTCTTCCACGCTCTGAAAACTTCCAGTTCCTCCTGGAAGCTGTTTTCACATTTAAAAAAAAAAAAAAGAAAGAAAGAAAAAAGCATGCGGAAAAAAACAAGAACAGAACTGTACGGAGTTAACCACCAGTTTGTTTGCTGTGCTATTGATTTCTCCATTTGATTGATTCAAGCTTTATTTTGCAATGTGAATTACTGACTCCTCCCTAGCCCGTTGTCTTTGTTCCACACAGGGGTGGAATCGGGCTACTCCAGGATACTTGGGGTGAAGGATACAAGCTCCTGCACACAAGTTAGTGCATTAAGCATTTGCCAGACACACCACAGTTCATACCATACCAAGTTCTTGTGTGACTTGCTGCTGCCTCTTGTTTTCAAGATAGTTTTGAGCGTTTTTGTTGTTTTTTCCCTCTGGCTGCTCACAGACAAGTTCCAGGTGTTCAGGAGGAAGACGCTTCCGAATACATCATACCTGCAAAAAATGAATGTGCTAAGCTTTGTCAAAAGCAAACTCAGAGACCAGCAGCTCCCGATGTGCCCTTGTGCCCCCCTCCCATGGCCAATGCCCACGCTCAGCTCCGCGGCTGGCCCTGTGGATCAGCTGCCTCAAGCACCTGCGTGGTGCTCGCGCTGGTGCCCGAGGGCTCGCGCGGGAGATGCGAGGCTCTGACGTGGGCTGCTGCGCTTGGGTGTCCATGCATGATGGCTTTTGCTGGCTAGGCTGGGGTCCCACACACATGCGTGCACAAAAACATAATTGGGATTAGAGTGGATCAAAACCAGACTGGGAGCCAAAAAGGTCAGACAGTCATGGAAAAATTGGAGCTCAGTGCAGAGGAGACGGAGCTGCAGCGCGTGCGAGCTGTGCAGTAATCAGTGCACTGGGATTGCTGCTCCTAAGCAGCGCATCGAGCTCAAGGCTTACACAGTGCAGTCCCACTGCTGCTTCCAGAAAGGAACCAGGGAGAAAAGTTACAGGGAGAGGGACAAGAGCTTTGGGCAGCTAATGGAGCTGAATACCTGGGGTGGTTTGGGAAAGACAGGGTTGAAGAGTGGATTGCAAACTGCCTGCAATCGGTAAGCACAAAGCACAACTGAGTTTTGTCGTTCGTTTTTTTGTGTTTGTTTGTTTGTTTGTTTCCTTTTAATGCTCACCAGGACGGGGCAGAGAAGTAAACTGAACTGTAGCAGGAGCAATCGAGGACAGGCTGAGCGGGGCTCAGGCGGGACTCCTGGGTAAGGCCCAGGTCGGACAAAGCTCTGCGGCTGGGGGCCACCTCACATCGGAGCTGCGCTGCGGGCACGCCGGCCTGTCCCGTTGCTTGCCGATCGGTCCTACCCGCGTTAACCAGCTCCCGGAGCGATGCCTCCGGTGGAAACGCCGGGCCTGCCCCTGGGCAGGCGGCGGGGCGGTCCCGGAGGAGATGCAGCCGTGGGGAAGCGCAGGGCAGAGACCGGGGACCGGGGACCGGGGACCGGGTATGAGCCGCAGCCCCGAGGCCGCCGAGCCCGGGTCGGCCGCCCGCTGCCACCGACATGTGAGTGTCCACACACGTGTGCGCCGCCGCGCCGCCAGCCAGCCACTCAGAGAGCGGTATTCAAATCTCTGTTCAGTACCGGCCAATGAGAGGGGAAGGGGAGGGGCCTCGCTCCCCGCAGTTCCCACGGGGAGCTTCATTCAAAGGGGAGCTCGGCGGGCAGCGAGGTGCTGGGAGCCGTAGGGAAGTCGAGGTACTGGGGGCACTGGGAGGCACTGGGGGTAGCGGGTACGGCTGCCTGGCTGTATGCATGCGTGCCAGAGGCCATGGGGAGCGCAGCATTACGCTGGCAGCAGGCCCCAAACGTCCCGTGGGATGTGGGGAGTAATGATTTGCCCATCAGGCGGTGCGGTGCTGTGGGCTCCGGCCACGGGTGGCAATCCGTGGGCAGGGGTGGACGGCGATGTTGGGCAGTTTCTTGCTGCATTCCTTGCAGGTGAGTGCCTAGGCTCGTGTCTGCTGTGACTGAGTGAAGAACGTGTGCCCCATTGCAAGGAGGGAGGCTGCAAGGGCAGCGCTGGTGCAATTTGCAGTCCTGCGAATGAATGCACTGGCAAACAAAAATTACAGCTGGTTTCTGTCATCCCCAGTTGGCACTGGGTGTTTTGGGGAGCAGCTGTAGTCTCAGTCAGCTGCTCTGACTCAAGCGTCCACGTTTAGGGGAGCAGCGGCGTGCTCACATCGGGGATGCTGGACTCATCCCTACACTGATCTCCTGTCTGTTGGTGCTTCCTTGGGACAAATTAAGCAGAGCCCTCCCAGCACAGATCACATCCTCAAATTAAAGGACTCGCTCTCAAACCCAGCAGGATAGAGGAGGTGATGATGGGAAGGATGCTTGAGGGAAAGCCAGGGTACACGTGTGGAGCCCAGCTGTTGTGCTAGCAATGCTCGTTGCCCTTTGCAGTGCTGCAAGCAACTATCCCACGGGTCTCAAATGTTTCGGTGGGATCAACAAGTTTAGGAAAAGCTTTAGTGGGTTTGCAAGTTTGCTAGGCTGCTCATAGCTATCTCTTTATGAGCAACATAGTCATGAGGAAAGATTTCCTTTTCGTGCCTTTTAGCATAGCTCAAGGTAAGAAAGCTTTCTGCAAAGAAAAGAGCAGGACCTGAGTATTGTTCCCTCAGTCCTCAGGGACTCCCAAAATGACTGTGTCAGCAGTCGTTTGAGGGTGCAGAGCAGTGCCCCCTTCTAAAAAAGGCTTCTGCTGGATCATACCCTTTGATTATATGTAATTATGTGGGTCATACTGATGGCCTTGCATCTGGATGCCCTTCGATTCCAGTCTTGCCAGCCAAAAGTAGCAAACTTTGGTCTGCGAATAACATTTGTGCCTCCACAGGAGCCTGGGGGGTTGAAAGCTCTGGCTTTCCGCTGCTGTTCCTTCCTCCTCTTCCTCCTGGCTGCTCCCTGCAGCCCAGCAGCCAAAGCGTCTTCGTCCCTGCTATGGATGATGTCACGTTCGGTAGATGACGTGCCCTGCGCCAACTTTGAAGCCAACATATTTGCAAAGAGCCTGTGCCAGCACTGTTTCCGCGTCCTGAGGGCTCACCAGCATGCTAACCAGGTGATCCCTTCCATCCCACCTGGAGGCTATGAATACTGCATTAAGGGCCTCTTTGTTCAGCCCTGGGACTTTGTAGAGATGGAAATCCCTAACACAAAGGCTCAGCCAGGCTTTCCAGGCAGGGAGTCCATGGTTTAACTGTGCCCGGACCAGACCTCGGCAGGGAAGGGCTGGACGCAGTACGAGGGGCTTGATAGATCCTGGAAGGGAAAGCAAGGAGGTCCCAGGTGCAAATACATGCAAGTAAACAGCAATGGGGAGGGAAGGCGGATTGGCAAAGCAGGGACTAATCCTGGATTTAATCTCTGCTTGATGCCTGCTGGCATTTTCAGGCCGCCTCACTTAAAATACTGTCCTGCCAGACCTCCCTGGGGCTACAGCAAGCTGTTCCCGGAGGGGAAAGTGGAAGGGGATAAATCTCATGGGATTTTGGGCTCTGGATAGGTCAGTCCAACCCAGTCCTTCAGCACGAGCCGCTTAGCTGCGGCGAGCTGCATCCAACCAGGCGTCAGCCGGTTTCATGTTCACAGAGGGTTTCGTGTTGTTCGCTGTCCTGCCAGAGCGACTGGCCTGGGGTCATGAAATAGTAATGAGCCTCCCGCTCTTTCCTGCCCTCTCCCCCTAGCCCCGGGCCCTCTAAGGTTACTGCAGCCCTTTGCCTGCGGTCTGCTCAGAGCTGCCTCTGAGCGAATCCTGGCGCGGGCGAGACGCTGGAGGGAGGGCAGCGCGGGCACCCCACTGCTGCTCCTAAGCCCTGCAGGTAATGGGGCTGGGGGGTCCAGGCCTGGGGCAGGGGGGGTGCCGAGGTGGGGCTGCAGCCTTCCCCATGGAAATCACGCTCTCTCCGGGCACCCTGTCCTCTCCTGGGACTGTCCACGTGGCGAGGGAGCAGCAGCAATGCAGAGGGTTCCCTGAGCCCTCATCCGCACGCGCTTTCTCTGGGATGGCTGCAGCACTCATCATCAAATAGGAGCTTGGTGTGCCTCTTCAGCCTCCGGAAATAAGAGAAAAATCTCCCCGGTGGGCTGGGAGAGAGCTTCAGAGGCCAGGCTGCTCTCAGAGGATGTAGAAGAAGCAGGTGTTTCCCGAGGGCGGCCTTCTTCCTCATCCCCGGCACAGTGACGGCACCGCTGCATCCCCTTCCTCCTCGCAGGAGCATGCCGTGGAGGTGGCAGGGCGCGACGCCGGCACTGACGCAGACCCAGGCGGGCCCTGGGATGCCGTCCGCATTTTAGCACCCCGGTGCGAGGTGTACGTCTGCGTGGGCCGAGCAAACGGGACAGCACGGTGAGTGCCAGCCGGCAGCCGTGCTGCTCAATGAAGCCCCTCAGTGCGAATGGTGGGGGGGGGGGGGGGGGGTNGAGAGCAGGAGGAGGTCGGACGCGATGTCGCTGATGCTCTGCCTGGGAAAAAAACCCTTCTGCCTGGGTTCCTCTTGGCTGTCCCAGGAGAGGGTGCTGCTACCTGTCCCCAAGTTCTGTGGCCATGCTGACCACCAGCTGTCCTCTCTCCCTGCTCCACAGCTGGCACCAGGGCAGGGCACGTCCCCTGCTCAGCCCCGGAGCTGAGAGCGAGCACGGAGAAACTGGCACCGAACCCCGCACCCGTGCCAAAGCCAACTCCACGCTCGCCAGGGTGAGATGGATGTCTCTCTTGGTTTGGGTTATTTCAGTCTCCCCAGCCCCCTGTCCCCCAGTGCCACTTCTGCTGGGCACATTCAGAAGCTCCTGAGATGCCAGAAGGGATCAGCTGAGACCTTTCATCCCGCAAAGCAGGCTCTCCCTCTAAAGAGCACATCAGATTCACTGCTGGGTTCCCCCGTGCGGGCTTTCCTGTGTTACTCCTTGCCATCCTAGCTGACGTTGGGCTGAGGCCACCTTATGCTCCCCCAGCTCCTCTCCTGGTCCTGTTTAACCAGCAGCTTTGGGCTGAATGGGCTGTAACTCCTCATACGTGCTCTTTGCCTCCTTCCAGCCCACAAGCGGTAGCTTGCTGTCCCCATTGCAGAGACCTGCTCTATCTTGTCTCCCAGGACTGGGAAATGACCAGGCTGTGGGACAACACTTTGGGATCGGGCAAGCGGGACACGATGAGCTACAGGGGCCACAAGGATGAGGTGCGGCCGCGAGCACTGCAGGCAGACAGACCCAGGTGGGGTCAACCCCATCCCTCTGGATCCTGGGTGAGGACAGAGGCCCCGAGCTTTAGGAAAGAAATCTGCCCACCAAAAGCAGGTACACTTGATTTTCTCCTGTGCTAGATCCTAGTTCTGGTTTGCTTTTCACCCAGGAACCTTGCTGGGGGTGTCTGAAGTTGACAGCAGATCTCTATTTAGATTTAGCATCGCTTTATCCAGTGCCCATTCTGGTCCCAGGAGGTTTTTGAAACCTCCACAGGAGTCATACGAAAGGATAAGGCCCAGAGCCTGTGAGACAGCATCTCTTGGCGTGCTGACCATGAAATGCAGGTCTCCCAGGTGTTATCTCCTGCATGGCTTGCTGTGCCTGTGGTCTGCAGTGCTGTATCCCCACCTGCAGAGAGTCTGGGTTCTCCCTCTGCCCTCCTGGACTGTTCCTAGCTCTCTCCTGAAGATCTGCTTTGCCATAGACACGGTAGCACCCCGCATCACCCATGCCTCCCCCAATAACAGCCTTCTCCCCCTCCCAGAGCGTGGTCCCACCAGCCAGAAGCCCGAGGAGAGCTGGGCAAAGCACCGCACGGAGAGCAGCTATTTCTCCCTGGAGCACCGAAAACCTGACCCTCCCTGGGCTCCCTCCCCACCGCATCCTGGCCGCAGCTCCTCTCTGGCCCCCGGCATCCCAGCCGGCAGTGGCAGATGCCTGGCATCCTCCTCCCGGGCTGGGGAGCCCCACGGGCACCCCAGCAGTGGGGGCACGGAGGGGAGGCGCGGGCTGGAGAGGCAGGAGTACACAGTGCTGGCACATCTGCCCAAGCCCAAGCGCCTCGGCCACGCGGAGGCTGTCGACTGCTGCAGCTCCCGCACGCTCAGCCCTGGCCGGGTGGAGGTGGAAAGGATATTTGGCTGCGAGCGCAGGTGAGAAGCAGTGGGGCTCTGCATTGGGTTGTCCCCGTGTGCTGTCGGGGGGCCCCCCGCCTCTGAATCTCCATGCCTTGGAGGGAGCAGTGCTGGATGTCAAAGCTCGGCTTTGGAGCTCCCACCCTCTTCATCCTCCCAGCCACGTGTGCTGTGGAGCTGGGGGAGGTGTGGAAAGGGGAGAGGAGAGAGGAGGTCCCCACTCCCAACGTTAATGGCTCCCCAGGGTCACTGCAGGAGCTGCTCAGGAGGGGATTAGGGATGCTGAGAAGTCCCCGGTGCCGGTTAGATCTTTGGCTGGAGAAGCACGAGTGTCTCCGGCATTGACAGCCGGACAGGTGGCACGAGGCAGGCAGGGATGTAAACAGGGGCTGGGCAGTGGGAAGTGCCCTGGGCTGCGTGGGTGGGATAGCAAGGAGCAGGTGGAGGGGAGCTTAAGGAATGGCACGAAGGAGATGCGGGTGAGGAAGCAGGGCGCAAAAGCTGGGGTGGTTACAGCAGTGGGGCTGAGGCTCCAGCGCATGGGGCAGGCAGAGATGCGTGGGGCTGGAGCTGTGCTCGGGCAGCAGCCGGACAGGCTGCGTGTGCCTGCAGGAAATCGGAGACGCTGGAGGCTTTCCAGGCCCTGGAGGAGGGCCGCGTGGAGCGGCTGGATGGGAAGACCCCGGTGCCGCCCAGCAAAGGCCGGGCAGGTCGGAGGCAGTCCAGCCCCAGCTTGCCCAGGGAGGTGAGTCCTGCTGTTTTCCCCTATTCCTGCCGCAATGCTTCTCTCTTCCACTTTCTCCCCTCCTTCCCTACGTTCCCAGCCCTTTCCTTGCAGCCCACTGTCCCCATCAGCAGCCAGGTCTTTCTGCTCATGAACGCCAGCAGCCCCTTCACCATTTGGGTACAGGAGGCTTCCCGCTACAGGCTGGCTCTGTGCACGGGGCTGCAATTGCTGCAGTGCCTTCCATCTGGGGAATTACTCAACCAACCTGTCTCCCAGCCCTCATCCCACGTTATCTGTCACCTTGCTGTCCCTTGTGAGTGCATTTTGGCTCCCTGGAGGACTCTGCTCTCTGCCCTCTGTGTCCCTAGGGCCAGCGGCTCTCCTGGCACCTCGAGCAGCGCAGCAGAGACCCCAAGGAGCCCCGGCGCTCTCCCAGCCCAGCTCGGCACCCGGGGAGCACTGCGGACCCCCTGCACCCCATGTGCCCGTCCCCACGGGCAGAGAAGGACTGGAGGAAACCAAGGGAGCCTGTGAGCCCCCCTCGGCGGGTGGAGAGGGGCAGCAGCAGCCCGCGCTCCCCCAGCCCCACTTGCAGGACGGAGCGGAGGGCAGGGAGGGCCACGAGCCCTCCCCAGCGCTCAGAGAAAGACTGGAGGAGCCGAGCGGAGAGGGGCCGAGCTGCCTGGCAGGCTGGGAGCATGGGGAAAGCTCCGGAGAGGAAGAGCCCAGAGGACTCCCTGCACCCCCTGAGCTGCGGGAAGGGCTCAGATAGCAGCAGGCTGGGCCGGGCAGGGCCCCCACGGTCCGTGAGTCCCCCGGCACGGACAGAGAGCACATGGAAAAGCCAAAAGGAGATCCCGCCCAGCCCAGCACGGGGGGCAGAGAGGCGATGGGGGAACCCAGGGGAGCCGCTGCACGCTGGGGGCCCTGGGAAGCAGCCCGAGCACAGCTGGCAGAGCCTCCAGGAAAAACTGCAGCCTCCACTCCCCAGGAAGGGCACAGACTGTGACTGGAGAGGCCGAGGGAAGCCCCTGCGTCCTGTGAGCCCAACACGACCGCTGGAGCAGGACTGGACAGGCCATGGAGATGCCCGCCAAGCTCAGAAGTCAGAGAAGGACTGGAAGCTCCAGGAGAAGCCCCTGTGCCACGTGGACTTGATGCACCAGCTGGAAAGGGACTGGAGAAGCCCTGCTAGATGTCTAGATGTCTGGCCACGGCCAGATGACAGCTGGAGAAGGCCTGAGAGTCCAGCACAGCAGCTGGAGGATGACTGGAAGGGGCCTGAGCACACCCAAGACTCAAACAACCCAGAGAAGCCATTGGAAAGTGACTGGGGGAACAAGAAGCTTCTTGTTTATCACGTGAGTATGGCCGAGGAGTGAAAATGTGGGCAGGAGCCAGAGCTGGTGGGGACCCCGCTGTCAGGCGTAAAAGCAGCGAGCGTCTTTGCCTGCGCAGAGCAGCGTGGCGACTCGGTTTGCAGTTCTCCTTGCTGGCCAGGGCAGAAGCAGGTTGAACACATGCACACGCGTACACCCAGCCTTCCTGCTCCTCCAGCATCCCCTTTTCCCCTGGGTCCGAGGAGCAGTGCTGCCCTCCTGGCACTGGGATGCTTCTTTCTGCCCTGCGCTGGGAGGGGGATGCTCGGGTCTGGGGGAAGCAAGAAGAGCTAAAGCCAGGGGGTTTAGTCCTCTCACTTTCTCTTCCTGCAGTCCCAGCTGGGTAAAGGTGCCTTCCCACCGCAAAGCTCCTCAGGAAGCCAGCACTTTAATGCCAGTGAGAAACGCAACAAGGTAGGGAGCCAGACCCGGGAGCGGGGCTGGGAGGGCTCAGCATGCACCTTTGCCCAGCACCACACGGCACGCCTCCGTCGCCGTCACCTCCTGGGTACTGGGCTATCACACCCTGCGGGACGGCGGGTGTTACACCTGTTCCTGTCTTCCTATGCCCATTTCTCAGATGGGAAAACTGAGGCACAGGGCCTTTTTTCAAGGCCGGAGAGGGGTGAGCAGTAGACCTGGGGCTAAAACCCCCTCTGAGTTGCTTTCCTTCCTTTTCTTGCCTGGTGACGAGATGGCACTGAGCGTTTTGCAGGCACAAAGCGGGCCACGAAGCCCGCTTTAGCGGCACGGAAGACGATGCGCCGCATCGCGCCGGGGTACCAAAACCGGTGCGGGAGGAGCCCCGGGAGCCTGCACAGCCGCCAGCTGCGCCCAGCTCCCCGTCCCCGTGCGACAGCCGCCCCGGCCGGCTGCTCCCCGGGCTCCGCACGTCCCACAAGGGCAGACGGCGGCCGGGCGGGAGCCTCTGAAACCCGAAACCGGAGCTCCGCTCCCTTCCG
>VXAL01003431.1:53332-80664 GCA_013399475.1 Chauna torquata
TGGTGGGGCCGCGGGAGCCGCCCGGCCGCTGAAGCCGCCCCGCCGCCCTGGCTGCCAGCGCCCGGCCCCGCCGAGCCCCCGCCATGACGGTGAGTCCGGTACCGGCACCGGGGTCCCCCCCCCGCCCTCATCTCTGCCCGGTCCCGCCCGCCTCCTTCTCCCCGGGGCTGGCGGGGAGCCGGCTGCCCGCCCCTGCTGCGCCCTCCTCGCCGCTGCTGGGCTCCCCGCTGGTGATAAAGCGGCTTCTGCGGCAGCGCCCCACGCGTGGGGGTGGCCTCGCGGCAGCTGAGGCCCGCGGCGCGGGTGTCAAAGCCTTGTGCGTCCCCCCGGGGGGGACGGGATGCGGCACCCGGGTCCCCTGCCGTCCCGGGAGGGAGCTGCTGGAGCGGAGGTGCCCTGGTGGAGGGGCCGGGCCGGGCCCGCAGGCGTCCCCGCGGGGAGGGAGAGCCCATCGCCCGCTCGCTTTTGCGGCACGGATGGGTTTGGGGAGCTTGCGCGGCCCTTCCAGCCTCAGAGCGGTTTTGCTTGCGCTAAACAGAGCCAGAGCGGCTCGCTTTGTGTTTTAGCCTGGGGCCTTTCCTGGTGGAGAGAGTTCCCTTTTTGGAGGAAACGCGCTTTTGGGGAGGCTGGGAACCCCTGGTACGACCTCCGTGGTGGGAAGGAGGCGAGAGGAAGCAGCCCTGGGCAACGTGCCGCAGGTGGCCCTGTTGGAGCAGGGGTGACCTCCAGAGGTCCCTTCCAACCGCAGCCGTCCTGTGGTCCCGCCAAGCGCTGCTGCGGGACCCGCAGCCCTGAGGGGAGCAGGAGGAGCAGGAGGCGCGGTGACGGCGGAGGAAGGAGCGCACCTGAGCGCCCCGTCCCCTTTGGCACGGGGCTGGCGGCACCACCCAGACTTTCTGCCTGGCTGGGCTCCACCGAGGCGAGGTGCTCCCGTCCCTCCTGTCCATCGACTTGAGTTCTTTCGCTTTGTTGCCTTCTCTTCTCCATTTCTTCACCCTGGGCTCCGGCTCCTTTGTACCACCCAGGAGTAATTCTTCCACTCCCACCCCATCCCCTTTCCTTCTTTGGTGTTTACATTCTTCAGATACTTGCAGGCTGTTATCACGTCCCTTGTATCCCTTCCTCAGCCGGAGCAGGCAGCCAGCTCTCCGCAACCTGGTGCGCTAAGCCAGCCCCTCCGGATGTCACCCATGTCCCCAGCTGCTTGGTGCTGGACCCCCCTGGTACCTTTCCCTGGTCCCCGTGCAGGGCCGGGTATAACCCCGCAGGGCTGGGCGTTTCGCTGGGGCGCATCCTGCTGCATCCGTGCATCTCAGCTGTTTGTTGTCCGGCCCCCGGATCTCTCGGCAGCTCTGCTTTCCTTCCCGTTTCCTCCTCCTGCCCCTGGCCTTTTCCTCAGGCAGGGGATTCAGTTCAAACCTTGCCCTGTTCTCTGCTTGTATCCCCAGCTTTTTACTCCAGATGACGAAGCTGGATTTGGTTGCGGAGGAAAGCAGCTTTAAACGCTTTGGGCAGCGATTGATGTCTCGTCCTGCGCTACCCGCCCTGCTACAGCAGAAATACTGCAAAGGTGGTCGCAGAGCTGTGACTGAGGGTGGCGGGGAGAAAGGGGCCCGTTCTGCCTGGTGCCACTCACGTGCTCAGGCGAAGCCCGCAAGGGGGATTTGCTGGCCCTGGTAATGTGTCCAGGGCGGT
Organism: Chauna torquata; assembly: GCA_013399475.1. Taxonomy (NCBI): domain Eukaryota; kingdom Metazoa; phylum Chordata; class Aves; order Anseriformes; family Anhimidae; genus Chauna; species Chauna torquata. The sequence continues at coordinate 55,028 of VXAL01003431.1, forward strand.
AATGTCCAGCGTGTGTTGGCAGGGCTTGCCTGATCTTTTTGCAATTTTTTCCCAGCGGTATGCGTCGTGTTCGTTATTTCAGCAATTACTGCTTTGGCGTGGTAAATCCTCGATGAGATGAGCTCTAGCTGATCTGCACAAAAGCCTCCCCAAAAGTCCTTTCGCTCCCTCTCTCGGTCCGTTGTCCTTCCACCTCTGATCTGGCCCCCAGGACTTGGAGCCCGCGCCGTAGCCATCGCTAAGGCACTTTCCTAAAAATCCAAACTCGACGAGAAAGCGCAGCGCTCGTGCTGAGTGCCCCTCGGGGAGCCGAGCGTGCCTGGCTCTCCCGCCCCGCACACGTGCGTGCCGGGAGGGGAGGTCGTGCCGAATGTTTCGCCTCCTTTCCTTCCCTCCTGCCGCTCCCAGTCCGGAGCCAGCGCTGAAGTCACTGGATTGGAAGGGATAACGGCAAAAAGGGTGGAGCCGCCACCACGGGGAAGGAATTAATTTTCAGAGCGCTTTCGCAGGGCGGCAGGGACGTCTGGGTCTGCGGGAGCGGCCGAGGGGATGCGTGCGTCCCCCTTGGTCCCCAGCCACCAGCACCGCTCATCGCCTCCGCTCCCCGCGCCCGCTCCAGCCGGCCTGCAAAGCCGAGCCGCCCTGGAGGAAGGGGCACTGGGCTTAATTATTTGCTGGTGCAGCTCCTCCTGAGCCAGCGGAGTTGGGAGGAGGAGCGGTTCCAGCCTGTTCGGCCGAGAGCGAAGCCAGGGAGAGCAGTTCCCCTGAGTCAGCTCTCCGGCGTGGCACTTCTGGAAGGAGATAAACTGGTTGGGATGCCGTACCGATGGCGTGAGGTTAGGAGGCGGTGGAGGGGGGGAAAGCTTCTTTCTAGCAGGGGGTGAGCTGGATGAAACTCTGCTCATCCTCATCTTCAGGAGCCGTGGCCTGAGGCTGGGCAGAGGGAAGGCTCTGCAGAAGGAGAGAAGCCCCCCAGTGCCTCAGAGAGGATTTGTTCTCCAGCTCTGGTTTTGACTCTGATTTGATCTCCAGCCTCGGGCGGAGTGTTTAAATGCAATGTGTTTTCACCGCTGTTAAATTGCCTCCTGCACGTTTGCGGTGAGGGCTGGTTCATTGAGCCGCTCGTGTCTTTAATAAGTGGTCGGTGGTGAAGTTGCTGGCGGGATGTACCTCTGGGGCACGGATGCCCGGAGTTTGAACGAGGTGTGTCTGGTTCTTTGCGACCTTGCCTCCTTCTCCAAAACCCAGCCTGTCCGGCGGCAGATCAACATTCCCTTCTGCACAATCTCCTCGCCCCTGCCTCCCTCTCCTATCTCTGAATAAATATCTCCAAGGCACCTTGTGGAAACCTCCCTGCTGCATATTTTCCTTTAATTTTTTTTTTTTTCCACTCTTTCCTTATCTCCTGTTTCCTCTTACAGGAATGATTGCCTGTTGCTGAGAGCTAAATCCAGTCCTCCTCCGCCACTGGGTCCTAAACCCCCACGCGTTTCCTAAAAGCGATGCCAATCTCTTTTCACTTGCTGTTCCCCCGCTGGGGACTCTGCTCCCATGCGCTGGCGTGAAGAGACCTTTTGTGGGTTCCAGCACACGGTAACCCTCTGCTTTGTCCTTTCTTCTCCAGCCAGATCTCCTCAATTTCAAGAAGGGATGGATGTCCATCCTGGACGAGCCAGGAGAGGTAAGCCCGACCTAGAGCCTGCCTCTCGCCCCAGCCCTGTTGGTCCGGTTCCCCACGTGAGCAGTGGTTTTTCCTTCCCCTCTTGGTGTGGTCGCTCCCGCTGCGGGGAACCTCCGCTCGAGGTGCCGCGGCATCGCACCGCTCTGAGCCGAGGGGCGCGAGGGGGAGGTGGAAGGGGAGAAGGGGGAAGAGCCTCGAGGCTGAGAGGTCGCGGAGCAGCATGTTCCTCCCTGTTCCTGTGTTTCCCTCGGTAACCGTCTATCCTTTCCCCTCCTGTCTTTTTCCCTTCCCTCCCCCTAACCGGTCTGCCGGCAGTGGAAGAAACATTGGTTCGTGCTGACCGACTCGAGCCTGAGATATTACAGGGACTCGAACGCCGAGGAGGTAAGCACGGGCGGCATTTCCTGAGCCTCTGTTCTTTCCTGGCCTTGTCCACATGGCACGAGGGGGAGAGGAACGCGGCCGCTGGCGCGGCCACCTCGCCTCCGTGCAGGGGAGAGCGTCCTGTCCTTGTGAAAGGAGCCAGAGGTGGCCAGCGTCTCTTTGAGACCTCATCCTGATCCATCATTCATCGTGAAGAGTCCGTGGGGGGGCTGTCGTGGTGGGGAGTGAAGGGAAGGGCTGACCCCTCGGGCTGGGCTGCTCTGATGCTCCCTGACTCTTCCTCCTCCCAGACAGCGGAGCTGGCCCATGCTTTGGTTAGGGTGGCAGGGGCTTTTTCAGAGCCGGGCTTCCACTTACGCCCTAGAGGGTGGCTGTGCTTTCAGGCCGATGACCTCGATGGCGAAATCGATCTCCGCTCCTGCACAGACGTGACAGAATTTGCGGTGCAGCGCAACTATGGCTTCCAGATACATGTGAGTGCCCGGTGGGCAGAGAGGGATGCCGGGTGGGAACGGCTGGCTGCTCCCTCCCCATCCGCATCTCTGGCGCAGAGATTCAGGCAGTGCAAACCTCGTGCCAGGATGGCAGGGGTAGTTGGTGACATGCCCAGCACCCAGAGGGTCGGACTGCACTGGCCGGCCTTTGACCAAACGTGCTGGCAGGGTTTCTTTTACCTTTGCTTGGAGATGGCCTCCTGAGGGATGTGAAAGAGGCTTCCCCACAAAGAGCATGGCTCTGCTGCCAGCCCTCTGTGTGTCCCCAGGAACCTGAGACAGAGGGTGACATCTCTAGCGGGTGCAACAGGGGCTGCAGAGTTTCGTAAAAAGCCTTCAGTGAGCTGATGCTGTGCGAGCGGGCGCCTGGTGGTCCTGGGAGACCAGCGGGAGCTGCCTGCGTCTCCAGTGGGCGATGCCGGACCCTCCGTCCTGTCTCCGTTGCAGACAAAGGATGCTATCTTCACGCTGTCAGCGATGACCTCGGGCATCCGGCGCAACTGGATCGAGGCCCTGAGGAAGAACGTGCGCCCTGTCAGTGCTCCGGATGTCACCAAGTAAGAGCTGCCTGCTGTCGGGTCTTCTCGCATCCCCCGCTCCTGGAGGGGCAGAGGCTGAGAAGGCCGTGGGGGGTCTGTGACGAGGAGAGCGCTGGGCATGCAGGAGGTTGCTGCCAGCCCTGAGCTGGGCACGTTCAGCTGTTCTCCACTTCCTGGGGAAAGCTTGTTTTCCACACGCGCAGGCAGAGCTGCCAAGCGACGTGATGCAACCGCTCTGTGCTCACGCAGTGTTTTTCGCAAGGCTGGGTTGAGCAAAGGCTGAGCTGTGGGTTTGGCCGGCAATGCACGGGGGCCATTTGTCCCTCCCCACGCTGCACCTCTCCTTCACCTGCTGCCGCTCTGGTTTCAGGCTTTCCGACTGCAACAAGGAAAACTCGATCCGTAACTGCATCCCACCAAAGGGCTCGCTGCGGGTGGAGGAGCAGCAGCGGCCGGGCTCCGAGGGGAGCACCAAGGGCAGCCCCTGGAAAGCAGATGGGCAGCGTCATGCCTTCGACTACGTGGAACTGTCCCCCTTGCAGCAGGACCCCCACAATCAGGGGTCCCCGCCGAGGACAAGAGGGAGCTTGAGGGGGTCAGAGCGAGCCCCCAAGCATGAGGATCTGGAGCGGGATCTGGCCGTCCGTTCGGAGGAGAGGCGCAAGTGGTTCGAGAGCCCTGACAGCGGGGTCCCCAGCAGCGACAGTCCCTGGGGGGACTCATCCCGCAAGGCAGGGGAGTCGGATCCACCTGCTGCCCCGCTTTCGGAGGAGCAGCGGGTTCGGCTGAACGAGGAGATAGAGAAGAAGTGGCTGGAGCTGGAACGTCTGCCCTTGAAGGACTCGCGGCGGGTGCCCTTGACGGCCCTGCTGAACCAGGGCAAGGGGAGCCACGGAGACCCCAACGAGGCGCTGAAAAAGGAGGTGAGAGCTTCCATCCTCTCAGAAAGTGGGTTTCTGGTGGCCCCTTAGCGCATTCCCCGTGGGTTCGTGCCTCCCTGGCAGCAGGAGGCTCTGCAGAAGAGCAAGGCCACCTTCCCTATGTTGGTGGCATCACTTGCACGGAGCTGCATTTCCTGGGAGCGTGTTTGTTGCCTCCTTTCTCGAGCCGCTCTCAAGCCTACAAACACTTCACCTCCCAGGCCTGGAAAGGAGCAGCACACGTGCCTGTCCTGGCAGCTAAGCATCCTCAAGTGTGGATCCACCTCTGGAGGAGAGTGTGTCCATCTCCTCCCCTCCTTGCTGGCGTTTACCAGGCTGGGGCTGGCTTCACCACGCTGCTCCCTTTCCGTGCTGCCATCCCTGCGACTGTGCACGTTCCTCCCCGTCCTGCCCACAGCTGAGCATCTCTCTCCCCTCCCTGGCACAGGTCCAGTCACTGCGGGCACAGCTGGAGTCCTGCCGGGCCCGAAACGAGAGCCTTCGGGAGGCAACAAAATCCCAGGGAGACGGCCATGTGCCCCGGGGGTACATCTCTCAGGTGAGCGGGACGGGGTGAGCCCCAAACTGGGAAATGCCAGAGCCCGGACTCGTTGCCAGGCAGGCATCGCTAATCATTGGGTTGCCGTGGTGAGCCTAACTCGGCTGGGTTGTAATCAATGTTAATTACGAGAAGGCTAGCGTGTGTATTGCCCGTCCTTAAACCGGCTGGAGTCGGGGGGAACGGTGCTTCCTGCTTCCTGGCAGGAGGCAGCAGCGCGAGCACGCTGCTGGGATTTCAGGATGTGGCGTAGGTGGGGAAGGAGGCGGTGGGGGAAGGAAATTCAGGCTCCTGGGGAGCTGCCTGTTGCAATGGGCTGGCTGCACCTAGCCCAGATAAAAGAAAACCACAAGTCACGTGGAGCCGGTTTGCAGGTGCTCTGTGATCTTGGTTAACATTTACAGCTCACAGGCCTCTATATGGTCAAAAAAAAAAAAAAAAGAGTGGGGAGAAATGGCATCTTATCTTCCTGATTACTTGGCTCCAAGGCCAGTGTTTCATACACGAGACCAAACTTCACCTCCCAAAAGGGCTCGTTCTCTCTCGATTTACTGATGTTCAGAACTAGCCTGTGGGCAGGTCACTGAATTGATCCCTCGCCTTTTCCTTTCCTTTTTTGACCTGTGAGGCAGTTGCCTGCTTGCCTCGTCTCAGCAGAGAGGAGCAGGCAGCGAGGGCTTGCGTTCCCACAGAGTGCTGTTCTAGCACCGCCCGACGCAGTGGTTCCCTTTCTATCAGCATTCACCTTAGTACCAGGGGAAAGAAGGGGATGGCAAGTTGGGGAATGCAATGGCTTCTTAAAATAACGTTCTGGTGTGGTTAGGTGGCAAAAAACCCTTCCCAAGAAGGGAGGAGCTGTCCCGTGGGTCTCCTTCAGCTCAGAGCCGCCAGGAAGAAGAGCGAGCTGTGCGAGGAAGATCCCTAATGGCCAGGCTTTGGGGAGGGAGGGCTCTTTAACAGTGCCCAGCCAAGTCACGTGGCAATGGCAGGTATCACTTTTCTGAGGAAGAGGCTCGGTTTCCATCAATTCTGGGGATGCTGCTTCATTTAAAAGGCAAAAAGTGAGATGCGGTTCCAGCTGTTAATCTCCTCCAGCCAGGCAGTGCAGCCTGGTCCAGACCCTTCCACCAGCTTCCGCCTTGGCCAAAGAGAGGTGTTCATCTCTTGATGCCTCAGTTGTAGGAGAAGCAAGAGGAACGTTTCTTCCTCCGCAAAGTACGTGGGGCTTGCAAGACGCGCAACCCCGCTGAACACTTTGTGTTTGGTGATAAAAGCACCGCCTCACTTTCAGGAGGAAAAAAGCATACTGGGAAGTGGTGTCACTTCTCTCCAAGTGGCCCTGGACTAGAGTGAGGTTTGCAAAGTCAAACGTCGGCTCAGCAAGGTGCCTGTCCTAGTGCAGCACTTCCCCCCGTCCCCCTCTCTGGCACCTTCAAGTCCCTCACTCCTCCCGCCTGTTGTCCTTTCCCTGGCACGGCAGGAGGCCTGCGAGCGCAGCCTGGCCGAGATGGAGTCGTCCCACCAGCAGGTGATGGAGGAGCTCCAGAGGCACCACCAGCGGGAGCTGGAGCGGCTGCGGCAGGAGAAGGAGCGGCTCCTCGCAGAGGAGGCTGCAGCGACGGCAGCAGGTAGGAGTGGAGAGCAAGACGTGCCCCCGCTCCCTCCCACCTCTCCCAAATGTCTCTCGCTCCTGCCAGAAACCTGACATCCTCCTCTCCCAAAAGCCTTGGGTCTCCGTAACTCAAGATTGAGGGCAATGGGCCTCGTTTTGTTGGGTGTGGAGGACCTGTTTCCTATGTCTCGGCATCTTGAGGATGGCAGGTCTTCGCGCCGCAGGGAAGCTGTGCAGCACAGCAGCTGGGTTATCAGGGGGCCTTCTTGGCGTCCCACTGATGACCCTGCTGGTGTGATGCTGAGGCTCGGTCTCAGAGGGAGCTCAGCTCTCCTCCAGCCTGTGCTGCGAGGTCTGGTCAGGTTGGGGTGCCCTTTCTTAATCTCCTTGGCAGCTCTTGGTGCTTTGGGATGATCCTGGGAAGTGGAGAAGGTGGGGGATGCCCAGAGGGCAGAAGGGAAGGAGGAGGAACTGCAGAGACAGGTCTCTGAGCCTGCGAGAGCAAGAGCTCAGTCAGCTCCCTGCCTTGGTTTCCCCAGATGTGCCTGAGCTGGCACAGCCAGGTCCCACATCTCCTGTTGTCCTCCTCTGCAGCCATTGAAGCACTGAAGAAAGCCCACCGGGAGGAGATGAACAAGGAGCTGGGCAGGACACGAAGCTTTCAGCAATGCGGCTCGGTCTCGGATGCCCTCCAGAAGCAGCACCAGTAAGAAATCTCTCCCGCTCCCCTTGCTCAGTGCTGCTGCCCTAGCCGGGCCCCGTGCTGGTCTCGTCGCACCCATCTGAGGCTGTAGCCTCCAGCTGTCCCCACTGCTGCCTCTGCGGCTGCCTCTCCAGGGGTGGTGGGTGACAGCCAGGGTGCTGGAGCTGTGTGGCAGGGAGGTTTATCCCGTCTGGTGCCAGGAAAGCAGGATGGACCCACACAGGAGTAAGCAGCTGCCTGGCCCCCCAGCACTAGCTGAGGTCGTGGTGTTCCTGGCCTCCATTTCCCCTATAGCCTCTTCCCTCTGTGTTTGTTATGCAAAGCTCCTCCGTTTCGCCTGCATGACTTGAAGCTCCCAGAAGCCCTGTCCTCATTTTGGGAGGATGGAGAATGAAGCCTGGATCCACGCAGAGCAGTGCTTTGTGGCAAGGACTGTTGGAGGCTTTGGGAAGAAGCTGTCCGTGGCACAGGGGCAGGCGATGCCAGTGACGAGGACGGCGATGGTGGCAGGGCAGCAATGACCTGGCGCCTCTTTGGCAGGTTGGACGTGGACTCCCTGAAGCGGGAGCTGCAGGTGCTTTCGGAGCAGTACTCCCAGAAGTGCCTGGAAATCGGGCAGCTCACGGAGAAGGCAGAGGAGCGGGAGCAGACGCTGCAACGCTGCCAGCAAGAGGGGAAGCAGCTCCTCCGGAAGAACCAGGCAAGCGAGGGGCTTTCCCTGCCCACAGGGACCACAGAGCATCCTCCTTCCACAGAGGGCTGCCCCTACCTCACCTGGAGTTAAAACTCCTCTTTTTGTTCATATTCTTTCCCTTCCAAGATTTTATTGGGGCCAGTACAGCGGGAGAGCCTTGCGCGGTGCCTGCCCTGCCATAGCTCTGTTTTGCCCGCAGGAGCTGCAGACCCGCCTCTCGGATGAGATCGGGAAGCTGCGAAGCTTCATTTCCTCGCGGTGCTCCGGGGACCGGTCTGCGCAAAACAACGAGCGCAGCTCCTGCGAGCTGGAGGTACGGGCTGCCCGGGCTGCCCCGCTGCCGGGGTCTCGTCCTGGCGGCGGTTTCGGCTCGGAGGGGAGCCGTGGCGGGGCTGGGAGGCGGCGGGGCCGTGCAGGAAGGAGGCACGCAAGCTTCCCCTCCGCGCCTCTCCCGGGGCTTCTCGCATCACTTCCCCCTTCCTTCCTCTTCCACCGCCGTGCTTGCGCCCAGGGCGGTGGCCGCTGCCCAGGCTGCGGCTCTCTGCTTCCCCCTGCCTTGAGTCACCTCTGGCTCCTCTCCCCCGGCCCAGGTGCTGCTGCGTGTGAAGGAGAATGAGCTCCAGTACCTGAAGAAGGAGGTGCAGTGCCTGCGGGAGGAGCTTCAGATGATGCAAAAGGTAGGTGCTTTCCCGGAGCCCTCCTCTGCTGCTTGCTAGGGCTGGGCGCCAAGTCCCTCGCAGCAGAAGAGAGGGGCTGGGGGCAGCACCGCTTCGTGGCAGCAGGTTTCGGCTAGGTTCAGTTGGATGCTCAGGCCAAACCCTCTTGTCACCTGTGCTCCTCGTCCCTGCTTGCTCACAAAATGACCATGGCCTCATCACAGTATTCCGGTACTTAAAGCTTTAAGTGGTTACAAAGAGGCTCTTCTCTCTTCACAAGGAGCTGCGTGCAGAAGACAAGGGCAATGGGTACAAGCTGCACTGGGAGGTGCTTCATCTTGATATAAGAAAGAAATTTTCCCAGTGAAAACGATGAATCACTGGGACGACCTCCTCAAGGATGTGGTGGAGTCCCCACCACTGGAGGTTTTCAAAATGCAATTGGACAGGGTGCTCAATAATCTTGCCTAGTCTCCCTTTCCCCTTGAAGGTTGGACCTGATGATCTTCTGAGGTCCCTTCCAACCTGGGCTGTTCTGTGCTTCTCTGAAATTGTTGCCCAGCTTGGGCTGAGGTTCAGATTTTGGGCTGGTTCCTCCTTCGCCTGCTGGCCTTTCTCCCACTGGCCTCACCTTGCCGCCTTAATACCAGCGTGAGGGTTGCTGACTCCTTTCCCTCTCCGGCAGGACAAGAGATTTGCCTCAGGGAAATACCAGGACGTCTACACAGAGCTTAATCACATAAAGGTGCGCTCGGAGCGTGAGATCGAGCAGCTGAAGGAGCATCTGCGCCTGGCCATGGCGGCCTTGCAGGAGAAGGAATCACTGTGCAACAGCATCAGCAAGTAACGGTGAGCACCGAGGGGCTGTGATGTCCCCTCCAGGCACAGGTGGCTGAGATCCACCGACGTTTGACAGAGGGATGGAGGGCAAGGCAGGTTCCTCCTGCTCCACTTGGTGGTGTAGGGATGACCTCCCTGAAAGGGGCTTAAACGCTTCCTTCTCTGCTTCCCGCATCCTCTTGTCTCACACCCATGTCCCCAACCCTCTTGTTGTCCCTGGTATTCTCCCAAGGTCCCCAGCCCCTTCTCACCGCACTGCCCTTGATGTTGCTGCAGCCTGCTGCTGAACTAGGCTGGAGGTGGGAGTGCTCCACAGGCTGGGCTCTACCTTGCAGCTTGGGTGACAGCCCGCGTGGCAGCAGTTATGTGGTCACCAGCTGCCCGCAGAGGTGATGTTTCTGCCACCTTCAGCTTTTGAAGTGGTTTCCGTATCACAGCGCGGAAATTTGGGGTTTGCATCAACGCAGCCCTGGCTAGACCCAGCCCTCCTCCGCCACGCGCTTGCAGAGCATCCCTGACGTACGGGGAGGCAAGTGGGGTGACAGGATGCTGTGGAGCCAGCAAGGGTTGTCAAGAGCAAGCCTGCTGCTTGCTTGGATGCCATGGCCATCAGGCTTGGGATCACCCTGCTCCACCAGTGCTCACTGGTGGGCACTGAGCAGTCCCAGGATGAGTGGGACCATAGCAGGTCCCCAAGCGGCCATCTCCTGGGGTAGCAGAAGGGACAGCATTTCTCTGCTGGGCAGGATCTTTCCAAACCCTTTTTTTTCCCCTTGTGTCTCCCTAGGTCTGTTCTTCGTTTATCTGTTCTTGGTTTTTATTTGCTCCATTCCTCACTTGTGGGGAGGGGGAGGTTGAATCCCATCCGTTATCGCCTTGGCAAGACATCCCCCCTCCCCAGCCAGCCCTCACTCCCCTACCAAAGCTTTTGATGAAGCCCCTCCAACCCCTCTCACCTGCGTATCTGAGCACGTTGTTTGGACTGGCTCTTTACATGCACCTTCTTCAGGATTTTATATGTGAAACTTATATTTTATAGAGGAATCTTGTTTTCTCCTGGGAAAAAGGGGAAGAGGAGGGGGGAAGCTTTTACATCACCAGCATTTTCTAACCTGAGAAAGAGAATCTATTACCCCCTTCCCCAGCCCCATTGCTTCCGGCCATGCAGCCACCTCTGGCACCTCCTGTTCCCTCTCTTCCAAATGTCTCCGCGGCCCCGCGGGGATGTACGGCGAGGACACCGCTGCCCCAGGGCCCTGCAGAGAAGACACCCAAGCCATAGGAGGGAGCCGACAGGGCCGCCTGCCCCAGCTGCACTCGCCTGGGACTTTGAAAGAGGAGACTTTAGCATAAGGCTGCGTGATCGAGCTCTCACTGACTGTCCTTTGGCTCTGCCAAGGCAAAACCTCAGCCCCTGGAGCCTCCCCACCTGCCCTCCCTGGGCACGGGGAGAGCCCGGCATTTCGGGGGCAGAGGAGCTGCTGCCGTGCCGCACAGCCAACCCCAAAGTGGGAGCTGCTGCTCCGCCGTGCCCTTCAACTCTTAACTTAATAAAATCTTCCCATTTTGCTGAGAAAAACATGTTCGCTGAGGGCAAGGCTTGCCACAGCGGTGGGGGCAATTTTTGTAGCTCTCTGCGTGATTTTGGGGCTGGCATGCTCTTTGCAACTACAAGTAAACCCAAATTTGCCTCCCGGTGCACAGTGAACTCTGCAGTAGCGTCTGCTGGGCTTGCAGGGGCAGGCGCAGATGTTTGCTCAGGGTTTCTCCCGGCGCAGGAATGCTGACTGGTGAGAGATCACCAGAGAGCACCCCCAGCCCCTGGATGGAGACTGAAGGAAGCCGTGCAACGCAGTTATCCAGCTGTCTGCTCCGCGTTTGGGTTTGGGGGGGAACAATCTGCCTCGTGACACTGGTCCAAAAATCCCACATCAGCCAGAGCTGCACCGGGGGAGAAATCGTGGTGGGATGCGGGATCTGGCAGTAACCGCTCCCTGTTCGGCCCCACCTGGCCACAGCCCCCTCTAACCACGAGCTCCAGCTCTGCAGGGGCTGCTGGCGATTAGGGAGGGACGTGGGCTGGTGCAGGGGCCGGAGGTGCCGGTGGAAGAGGGGACGGGGCTCAATGCCGATGCGGGGCGGGCGACGCGGGTGCATCTTCACCCAGCAGAGGAGGGATGGGGACAGCGGGGGCATCACACACTCGCGTGCGTGGGTGTGCACTCACGGGGAACCGCTCAGAAAAGGCTCCTGGCTACTTTCCCCGAGGTGAGGCACGCAGTAGGTCACAAAATCTAGTAAAACCGGGTGGAAGGCTTGCATCACACACAAAACACCGCCCTGAAGACAGGATGAGTCTTCGGCATGCTGTTGGCTGGAGAGGGGAAGGGAAGGGCTTCCAGGCTATGGATGTCAGTCTTGAAGTTGAGGATTTGTAGAAACCAAGTTAGGAGGGGGAAAAGTGGGGTTCAGGGCACGGTGTTGCATGCGTGCTTGTTAGGAAAAAACACGCTTGTGTGTCTCCTGCGGCTGAGTTAAAGCTGCGTGGTCGTAACTACCCATGGGGGAAGCTACCCCTACGAGCGGCTGGCCAGCCCCTTCCCCAGGCGTTCACTGTCTGTGTTTGTTTGGGTTTGGGGTTTTGTTTTTTTTTTCTCTCTTCCTGAGCAAGGGCTGCTGCCCCCGATAAAGGCGTCGCGCCAGCGCAGCCGAAACATGTGGGTGCTGCAGATCAGCCCCGTCACCCCGGGGTGCCGCGTGCGGCAGGGCGATACCGGCCCCACGCTGCTATCGCCTGGCCGCGGGGCCGTGGGCGGGAGAGGAGGCAACCAAAATGTTGGCGGGCCCGACGGCCCAAGGGAAGCCGGCTTTTCTGCATGTTCTGAGCCTCTTTGAAAAGGGAAAGCAGGCTGAATAAAATTTTGCTGTGATGGATTCGCTGGCGTTAATCACCAGGAGCGCTGCACGCTCCCCCTGGTGCGCTTGGATGCTGTTGAACAACCGCCCTGCCCCTACAATGCCCACCCCTGTGGGTGGGTGCCCAGCGGACCGCAGCACGTCCACGACGTGTGTGCTTTGACCATTTAAGAAGAAGTCCTGGGCTGCACGTGCAGAAATCCTGACGGGGTCTGGTCAGATGAGGTGCGGGGAGGGAGGAGGAGGAGGATGAAGACATTGGGATTACTGGGGGATTCTTCTGCCAGGCTCCTAACTCTGAGGTTTGTTGTAGAGCCATGTTTCCCGATCTCCAAAGCCGATTTAATGCCAGAAACGTGCAGCGTCGGCCTCTGCAGCGTTTCCATCACACCTCCAGCCCCAGAGCTGCTCTTGCATGTTAAGGACACGCCACTGCACCAGTGCAGGGTGAGAGGGATGCTCTCCACCATCAAGGGCGATTCAGGGACCTTAGGGGTTGCTTTGGCCAGGATTTGCCCATGGGGGACCCCAAAGAGCTCTAACCACTCATATGAGCGTCCCTTATTTTGACTTTCTAAAAATTAGGGACCTGGTCCGGATGAAGGGCTGGCGTGCCCCACGTACAGGGGGGAGGCCGCATCCTCACCGGCTGCAGGAGATGCCCAGGTGATGGGCTTAGATAAGACGGCCTATTTTCAGCTGGCTCCAGCGAGGTGAAGCCTTTGTCCTCCTCCCTGCCCGGGCACTGCGCTGCCCCGATAACCGGTGCCTCTTTTTTGGAGGCTGGAGGCTCTGCAGTGAGCCCGCAGGGAAGGAGTGGGGCTCAGAGATGCTCTTTACACCCCTCCCCTCTGTTTTCCCTGGTTGGCGGGCGAGCCCGGGTGCTGCTGGCGGTTAAAAGCTTGGACGCAAATAAAACCAGATGGGACCTTATCTGCCTGCGCCTGGGTGCCTACGTGCAGGCAGCCAGCAACGGTGCTTAATTTCCAGCTCAGAAAATACAGGGTGCTTCACCCGGTCAAGGTGTCACGCAGAGGCCAGAGAGTCCCCTATCAGGGTCCCCTTTTCCTTTCCACGTCTGCACGTCCCCGGCTGGTGGCACAAAAGCACCCAGGTGGCATTAGTGTTGCAGGGGCACGCTAGGCATGTATTGGCTGTGCCGAGATGTTTCAAGCTGCTGGGTTTCATCCCCCAGCGCCACATGTCCGTGGGCACCGTGTGGGGGCACCCAGATGTTTTTAAGGCAGAAGGAGGAAAACATCATCTAAATCCTCTGGGAAGACGATGGTGACAGCCACGTTTACTCTCCCAGGGGCAGCTGAATGCTTACCCAGCTGGGAAGCGATGGCTGATGAGAGCTTGTGTACGTCCCTGCTCTGTCCCCCAGCAAGGAGTTGTCTGTCCCCAAAAAAGGGGACAGCCTTTTATTTGTGACCCCCTGCATGAAGGATGAGCTGATGTCCCCAAAGCCCTTGGTGGGGAGCAAATGGGACAGAGCAGGAGTGGGGACAGAGGCATTGGACCATGGGGTATGGCTGCCAAACCTATTTTTGAGCCTTTTTGAAGGGAAAAAGTAGCCTCCCCCCGCCCTCCCCTTGTGTGCCCTGGGGACAGCAGGTGGTGTGACAGGGAGCCACCACCAACCCCAGGGTGACACCATAGTGGCTCAGGGCAGAAGGAAAGGGTTCCCCCCAAAGTGCTCCTTCTTGTCCCCACGGTGTCCCTCCCTGTCCCCCGATGTCCACCCCAGTGTCCCTCCCTGTCCCCACCATGTCCCTCCCTGTCCCCCGCTGTGTGCCCCCCCCCGGTGTCCCTCCCCGTCCGGGGGCGGAGCAGGGGGGACACGGGGACAGCCAGTCCTCCCCGCAGTCCGCACCGCGCCCTTAAATGTGGGGCAGCGGCAGGCGCGGGCGCAGAGGCGGCGGCACCGCGTCCGTTGTCGCCCGCGGTCCTTTTTTAGCACCCCCCAGCCCCGGTGCCCCGCCGGGGGTGGCGGTCCCGGTCTCTGCCACAGCACGGGGAGAAGCGCCGGCCATGACGGAGAGCCCGATCCCGGTCCCGGCCCTGGCCGCCAAGCCCAAGCGGGCAAAGGCGTCGCGGCGGTCGGCGTCCCACCCCACCTACGCGGAGATGATCGCGGCGGCCATCCGGGCCGAGAAGAGCCGCGGCGGCTCCTCCCGGCAGTCGATCCAGAAGTACGTGAAGAGCCACTACAAGGTGGGCCAGCATGCCGACCTCCAGATCAAGCTCTCCATCCGGCGCCTGCTCGCCGCCGGCGTCCTCAAGCAGACCAAAGGGGTTGGTGCCTCCGGCTCCTTCCGCCTGGCCAAGGGCGACAAGGCCAAGAGGTCCCCCGCCAGCAAGAAGAAGAAGAAGAAGGCCGCCAGGAAGTCCACGACGCCCAGGAAGGCGGCGAGGCCCAGGAAAGCCAGGTCGCCGGCGAAGAAGCCCAAAGCCACCGCCAGGAAAGCCAGGAAGAAGTCGAGGGCTAGTCCGAAGAAAGCCAAGAAGCCAAAGACTGTTAAAGCCAAGTTGCTGAAGGCCTCCAAGCCCAAAAAGGCAAAGCGGTCAAAACCCAGAGCCAAGTCCAGCGCCCGGAAATCACCCAAAAAGAAGTGAGAAGTCTGGAGGCGTTTATCCAGACTCTCCCCGCTGGTTTCTGTAAATAGCTTTTGCCTTTATTTTTACATCTTTCTATTGCATTTTGTAAAGAATCGATCTATTCCTGTCTGGAAATAGCTAAAACAAGGCAATTAATGAAAGAAAAAAAGGAACATCTTCGGTATGAAGAGTTCTCATTTTTAAGAGCTACTGGCCTGGGTTTTTATTTCATCTCGGAAACTTTGTGCGTCTCTTTCTTTTTTCTTTCCTAATGTCCGTCTGCTTGCCGTGTGATGAGAGTGCGGGTGACCCTGGGCGTCTGCTGAGGCCGTGCGGGATTTCAAGCCCTGATCTTGCTGCGGGTCTGGGAGGGTTGCGCTGGGCTGGCCGAGGACCCAGAGGGGAGGTAGGACAGCCCGGCCGCGGGAGCCGCAGCCCTTCCAGGAGGAGCGGAAGGGGCTGCCTGCTCCCTTCCCACCCCAGGCACCGCGTGCCAGCCCAGCGGGTGAGGGCTGGAGATAACGGCGTGGCCGGGCGGTGGCAGGGACCATTGGGGCGGGGATGGGCCCCGCTGTCACCAGGGGCTTGGCACAGCCCCAGGGCCAGCCTGGCCCCGCAGCGTCCCTCCCCGCAGGGCTGGCAGGGAGCTCACGGGATGGCCCTACTGCCCTGCCGGCTCCAAGAGCCTCAGGCAGGAGGTGCCGCAACCCCTTGGCTGGAAGTGCCTAAACCCACCGAACTGCTTGTGCCCAGATCCCACCAGCTGGTGGTTTCTGAATTCTGAAACTGGTTTGAGATCAGTCATTCCTAAACCTCTCGGGTCTCATGATCCCAAATCATACATGCTGGGAACCTAAACTCCTTGGACATCAGGATCCCCCATCGCATGGGCGAGTACACTTAGGCTTGCTGTGCCTAAATCCCTTGGGCCCAGGGTTTTTACTCCCCTGGCTATTAGTTCCCAGATCCATTGGACTGATGATCCTAAATTACTCAGCTAGATGGTGCCTAAGCCTCCTAGCCTTAGAAGATCCCAGTAGAGCACCCTGTAGCTCAGGGTACTGAAATCCTTGGCCTGGAGGCACATAATCCCTTTGGGCTCTTGTTTCTAAGACCCTTGGACCAAAGGCCTCCAGACCACCTATGCTGAAGAACCTAAGCCCCTTTCAAGAGCCAGCTGCCCAGTCCTCCTGGATGTGAGGGGCTTAAACCACTCTGGCCACAGGATCCCTAATCAGCTACAGTGGAGGTCAGAGGTGCCCTATGCAGCTGGGAGCTTTGTGTCTAAACCTGTTGGGCCTATGGGTCACAAAACCCTTTGGCCAAAGGCACTCAGATTCCTCAGGCTTGGGTACCTGACCTCCAGCTGGCAAGTCCCAAACCTCTCAGACCAAAGGATTCTCGGTCATCTCTATTGGATGCACCCAAACCTACTGGGCTAAATCCTACAGGCCCTTAGTTCATTGCTCGCTGTGCTGGGCACCCTTAAACCACTTGGATGCAAGGATCCAAGTCACTTGAGCTGAGGACCCCAATCCCTCAGGTGGGGACACCTAATGCTTTTGGGGTTCTTGGGCCTCAGTCCATTATGTCCTCTTGTTCCAAAATCCCTCAGGCTCTAGCACATAATCCCCCAGACTGGTTGTTCCTAAATTCCTTTGGTTCCTAAACGGTATGGATGGGCTTTATGCAAATCCCTCAGACTCCAGCAATCCCAACTCACCTGTGTCGGGGTGCCTAAACGCCTTGGGCCAGACTCTCCCCCCATATCGCCTGGGCCAAAAGGCCTCAACATCTCCCAAGGGAGGTGTCCAAGCCCCCTCAGCTACAGGTATCCAAAGTCCCCTCCTCTCCAGGATCCAAACCCCATGGTTAAGAAGCAAATTCCCTCATGAGCGAGGTGTCCCAGGCCTTTGAGCAGGGGGCTCCTGACCCCATTTGCCTCCAGGACCTTAATTCACTGGGCTGAAGGCTCCTGAGCCCTTTGGGGTGCCTCTGGGGCTGACAGCCTGAGACGTGGCGGGGGACCTCCCAGTAAGGTCTGCAGGCTGCAAAGGCTGGGGGGAATGGGGCAGCAGTCTGGGGAAACGGGTGCTCCCACAACAGGGTGTAACATGCAGGCCGGGCTGCTAGTGGCCATCCCAACCACGGTCTGGGGACAGCCCAAGGTGGCTCTGTCCTCGGGTACAGGGTGTGTGCTCCGGGCGTGCAGCCCCAGGAGCAAAGCTGTGCTTTGGACACGAGCCGTTCTCCAGGATCCTGCCCACGGCACCCTGCAGACCCGCAGCAGCGCACCCCTGCCTGAGCACCGCTGTGAAGGTGGCTGTGGCCACGCTACCGACCCCGATCGATAAAGGGACGTTTGCTCTTTGCTGTCCCCTGGCCCAGAGCCCTTTGGCTGCCCTTGAAAGGAGCCCGCTCGGATAGGGAGCGTGAGCCAGCACCTGGCTGATGGGGTGCCCACCGCAGGACCGGGAGCCACGGCTTTCCCAGGAGGGGCAGAGGGGCTCTCCGCCACCCTCACTCACACCTTGCTGTGCCCAGCCCCTGTTCCCCGGGGTGCCACCCTGTGGGTGCCATGTCTCCGCCAGCCCCGCTCGGGGGCCACCCCCACCCCAACACGCCCAGCACCCCCAGCTGGGGCAGGCAGCGGGGCAGAGCCCTGAGCTCCCCAAGCCCTGCGGCGCAGCCCCGTGTGCTCCCCTCCCCACCCCGGGGCCAGCCCCCGGGCTGGGCCACCCGAGCCCCGGAGACCCCGGGGGACCGCCGGGTCCTAGCGCCCGCCTCTCCAACTCCCCGTCGAACCCGCTGCTCGGCGCGCCTCGACGAAGCGCTGCCCCTTTAAGGGCCGCGACGCGGGAGGCGTGGCCGCGGTGGCGCCCCCCGCATTGGCCGGCGGGGCACAGCCCTCCCGGCGCGGCGCGGCGAGGGGATGTGGCGNCGGGGTCGGCGGAGGCGCAGCTCCGGCGGAGGCTGGAGGGCGAGCTGGAGGGAATCCGCGGCGCCGGCACCTGGAAGAGCGAGAGGGTCATCACCTCCCGCCAGGGCCCCCACCTCCGCCTGGCGGGCGGCGGCGCCGGTGCGTGCGGGGCGGCGGGGAGGGCCCTCGGGCGCTCTCCCGGCTCGACGCCTGTGCTTCTCCCTCTCTCTGTGCCCGCAGGGATCCTCAACTTCTGCGCCAACAACTACCTGGGGCTCTCCAGCCACCCGCAGGTGGTCCGCGCTGCCGTGCAGGCCCTGGAAGAGTTCGGCGCCGGCCTCAGCTCCGTGCGCTTCATCTGCGGCACGCAGGTACCGGGCACTGGGG
Organism: Chauna torquata; assembly: GCA_013399475.1. NCBI lineage: Eukaryota > Metazoa > Chordata > Aves > Anseriformes > Anhimidae > Chauna > Chauna torquata. The sequence goes on from VXAL01003431.1 coordinate 72,934, forward strand.
CCGACGGCACTCGCACGCGTGCCACGGTGCTTTTTCGGCATTAGGGTGCATGGCCGGGCAGAAAAATCCACCCTCTCGTCAACGAGCTGGAAATAAGCCAATTTCAACCGCTGCCACCCTGGTGAGGGAAAAGAAATGAGATACCCCCTGGATTCAGAAAATGAATGCCATTCCCACCCCTTCCAGGGGTTAGAATTGCAGCCAGTCTGACTCGAACCAGCTCTGGCAAACCTACGCTGATTTATCCCCACCCGAGCCCTGTCAGAGCCCCGGCCGGTTAAGCGCAGAGAAAGCTCACAGCTGCTGCCCAGTGGCTGGGAGTCTGGAGTCTCCCTGCTGTGCTTTTGGCTTCCAAGCTGATCACTGTGTTTTTAGGGCCGCATTTGCAAGCAATTTCTGAACGCAAGTAACTTCTCCCACATACACCTTTCCTGGATAAAACACGGCTATTTTCTCCCTTGCAGAAAGCATCCATCAGCAGCGGGCAAGCAAGAACTTGTGCTGCCCAAGCGGTGACGCTCTCTCCTTTTTTCACTTCAGAGCATACACAAGGACCTGGAGGAGAAGATCGCGCGTTTCCACCAGAGGGAAGACGCCATTCTCTACGCCAGCTGCTTTGATGCAAACGCTGGCATCTTTGAGGTTCATAGTGCTTTGGTTGTGTTGTGTGAGGGGAAGGGGAGGGACAGAAGGTGCCTGCCGTGTCATGCAAAGGCTCTAATGGGAGCTCTGCAGCACGGAGAATGTGGCAGCGATGGGTGGTGCAGAACCCAGATTTGGTGCCCTTGGTCTGGGAGAGCCCACGGGCCATGTGGAGCTGTTACCCAGCCCTCAGGAGATCAGGGGATAAGGTAGCTGGGAGGGAACGTGGAAAATTTAGCAGTGCCAGGAGAGACGTGGCAGCTGCAATCAAATGCAGCCTTGTCCTCCGCACTGGGACGGGCTGTCCGATTTCGGGGAGGTGGTGCCCTGGAGCAAAGGCTGATCCTGTCTGTCTGGCACAGACAGGCTCTGCTCACCCCGGAGGATGCGGTGCTGTCGGATGAGCTGAACCACGCCTCCATCATCGACGGGATCCGCCTGTGCAAGGCAAACAAGTACCGCTACAAGCACATGGACATGCAGGACCTGGAGGCCAAGCTGCAGGACGCGCAGGTACGGGCCGTGCTCCCACCCCGAGGCGAGGGTGGCTCACGTGGCTGGGCAGCAACCAGCCCCGAAGGGTGCGTTCAGCCTTTTCCCATGCCATAGGCATGCTTTTTGCTGGTTGGCATGGATAGGCAAGGTGGGGAAGCAGCTGGCTGCAACGCAAACCCCCGTCCCGGTTAGATGTGCCCATACCCTATAAGCAGGTGGGACAAGGGCTGCATCCCAGTTTCCTTCGCCAGCCCCTTTCCTCAGGGTGGTGTCCTCGCAGCAAGCCACTCTCCCCCACAGAAACACCGCCTGCGGCTGGTGGCCACCGATGGTGCCTTCTCCATGGATGGTGACATCGCACCCCTGCAGGAGATCTGCCAGCTGGCCCAGAAGTACGATGCCCTGGTCTTTATCGACGAATGCCATGCCACAGGTTTCCTCGGGCCCAACGGCCGGTAAGATGCTGTTGAACCCTTGTGAAAGGCTCCCTTGGGTCTTGGGGGTTTTGTGTCATTATTACCTTGCACGGTTTGATTAATTCTCCCAGGGCAGCTTTTTCTTCCATCCCCTGGAGATTCTCCAGGTGCCAGGCCTTGCACTTGTTGCAGATGTTTGCTGAGAACAGATGCTTCAGGTGCTTGTTTTTTGTTGGGGTACCTGAACACCAAGTGCTCTGTTGTGTGGTCCTTCCTGCTCTCTGCTGGCAGATAGAGATCCGTATGAGGAACACCTCTAGGAACGAGCAATTGGTCCTTTCTCAGGTGGAGGTAGAGTGCAGGAGAAGACAAGAAGAGAAAGCTATCTCTGAAAAAGCCAAAAGTTGCTCTGTGAAAAAGAGCTTCCTTCTAGCTCCCTCCTCTCTAGACAGAGCTCATGTGGGAAGCAGGCAAGTCTGCACTGAGCTATGAAATGGGTGAGAAATGGGAGCTAAACAAGACAGCTAGCCTCATTTTCTCACCAAGGCCGTCACAAATCTTTCATTCTGGATCAAAAAGAGGGTGCAAGAGGCACCTTTTAATAGAAAGGATGCCAATCCTGGTGGCCTTTCACAGCTGTCTGTCTTCCTTCCTCCCTTGGAGCATGGTAGCCATCCTGTGAGTTGAGGTAGACCTTGTCCCTGTGTCCCAGTGGGCTCTGTGGTCCTACCAGCTGCAAAAGTGACTGCTTGAGACTGCACTGAGGTGTGAGTGCACAACAGCTTGAGGAAGAGAGAAGGGTCACCGAGTGCTTCATGAGGTGCGCCAGCTTCAGTTTGTGCCTGCACCCTTGCATCGCTGATGCTGTTGTCTGCAGCACTGTGTTTCAAGAGAGCCAAGAGGGAAGTAGGGTGGCCTTGCCCCCGTCGTACCTTTTTGGGCAGGAGGACACAAAGCTGCAGAGCATGTTCAACACGTCCTGTTGGTTCCACCAGCGTAGACCTTGACGTGGGTGCTTTAGGCCTGTGTGCTTGTAGGGCAGCACATCAGTGACGTGCATAGCCCATGTGAAAGGACATTGGCTACTCTAGCCATGTTTTTCCTTGATATAAGTTAAGAGTGTGGCACATCAGAGGCATGTGCAAGCCCTACATCAATGGCTAGTGCTCTGTTTGGACTGTTTAACTTCTTTGTGGGAAGTTTGAGTACTGAACCATCTGCAAGAAGTGATGAACCTCTTCCTCTTACCTCGAGAAATCCCAGCTTAGCCTTTCTGCGGGAGAAGGGAAGGTCAGCACTTGTGTTGAACTAGCACAGGCGGGTGTTCCTCCTTCGCCAGAAGTGGGGGCACCAGAGACCTGTCTGGTTGTGCGCCTTCTTGAGGTGTCAGGTGTAGAGCAGCTTCCCTGGTGCATGCTGGCATGGCTGCTAATGTGACATTCCTCTTTATGCAGGGGTACTGATGAGCTCCTGGGAGTGATGGACAAGGTCACCATCATCAACTCCACCCTGGGAAAAGCTCTTGGAGGAGCTGCAGGTGAAGGCATTTCCTTGTCTGAGGCCCTCCACCCCCTAAAGAGGTCCACAGCATGGCTTTGCCATTTCCTTCATCTGTCTAATGGCAGAGCAACAAATGCGTGCTCTTCTTTTCCTACTGGTGGCACGAGGCTCAGTTTGGGACCCTGCCACAGGGCCAGGGGAGGTCCTGCCATGTTCTTGACTTCCCAGTGGAGTTGCCCTTGGGGTCAAGGTGGAAACTCTTGGTAAAAGGCATCAGCTGTGATTTTTAGGCCTGGTTTGTACTGAAATTCCTACTGTAGGTAACAGGTTGGCTTTATCGAGGGGCCCCACTCTGAACAGGTCAGCCTGGGGGTGCCTTGCCCATTTCTCTTTCCTCCCTCCGCAGGTGGGTACACGACGGGCCCCAAACCCCTTATCGATTTGCTCCGCCAGCGCTCCCGCCCATACCTCTTCTCCAACAGCCTGCCCCCCGCCGTGGTGGGCTGTGCATCCAAGGCCCTGGACCTGCTCATGGAGAGCAACGCCATTGCACAGTCCATGGCTGCCAAGACCCAACGGTGAGGGGCCGTGTCTCTGCTCGTCTCCTGCTCATCTCCTCCTCCTGCCCGGGTGGGATGGGAGCAAGGAAGGGACTTGCTAGGAGTGAGTTGTCCTTGTGTGTTTATTCACCCTCTGCTGACAGCTGTGAAGGCACTTTGCAAGTCATAGCTGGGAGGTCCTCAGGGAAAACAGCAGATGTGCCCCTGTGTGTCAGACAGGGGAGAACCAGAATCACACCCAGCCCTCGGTGGCCAGGGCTCCTGGGGAAAACAAGGCAGCTGTCCCCAAGGACAGGGATGACAAGGTTTTACTCATCCACTCGTTCTCCTGACCAGGTTCAGAAGCAAGATGACGGCAGCTGGCTTCACCATCTCAGGGAAAGACCACCCCATCTGTCCCGTCATGCTTGGGGATGCCCGGCTGGCTGCGGTGATGGCTGAGGACATGCTGAGCAGAGGTAAGCTGGGCAGGGAGCTCTGGATGCAGACACATGCCTTGATGGAAGCGACTTCTGATGGTGCCACCACCACCATCTCTCCTCCAGAGGATGTTCCTCCATAAAATCTGTTAGTTCTATACCCTCCAGCTGCAAATGTCCCCTTGGTCTCCCCTAGCCATTGCTAGCTTCACCTTCTTTCTTTTTTGGGGAGGGTTTATGTTAATCCATCAGAACTTGGGAGCAGGTGCCGCTTGAAAGCCTCAAAGCCTGGAAATCCTTTCTGAGAGGGAACTGGGGAGCCAGAAGCCTTTCTGTCACCCAGTACCACCTCAGCCTTCACTCCTGGCCAGCTCTAGCTCTCCATGATTTTTCTCTCCAGGCATTTACGTCATTGGCTTCAGCTACCCCGTGGTCCCCAAGGGGAAAGCCCGCATCCGGGTCCAGATCTCGGCTGTGCACAGTGACGAGGACATCGACCGCTGTGTGGAAGCCTTCACCGAGGTGGGACGGAAACATGGAGCACTGCCTTGAGGGGCCACCAGATGCGTCCCTCAGTGCCCTTCCTGCCCATGACCAAGACAAGTGCCTGTGCCAGGGAGGAGGCTTGAGCGGCATGCTGCCGAACGCAGGACCTCAAGGTGTTGCAGCCTGTGGGAGGCTCTGGCTATTGCGGTGTGCTAGCAGCAGCTCCTGTGTCATTAAAGGTTTCCTGCAGCACAGTGGATAGATGTCTGGCTTTTGCTTTCTCATCCAGGAGCTGTGGCCCCTCTCCCTCTTGTGCTGTGACCAGACACTGTCAGGTGTCCTCCATGAAGCGTCAGTCCGGGCACTGAAGCACTCTTGCCCTCTTCTGCAGGTGGAAGTCTAGTGCTGCTGGTATGCCTGAGGTCATCTGATTCCTCGGTGCCCTCCTGCAGGTCCATAAGTGTGACCCCCATGGTAATTCCCCACCAAGGCAGGAGAATTTTTCAGGCTGTGCATCAGCCCTTGGCAACCCATGTCACCAGCAGCTGATTTGGGACAGAGGGCATGGGCTGGCCTGAGTACCACTGCTCCTTTCTCCCAGGCTTGCTTGGTGCCTAGGACCAGCCCTAAGGCTCTGCCCATTGCTGCTCTTGCTGCAGGGCTCCCACCCCAGCCCTTCATCTCTCCCCCATGTGGCACAGTGCAGCAGATGGGCAAGAGGGCTTGCATCTGACGCTGGGAGCCGAGCAGTTGACAGAAACCTGTAATTTCCCTCCATCAGGTGCAATTTTCGCACAGCAGAGAAAATACAGCACGCTGGCATCTCTGAATTTGTTCCTCTAAGCCATGCTGGGGTGGTGATTTAGCACTCAAGCAGGTGCACGTAGGTCCCGGGCATCTCAGGATGGCTTTGTTCCTATCTCCTTTGCTCCAGATGTGTGTCCCACTGTCCACATGCTGACCTGAGTGCAACCTGCCTGCAGCCCAGAACAGGCTCTAGCGAAGGTGCTTTCCTCGGGTGTGCTTGGGTGCTGGAGTGATGGGTCACATCAGCAGAGACCTGCTCCAAAAATGCTGCCTGCAGGCAGGGAGTGAGCCGCAGGGCATTAATGTGTCTGATGTGAACCAGAGCAATGGCTGAAGGATACAGAAGTTAATCCAGGGTGGCAGTGCTTTGCGTGATGCAAGGGGCAGTTGAGAAATGCGTTTTCCATGGGGCTGTTGCTGGACCTTGTTAGAGAACCCGATAGTTTTATTGTGTGCTGATTTTTTTATTTTTATGTTTATTATTTTTCAATTTATTAAATCTTTTTCCGTCCATGGTCACCCAAGCTCAGCCTACTGGTAGAGCTGTATGCAGTTCCCTGTATATGGCTCCACGTCCTCAGAGGGCTGCAAACTCCTAACCGCTTATCAAAGGGCAGCATTTTGTAAATGGGGAATGTATTTGCTGAACGAAAAAGGAGCTGGCTCTGGGGATGTGGCGTCTGCCCACTTTGTGCGGCAGGAGCTGGTGACCGTGGAACCAAGCATTGCTTTCCCCTTACACCTTGCCCACCGCTGGTTCCTACTGCTGCTCCCGGGGCTGGGATGGAGACCAGGGTCCATCTGCAGGACACGCTCCATCAAGTTAGGCTCGATGGCTGTGCAAAAGTGGGAGGATGAGCTCCTGGTTTTAAATGTGACCATGCTCAAGGGAATATTTGCCTGTGACCCAGCTCTGAGAGCATCCCCAGCACCACCCCGAGCACGGTGGAGGAAAGGCTGTGAGGCATGTGTGCGTGCCTGCACTTGCTCAAGCCCCTCTTGCAACCTGGATGAGCTGAACCTTCAGCCTGCTGGGCTGCAGCGCAAGGGCTTTGAGCCCCACGACCTGAAGCACCGCTATTTCGAGCCCGACATGCATGCACCCCCTCCTCGCACACCTCCATCACACGCAGCCGCCAGCCGCTCCCCAGCAGGAGAAGCAGCAGCCTCCCTCCCCTGTCCTTGTGTGTACATGTGCGCTCCCCATCCTCCTCCTCCTCATCTCCGGACACCCCAAGCTCTCCCCTCTGTCCCTCCCAGGCCTCTCAGCAGCTGCCTCCCACCCCCTGGCTGCCTCTCCCGGCTGCTTCAAGGCCGAGCTCTGCGGCAGGCTGCGGTCTGCACAGCGCCGGGAGCTGCAGTGCTGGGAAAGCACGCGGGTCAGGCCACCGCGCGCTGGGAAAGAATAACGCAGCCGCTGCCGACCGCGGGAGGTGCAGGAACGTTTCGTTCCCAGGCAAACCCTCCAGCTCTTTATTTCTTCAAGGCTTCGTGATGCAGGTCTGATCTGTGGCTGTTTATGGCTTTTAGCCCAGAAAGCAGAGGACTTTTTGCTCGGTGGGATGCAGAAGCTGGCGCTGCCTTTCCAGGCTGCAGTTCCCAGCCCGACCCATCCCAGATGGGTTCACCCCAGATGGGACCAGACGCTGGTCCATCCCCGTCCTGAGCCACCACCCTCTACACAATGTGGGGTAGGTGTGGGTTCCCCCATCTCTCCCATTGTGCATTAAGGTACCAGAACGCCCCATCCCATCCCGTTCCCATACACACGCAGGCGCTTCCAGCCCTGCGTTCCTGCCTCCCCCAGTTCCACCCGCCCTCATGAACAACCCTCACCGATCCACCGCTGCTCAGCCCCACACCTGCCCCTCTTCCAGCCCTCCTCCACTACGCGATGTCTGCCCTGAGGTTCAACCCACCTCCCTCACGGCTTCACTGCACCTCAGCCCCGCTCCCGCTGCCCTCAGGCCCCCGCCGCCCCGAGCACGAGGATGCCATGGCCGAGTCCGTCCTGCATCCTTTGCTGCAGATAAACACCCGGGGGGGCCTGCTTGGCTTCTGGCGTTTTATTTCTCCGGGCGGGGGGCCTCCGTCCCGCTCCCCGGCCCCTCAGCGGCAGGAGCACTTGCAGGCGACCACCACGGGGTAGGGGATCTGGCGCCAGGCGCAGTGCAAGGGGCCGGGGGGCCGGGGGGCCCAGCAGTGCCAGGCCAGCAGCTTGAGGTGGGTGAGCTGGGCCGGGCGGCAGGCCATGCCGGGGGGCCACGAGCAGCCGGGGGGGCCGGGCCGGCAGGCGGTGTGGCGCACCCAGCGGGGCCAGAAGACGGGCCCCAGGTCCACCCAGGCGGAGGTGAGGCGGCAGGCGGCCCGCTCCACCAGCCACTGCCGCAGGCGCCGCGCCAGGGC
>VXAL01003431.1:80702-100261 GCA_013399475.1 Chauna torquata
GCCGGCTCCTCGGCCGACATCCAGAAGGGGTCGAAGGCCGGGCCCAGCAGCCGGCGCAGCCGCCCGGGCCGCAGGTGGCGGGGCTTGGGCGCGTAGCGGTAGTCCTCGGGGGAGAGCGAGAGGCTGTAGGGCCGCACCGGGGCCGAGGGGCGGCCGCGCAGCAGGCGGGCGGCGGGGTCGGCGGTGCCGGGAGGTGGCGGCGGTGGGTCCCGGAGGTCCTCTGACGGCGGTGCCAGGCCTGAGGCACCCGGCGGCGGCAGCGGCAGCAGGCAGAGGAGGAGGAGGAAGAGCAGGAGGAGGAGGAGGAGGCAGCGGCAGGGGCCCTGCATGGCGAGCGGCGCTGCGGGCTGTGGCGGGCGGCCGCGTCCCCCGGGTTATCGCCGCGTCCCGAGCGCGGCCTTCCCCTTTTCCCTGGTCGCGGACGCTGATACCCGGCTGCCTGCCCGGGGACACCCTGCTCCCTCCTGACATCGGGGGGGCAGCGGGGGCCTCCCACCAGGCCAAGCCACGGCGGGTGATTATGAACGTGGCCATGGGCAGCGGGACCCCCGCTCCTGCCTCTTTTCCCCCCAGGTGCCTGCACCCATGTTGCTCAAGGAGAAGTGGCTGCCATGGAGGGGAAGGGTCTGGCGCCTCCTCCTCCTCCACATCCTGCCCCATGGCTGTGCTTGAAGTGGTGTCCAAGACCTTCCCAGCAAAGAGAAGCTGGTGGCTTTTGGGTCTTGCTGAGAAAGGACCACCAAGCCATGCTCAGCCCTGATGCTCCTGGAGGTCTGTAGAGCACGTGTCGCATCCCAGGGCTGGATGCAGTGGCAGGGTGACCAGGCAGGGACAGGAGGGCTGCGTGGGTCACGGTTGCTTCTTGTCACATCAGCCAGAGCCCATGCTGTCCTGGGTGGTGATAACGGAGCTGAACGTCTGGAGGTGCCTTCGCTGGACAGCTTGTCCTCCCTCCCCACGGAGGGAAATGCTGGTGAGAGGTCAGACCTGCGCTGGACAGAAAAAAATAGCCTGCTTTATGCTGCATCCCCAGGTCTGATGTTGGGTGAGACTTGATCTGGTCTGTGCTGCAGCACTTTTTGCCATGCTGCTAGCAATTAATTAATAACAGCTAGACATAGCAATTAATTACTCGTGCTCCAGAGGGTTTAGACCCATATCCCAAAGATGAGGTAGGGTTCAGGCATGGTGGGACATCCATGTTCCCTGGAGGTGTCGGGAAACCCATCCCAAACACAAAGAGGTGACAGGTCTGCAGGACCCTGCTCACCTCCATCTTCCCTCTCCCAGCAAGGAGCAGCATGCTTGTTCTCCGCCGTTCCCTCCTCGCTGGAGCAGGGAAGCAGCTGAACCCACAGGAAGGCTGGGCAGAGAGGAGTTAACTCCAAACCCAACCACAAGGAGAGGGGAAAAAAAAATACAGAGAGATCAATGGATCAGCAGCAAGAGCAGAGGGAGGGAAAAGGGGGAGACAGAGAGAGAGCGTGCAAGGAGCTCCAGAAGGAGAGAGCCGAGTGCGGGAGTGAGGCAAAGAGAGCTGAGCTGGCGGCTGGCGGGGGACACAGTGGAGCACCAGGCAGGGGTGACGGCGCTGCTCGGACAAACTGTCAGTGTCCCATGTCCCAATGACAAGGGGCTGCCTCCTCCTTGCCGCCGCTGCCCAGGCTTTTCTGGAGGTCTCCCCTGAGCAAGCAGAGAAGCTGCAGGCCCATCCTCGCAAAGGTGAGTGCCAGCTTCCCAAGCCTCGGGCTCACTGAGCAGAGACGAGCCAGTGCCCAGAGCTGCCCCACAGCCTACGTGCGAGGTGTGTGCCCAGAGGGAGATCACGGTCCTCTGCTCACGCAAGAAGATCCCGCAGGGCCAGGATGGAGGAGCTGGGCAGTCACCAGTAGGACAGAGGGGAGCACAGAGCCAGAGAGACAGGGACGAGTTTCCAGCACAATACAGAGGAAGGAGAAGTGGCATGAGTAGAGAGATGCGGGAGCACGGGTTAAAGAGCTTGCACGACCCAAAAAGAGTTAATTGCATGTCAACAGTTGCTAGATAACGGTGTCTTTCCTTCTTGGTTGCTGCTCAACGAAGGACAATTTGTTCTAATGATAGAACAATAAGGCAAAGGCCCTTTAGGAGATAGGGTGTTTGTGCTCCCCGCCTGAGCATGGTGTTAGTGCTGGAGGAAGTTTGGCAGCAAATCACAGCACCTTGCTCCTTGAGCTCTGGGATAAATCACTCCTTTGTGATGACTATCGTGTTGTGTTTCACGTGGCTTCGAGGTCTCCCCCCCATCCTCTCCCACATCACGGGGAGAGATGCTTGGCAGCGCAGAGCTGCACAAAGAGCAGAGATCAATCGGAGAGTATGAGTCCTGCCAGCAGCCAGGGACAAGACAGGACCCAGCAGCCAAATTCCCCTCGCCTTTACCATCTATCAGGTCAGCAATATCCCAAACCCACAGATCAAATGCATCCCACCTGTTCCTCAGAGACCTTTTCAACTCTGATTTGAAAGCACGTTGAAGGTGATAGAGTACAGTGCAAACCGTTTCCCCCACTGCCCCCACTGCCAGTTTGCCCACCACCATCCAGCCCATGACCTCCTCTCTGCAACCAGAAGAGATGTCCTTAGTCGCCTGTCCTCCGTGTAGCACAGCTACTGCAAATGGAGCAAGGAGCAGCCACCTCTAGGGTGGAGATGGCACCCTCATGAGTGTGGCAGGGTGCTGCTGCTGCAAGGTGTTCCGCTGGGTGCCAGGCATCAGGTCCCTGCTGCTGGAGGTGGCACAGCCCCACAGCGAGGGTGCCAGGACCACCCGCAGCCCCTGAGGGCCCCCTTCCCTATGTCCTGGCAGCCTTGGCCGAGCCTAGTTGAACGTCAGCTGGTATGAAGCCTTGCCAAAGCAAGAAATCCCAAGAGGTTTAAAAGCAGCTTTGCGACTGTAAGAGGAAAGTACGTGAGGTGGTAGGAGAAGGGGTCTTTCAGGGGGCTGGGAACACAGGGGATGCTGTGGTGGGGTTGTGAATCCAGTCTGTCTCTCTTTCTCCACACACAGGGCCCTGCTGTCAGATGGGGAGATGCCGGGCAGCTGGAACACCTCCTCGGACAGCCCAGAGCTGCGAGCTGCAGGGATCATCGTGCCCATCATCTTCTCCCTCATCTTTCTTCTGGGCACTGTGGGGAATGGGCTGGTGCTGGCTGTGCTGCTACGGAATGGCCAAGTGAAGTACAACACCACCAACCTCTTCATCCTCAACCTGGCCATGGCCGACCTGTGCTTCATCGTCTGCTGCGTTCCCTTCCAGGCCACCATTTACACCCTGGATGGGTGGCTCTTTGGGGCCTTTGCCTGCAAGGCCGTGCATTTCCTGATCTACCTCACCATGTACGCCAGCAGCTTCACCCTGGCCGCAGTCTCCATTGACAGGCAAGTGTCCCCTCCCATTTGAGTCCCTAGGGTCAGGGACAGTGTGTTTGCCAGTCTTGAGCTAAGGGGTAAGAGAAAGACCAGTCCTTACCCTGTTGAGTGTCCTGTAAAGAGCAAATAAGGTGTCCCCAGAGGCAGGGCCTGCAGATCCAGCTTCTTGCTGTTACTCCGCATCTCCCCATGCCTTCTCCCATCACCAAGCCAAGCTCTCAGCCTGGTTACCCAGCCCTTTCCCTTCCTCACTTGGGCAGGAGGAGTGCAGGCATGCATTGAGGCTTGGTGTCCACCATTGGTGTCCACCCATACAAAACCAAGAGCACCAAAGCTCAGGGAAACAATGCACCAAAGGAGAAACAGGGAGCCCTCTGTGTCCTGCTCCTGTCCTCTTCCCTGGTTCAAGAGGCACGTTGCTAGCCCTTCCTGAGCTAGCACAGCGGAGTGAGTGATGGAGATCCCGGACCCCATGTTGGGATGACCCCATTAGCTATGTCAGTTCACCATAACCCTCCCTCCCGAGAGATGGGGAAGCGGAGAGATGGGTGGCTGTATGGAAAAGGTTGCACAGATGGCAGCTCTTTGGGGCAGGAGGGAAATGAGATATCTCACCCACATTATGTTTGGTCTCTCCTTCCCCTCCCTACCAGGTACCTGGCCATTCGCTATCCGCTTAAGTCCCGGGATCTCCGCACCACCCGAAATGCAGGAGTGGCCATAGTAGTGATCTGGTCATTGTCGCTGCTCTTTGCCGGGCCTTACCTCAGTTACTACCAGATTGTCCATTACCATGGGGTGCCCATCTGCGTCCCCATCTGGGAAGACCAGCGCCGAAAGATTCTGGACATCCTCACGTTTGTCTTTGGATACCTCTTACCTGTGACTGTGGTGAGCCTGGCATACGCCAGGACCATCAAGTTCCTGTGGACCTCTGTAGAGCCCCTTGAGAGGATCTCAGAGTCCCGTAAGGCCAAGCGTAAGGTCACCAAGATGATTGTGGCTGTGGCCATCCTGTTCTGCCTCTGTTGGCTTCCCCACCACCTGGTCATCCTGTGCTTCTGGTTTGGCCACTTCCCCTTCAACAGAGCTACTTATGCCTGCCGCCTGGCTTCCCACTGCCTTTCATATACCAATTCCTGCCTCAACCCCATCGTCTACGCCCTCATCTCCAAGCATTTCCGAAAGCGTTTCAAGCAGGTCTTCACCTGCCTGTTCTTCCAGAACAAGAACAGGAAGAAGAAGAAGAGAGTTGAAAATAAAGTCCACATGGTCAACATGGGCAAAGGTTTCACCAACAGCACTAGAGGCTTCTATGGAGGCAACACTGAGGTGACCCAGATCCCAGGGGAGAACACCAGGAAGAGGGACCCTGAAGGTGACAACCATGCCAGAGCATGGACTCACCAGCTGCAAGATGCCATGGTCTCTGCTCAGAAGGAGCTGCTGGCGGAGGAAAACTTGGTAACAGCTGGCCATCCCGTAGCCATGACCCCTCCAAGAAGACCTCAGGAGTGTCTGACTGTTCATTACAAATGAGCAAATCAAACAATCCTGTTTTCCAGTGAGTGAATAAACACTCCATTTCCAAATAGGCAGAATCATGTGGGGCAAAGCCAAGCCACCAAAATCTCCTGTGGCAGTGTTCAATCCGTTGTCCACACTCACCTCCACTTACTGGTCCGCACCATTTGCCTAGGAATGGCACAATCCATCATACAAATGCAGAGCAGAAGGATGTGCTAATGTGATGCCATTTCCCATGGTCCAGGAGCGGTTGTAGTCCACCTCCTGGTCTCTAGCTCCTGCACTCAGAACAGGGAGGGCCTTTGCAACACCGTCTCATGCAAAGAAGTCAGCCGTCTGTGTCAACAGCTTGATCATACAACCTCTGCAGCACTCACTAGTCATACCCCAATGATTTATGCCATGGCAGGTGAAGAATGGAAAGGCTCTGCGTGCCCTCCCTGTGGCTTCTCTGAAGTTCAAGGAGAAAAGAACCATCCGTCCAGCCTCTTCCCTTGACCCGGCTCCACCAGAAGTACTTGCTGGAGGATGTTTCCTAGAGCTCTGTCCCACCTGGCTTTAGCTGTCATAAGCAGGTCCCGCAGGACACTGTCCTCTTCCTTGTGCCGATTGCAGTTCTGAAATATTTCCTGATAGTCATCCTCAGTTTTTCCTAAGCAAACCCCATAACTCCTCCTCCCACCACATTGTTCCACCTGATTCATCCCTCTGTTTACTTTGTTTGCCTTTTGCAAATTCTTGAAGGATTGCTGCCTCCTCTATGATATTTGTTCATTATGCGGAGTTTCATCCCTTCCTTCTGGGGCTGAAGGACCTGTTGCTCTCTGAGCAGTGATGTTATTCGGTGGTATTAGCTCTGTGTGTGTGGTTTACTGACTTGGCGAGATATTTTTTCCGTGTAAGGACAATTGTGGTTGCACCCATGTGTGCTTAGTTTAGTCTTATCTCCTCAGTGCCCCTTCCAACCTAATGGAGTGGGCTTCCCGGATAGCGCGAGGCCAACACCACTCAGCGGGCTGGGACATCTTCCACAGCGGTCATCGCTGTGGGATTGCTGTGGGACCCATGTCCTCCTGGGAGCAAAATTTCCACCTGCTTTGTACCCTGTTGGCCACTGTGCCCCGAGCAGCCACAGGGGAGACTTTGGTTGTGGAAGCAGCAGAACACCGAGTGTTCCCCCAGCCTGACTGTGGGGTAGATGGGAAGTGCTTTGGGGATATGGGGGACAAGAAACCATGTTCACCAGAGGGTGCTGGCATTTCTCTCCTGCTTGACCCAAATAAAGCCCGGTAATTTCCTTTGCCTGGTGCATTTGACATCTGCTGGACACAGTCTGCCTGGTGCGGGGCTCTGCAGCGTGGGCTGATGGAGGCTGTATGAGCCGGTGGGAGCCCTTCACAGGGACAGAAAGCAGCAGTGAGAAGGCAGGGCAAAGAGAGGGGGAAGGAGCAGAGGGCAGAAGGGAGGACAAGCGGGCATGCTGGCACAGCAGCCACATTTTGGCAGGATCCCCTGCAGTGTCACGCTGCTCCGGAGCTGGGGTGAGTGCCGCGCAGCCCCGTGGGGCCTTTGCACGGCTCCACTTTCGTCATGAATGGATATCCACAGTTGTGACAAGAGTGGAACGTGGAGGGGACCAAGCAGGGGAACTCTGCTTCCCTGGCATGCATAGTCATGCGCAACGGGTATTGGCAGCCACCTGAAGCCATCCTCTGCGGGGATAAGACAGCTTTGCCATGGTCAAGAGCTGCATGATGCCACTTGGCTTATGAGTGCAAGTGGTCCAGATCCTCCTTCATCTGCCAGCACAGACACAGCCCCTGAGGTTCACTCCTGTGTTTTGGGAGCTTTTGGTGATGCAGTAGGACAAGCCCAGGAAGAAGTCCTAGGTGGGGGACATAGACAGGTCATCTGACAGGGGGAAAAGAGACTGCTTTTGCTGGCCAGGGAATCTCTGGGAAAGGGAAAGGGGCCAGGCCATGGAAGGAAGTCCATGGTGAGACATGAAGGAGAAATCTGTTAGGATCACACTTTCTGACCACATCCCAGGGGCTTTGCTTTCCTCCAGGAGAGGCAAGGATCATCAGGACCATGCTTTATCCCCACTGAGATGGCTTTCCCTTGGCAGTGAAAGAGATGAGCTCTCTCTTTCAAACCCACAAAACTGAGCTCAAGCCCTGCAGAGCTCAACAACCTCCTCCAAAATCTCACAGCCAGCCCTGGGATGCTTCAGCTGCAAAGTGTCAAACCTGCCACTGCACTGTCCCAGCTCAATATTTACAGTAAATCTTACACGGTTGCAACAGTCCTCGTTTTTTCTTAATTGCAGGTGGCATTTTCTTAGTGCTGTGTGGCTCCTGAGCGTGTAATTTCTAGCATGAAGCAGATCTGCACCAATAATGCCCTAAGAGCAGATGAAAAAGGGAAAGCTTGGCAGAAAGTGTCTAGTGAGAGCAGTGACATTGTGAGACACTCCAGATTTTTGTGCTGGAGCTAAAGCTGAGAAACAGTTACAGATCATCATAGCATCGGTAGGTTTCAGAGTGAACAAGTTTGCCCTGAAGGGGATAGATGGTTATTCTTTCATGACAGTTCTCTTATCCCTGCCCTGCTGCCCACAGCCAGCACATGCAAGGAGATAACTCTCCCAGCAAAGCCCTACAGACTGATTTTCCAGGAGGAGACACAGGGGCCGGGTGCTGTGGCAGACTCTGTAGGCAAGAAATCTGCAGGGACCGCACTGCTCACTTTACAGCTGAATCAAACAGGAAGGGAGCTAACGCCAGGGAGTCCCAGCTGGGAGGAAGGAGCCATTTACTGCCAGCCCACTGCCAACTGCTGGCGTGAGCCTGTGCTGAATGCAAAATCGTTGGAGGCAGCGCAGCCCCGTCAGTGGTGTCCTGAGCCCTGCGCGGGCTGTGGAAACACTGGTTTCCTTGCTTGCCCCTGTGCACGGTGGGACCTTGGAGAGGCAGCTGGAGGCAGCAGTCACAAGTGAAGAGATTTTGGCCCCATCCTTGTCCTTTGGCACTTTCAGGGCTATGGGCACTATCCAGCGGGGATGGGGACATCTGGCAGCAATGGGAGCCTGGGGTTTGAAGAGCTGTGGTGTGTGCAAGTGGCTGCGGGCCGTGCAGCAGAGCCGCTAGCCCCCCTTATCCCTCTTCCCTTCCAATCCCTTGCTTCTGCTTGCGTAAATCTTCCCTTATTGCTTTGTCCTGCCCACTCGTCAAATTCCCAGGCGACGTGACATTTCTAACTCTCGCCAACGCTGTCATGCAGCTCACTAGAGCTCAGCTGCAAGGACATCCCTTTCCCCATGCTGAGGCCAACGCTGTTGCTGTGCTGGGGACTATTTTTCTTTTCCCACTTAAGTGTTTGGTGTTGCTTTCTGCACCTTGAGCCTCCCTCATCTCCCATCCCTGTTCCTCATTTCTCTGGCTCCCTTTCTCCATGGTGGCTGCTGCTCCTCTGGAAATGTCTCCAGTGTGCTTTGCCCACCTTCCCAGGGTTCACTAGTCCTGCAGCTCGCTGCCACCACCCTTCCTGCATGACACCGTGGCTAGTGGCCAGCCTACATGTCACACCAGCCTCTGGGTACCATGAATATCTGCTTGCTTGTAGAGGTGAGGCCCCACTTCACAGCCCAAAGCGCTGGAGGGAGAAGGGAACAGCGTTTGGGAGCGGTGATGCTCCGATCCTGCTCCTCCTGGTCCCCACTCGCAAAGGGAGCAGACCAGGTCAGGACTGAGTGCTGTGCATTGGGATGAAGCCTAAATAACATGGGACAAAGAGGACAGGGGGAAAATTTGCGGGAGAAGGTGCATTTAACACAGCAAGCCTCTGCAAGCCCTGGCTCCCATTCCTCCCGTTCTGTCTGGGGCTAAGCCTCTGTTTTGGGGAGCACGTGAGTGGGAAGGGCAGATGCTGCGCCCAGCTTGGGGAGGCTCCATAGCCAGGAGGGAATTCCAGTCTGCCCAGTAACAGCGTGCACGCTCCAACCGGTCCAATAGCTCAAAGGTAGAGGCAAAGAAAAGGTGTCACATCCTTGATACAGAGCTGGCTGTAATTAAAGCTGGAGGAGCTTGATTGCTGTTCTCCACACAGCTTCCCCTCCAGACTGATTAGCATTCTGCAGTCTCTGCTCCCAGCTTCTCACCTTAATTAACGATTACTTGTTTATATTTTCTTCCCTACCTGTCATCACTCAGGCTGATGAGCTCGACTTTAACCCTGCTGGGGTTGGCCACACCTGGGAAGCAACTGAGTGCAGCCACACTGGGGGCTGGCGTGGGGCAGTGGGGGCAGGTTGGGCAGCCACCTCTGCCATAAAAGCAGGAAAGGGAGAGTTAAACAGCCCCTGGGGGTGAGGTGACAGTCGTGGACAGCATGTCCTGCCAGTTTTGTGCTGCTTCTGGTACCCAGGCGTCTCCCCGGTGAGTGTGCAGTGAGCCCGATGCTGCTGGGAGGTGTCAGATCCAGGTGCTGAGATCATCCTGCGCACACCCCTGCTGCCGTGGCATCTCAGGCTTCTTGCCCTGCTCGTCTTTTTGCTCAGGAAACCCCTAGTGCAGATCTGGCCGCTCTGGTGGGGAGATTCCCCGTCTGCAGATGCAAGGGGCTGGGAGGAGGAAAGCCAGGGGAAGCTGTTGGGAGGATGGGCAGAGGAACAGGCTCGAGTGCTGCTGCATTCCTCCCTTGCTCACCAAAACGGGGCTTCATACAGATGCCCTACAAACAGCCAGGACAGCCTTGCCGGCTGGTGGGCAGAGAGGTAACAGTGTGGCAGGCGTGGTCAGGGCACCATTAGCTGCTATAGGAAATTCTGCTTGCTTGTTTTCGGCTTTAGCTGCCTCTCTCCTGATTCCTAATGCACGACTAGACTTAGCAGGTTGCCAGTTGATTATTTCAACTCTTCTAAAAACCACATGTTCTCTTCCCCTCTCAAAGCTTTTCAGGAGGAAAAAAAAAAAAAAAACAAAAACCCCACCGATAAATGCTATTTGCCATATCTCATTTATCAGCTTTCTAATCAAAACTGCTGGCTCTTCCACCTAGCCACCCCATGGGCCCTGAGCTGCCTGGGACTGCTCTCCCACGCTGGCTGGGTGCAGCACACAAAGAAAGCATCTTTCTGCCAGTACCTTTCCGTGACGGAGGAGATGAAATCCAGCTCACTCACTGAATGAGCGGAGGAAGCAGATGAAAGAGTGGAAGATTTGCTGGAGATGCTTCGTGGAGCTTCCTTAGTGGCACAGAGGATAATTACCGTGATGGATTTGGAGTTTGCTAGAAAGGCAAAAGCAGAGGAAGTAATGGAGTTCAGATGTTGGCTCAATACCCTGGAGTTTAATTATTTCAACTGCTGAAGAGTGAAAGGCAACAGATTCTTGATGTTCACGCATACTGCAGCACGCACTTTGCGTTCACTGGCGTGGGTGAGTGGCTGCTTCAGAGAAAGGCCTTTTGCTTAAAAACATCCATGCAGCTTTATTGGGAGGCTTTGTACACAGCTGTAGCTTCTGCCGTGGGTCCTCAGTGAAATCCAAACAGGTTTTGAATCCTCACTTGCTTGGATCCTCAGCCTGGCTGGTTTTGTTTGCGGCTTACAGCACAAGCGCTTCATGCAGGGCTGGCGAGGTCGCTGTTGGGGTCAGTGGCTGGGGATTCAGCACGCCGCTGCGGAGCCGTGCTCTGAATGGAGAGGGGAAGCGGAGTGCATTCGGAGGCCAGGCAGCATTGAGAGGGGAGCAGGGCCTTGGGTCAAGTCCTGTCTGTCAGAGCGTGCTGGCAGCCAGGCACCACGGCCCTGAGGAGGAGAAAGGGCACTGCCACTTGGAAAGGGACCTGAAATGTGGCGCTTGGCAGTGTAACACTAGGGAAAAGGGGAGGTTGGACCAAGTTTAAAGGCAAAATAAATAGCAGAGGGAAGGCTGTGCTGTTGTTTTCATCATTACTGCAGCAGACACCTCTGGGATATATGGAAAGTTGCCACCAGCCTCACACCTATGGGTTGTGCAGGCAAATCCATGGCCAGGGTGCAAGGCCAGGGGGGAAAGCTGCTGGGTGAGGCTGAAGGCTTTGGGCCAGGTGCAGAAGGAAAAACAGATGGAGCCAGTGAGCAGCTCCCAGCATAGTGTGAAGCCACACTTGCCTTCTCCCCCAGAACCTCATCTTTCTCTCTCCAGCACCTACCTCCCTTTTGAGATACAGCTGCAGAGCATGACCATGTAGTCAAGGCTTTAGCATGACCAGCTGACAAAAAAAAAACTTTCCCAATCCAGTGCTAAACACATGACATGGCTGTCAGTGGCCCAGTGTTCATGTACAAAAGCAGAACTGACTGTGGTGATTCCTATACGACGCATTTTTTTCCCCACTGAAATCCAGACCCCATTTTCTCTTTGTTACTTGGTGTTACTGCTGAAGCAGCAGCAGAGTTAGCGACAAGCCTGCTCTTGGTTGCCTCAGCTCACTGTGCCAGTCTCCAGGGGACTACCAGCACTGCCTCACCTCCCATGGAGGCAGCAGCGCTGCAGAAGAGGCAAGGCAAACTCTCCTGGCTGGCTGCACCCACCTGTCCACTCTAAGCGTACAGTCAGGAGCAGTTAAGAAAAACTCCAGCACCAGGCAAAACAAAGGCCTGAAGAGCTGTGGACAGCCACGTCCTGAGTGCTCAGGCTAAAAGCTTAGCACTGAATCACCACTAAGTGTATTGCCAGTTGTGAGGAAAGCTTCCAAGCTGCGTCTAGTGTGCAGACACCATCAGCAGCTGAGGTAACTGCAGTGATGAGAGCACTGCAGCCGCCTGCTCTTTGGGCACCTTAATGGTCTCCTCAGCAACAAGGCTGTTCAGTGCAGAAGCGGTGACAGCCGGGTGTACGTGGACACCAAGCCTCGGCTGAGAAGGTGGGAAGCAGCAAGCCCAGGACAGGCTGGACACACAGGCCACCTGCTCCTCACACAGGGACTGCTTTGTAAAGTCTCTGCTTTGCCCAGATGTCCCTCCCCAGCACCTCTTCACAGCACAGCCATTTTACCTGGCACAGGGCAAGGCTTGAGTTCAGCCGCCTCCTCCCCACCAGCTCCGTACTTATGCAGCAGAGCAGACTGGGCAAGGCTACTTTTCCTCTTTGCAAAGCATACCATCTCCCAACTTGAAGCAATCCCCCTGAGATTTTCTTTCCTCTATTTGTACAGTTTCACAGCAACTAACCAGATTTAAAGTTCGGATTTCTTGGCTGTGGGAGACATGATCAAAAGGTGAGTCAGCAGCCATGTACCTTGGTCTGAAACAGATTGGTGTTTGAATTCAAACAGCTTCGTGTTGTCACTTCCAATTTCAATACCAGGTTTAAGAGTAGCAGTTACCAAGCCTGGTGCTGTGCCTGGGGCCTGG
Organism: Chauna torquata; assembly: GCA_013399475.1. Lineage (NCBI taxonomy): Eukaryota > Metazoa > Chordata > Aves > Anseriformes > Anhimidae > Chauna > Chauna torquata. The sequence continues at coordinate 93,041 of VXAL01003431.1, forward strand.
AACATAGGTAAAGAGGAATGAGCTGCTCTGAAAAGAGAAAACTGGCTGAGGAGTCCAAAAAAGGCTGACAGCATTTTATTGAAGTTCAAAATACAAAAAGGTCAGATTGTTTCCCACCCCCTCAGTATCCTTCCCATCCAGCATATCATAACAAAGTACCAGTATTCACAGTGACAGCTCCAGTCAAACCACAACACTGTTAGTCCTAACCATGGCTTCCAGCACCCCATGGATGACTTCACCTAAAAGCAATGCGTATTCTGATATCTCAGCTTTGAACAGGAAGGTCCACTCGGCCTTTTCCTGGACAAGAGTCCAGATATTACAGAACACGTGTCTGACAAATGCTCCGAACTGTGGCGGCTATGAGGTTAAGCTGAATCCTAAGAACTGACCCTCCAAACCAGCGATTCCCAAACTGTGGGGTGGGTATCGCTATCAGCACACCACATCATTTAGGTGTGGTACACAGGTGGGAACTTTGAGTATGTTCTTGTCACCCTGCTACTGCTCATGTCCCACCTTTGAGATTTCACAGATCTCCGCTCCAAAACAAACAAAGCTACCCCTGTCTTCGTTACTGATCACAGTGGGGCAGAAGCAAGAGGACAGCAAGGGCAATTCCCTTCATCCTTCATTGCTGCATCACTCTGGACTCCCAGCAGAGGTCATAACTCATTCCTCACACTGAACTTAAGACCCTGCAGCAGCATGTCTCCACGACAAACAAGAAACAGTCTGGGCATCAGCTCCAGGTCTGGTGCTGCTCAGGGAGCCATACACCCACCTCCGTCCCAGCCCAACAATATGGCTGAATACACAGCATCTCCTGTTGCTACCGGACCTCCTGCCTGAGACCACCAGTAGCGGGAAACAGAAGTCAGTTATGGTGGTTTTTTTTTTTTTCTTTTTTTCCCTTACATGATGTAGATGTCTGCCTAAAACTGCGCTAAGAGTAAGTCATTCCCTAAACCTTATCTTTGCATCAGGGCAACTCTAACCTGCTGTCTACCTGGGTAATTTTAACAAGTGTTTCACTCTAGTATTTAAGCATTAACTTTCAGCAGTGATTTAAAAACTGGGCCCAGTGGAACCTGTTAGTCTGATTTAAAAGCTTTGTATCCCATTTGTAACTGGCCAGATTCTCTGCCCTCTGACTGCAGGCTCTGGGGAAGGCTAGGATTAAGCCTCGGTGCGTGTTTCTCAAGGCAGAATGTTTGCTCAGCTGTTACCATGCAGAATAAAGTCGATGTTATTCTCATAGCACAAAGTCTTCTGTTGTCCAAGGCGCCCACTTCCCACCCCCCTATGCTGTTTAGTACTGCAGTGGTGGCAAAAAATGCCTGTTCTGAGCAGATCTGTGACATTGGCCAGCTGCTGAGTGCACCATCCAGGGCTGGTGACCGCCCATGGCATCAGCCACCACCTACATTGAGCTGAAGTGCTTAGGGCAAGGCAGAATACCTCTGGAAGGGGTATCCTATTCAGCACCAGCCCATCAGATAAAAAGAGCAACTCTTTTTTTTTTTTTTTTTTCCCACCTCAAAAAAGTCTCAGCTGCAGCACTTTGCTGTCCAAATCCTGCTGCCTCTCCGTGAGGCAGCCATGGCAGCACCCACAAGGACAGTCTGAGCACCAGCCAGAGCACGGATCTGGCAGGAACGGCCAGGGGCGGCAATGTTTATTCAGCGATCTGGGAAGTAAGCCTTCCTCTCTAAGGCTTCTCCTTCTGGATCAGGGAGATGGTTTGGAAGCCCGTTACCTCTTCTCCATCTTCTGCATCTGCAGGCTGAGTGACGTGAAGCTAGCAAGGAGGTCTGTAACCTCATCCACCTGCCAGAAGAATACAGTTGGCCATCAGGCACAGGAACGCAGCTGCCCACCACCACAGAAGAAACCCCCATGCAGCAGGGACCACTCTTGCACCAGGATCGCCAGTAATGCCCATGCTGAGCATACACTAGGACAGGATCCCTCTGGTTCCACAATCGTGCTGGAGGACTTCTGTTCTCATGCTCAAACAAGTCCTAATCTAAGGCAAAGGGAGCTTCTCGTCCTTCCTCAGGAGGCTGATGCTTGACCTCCACCTCATGCGATCTAGCCAGCCCTTAAAATAGAAGTGTGTTGCTGCATTACCCAGAACTCAACAATGAGTATCAGGGCCATTTCCTCTAAGCCTGTTTTTGAGGGCCAATATTTCGCAGCAGGAAAAGGAGAGGGGAAAGGAGAGCCAAAAAAACAGATGAAACAAATCTCTGCAATCTTGTGCATTTGTGCTGCCTCCTGGCCTTAAAATGCCTGTGCCCTCAGAACATCTGATTTTCAGCTTCTCTTCTGAGCTGCCAGGCACACTGATGCTTTCTGCATTTTGAATTCCAGCCAAAGGAGTACCACAAGTCATCATGTAACTTGGCCACTTCACCCAGCGTGAGCACAAACACATCCACAAGCATGTCTTCAACGTCACCTCGCTAATGCAGTTGAATTCTCCCGAACACGGAAATCACAAGTAGGTGAGTCACAGTAGTTCAGCACTGCCTACCTGTTCCTTTGTGCTGGTCATCTGCAACTTGGAGCAAAGGTCATCCAGCTGTTCCTTTTGCTCATGCCTCCCAAGACGGTCCAGGTATTCCCGCAACATCTGGATAATCTGAAACCAACAGGCATAAGAGGCAAACATCAAACAGCTGCATCAGGCCGAGATGTTTTTACAGGAAGAGCAGTTAAACTGCCAAGCACAGCCTTGATACTGAGGTACGTGGCAGAATATGTGACCTGTAGAGAAGAACGCATGCAAAGCGACCGGATAGCACCAAAGGCAGCATCAGAGGCCAATGAATCACCAGAGGCGTTGATCAGCCACAGACCAGCCATGATCTCTGTGCCTGGTTTTAGAACAAGGCAGCGACAAGCCCAGCTGAAGACGCACAAGGTCTAGGCTTGCCATGAAAGCACCAAGCTTTTCTTTATGGCCGTCTAGCTTCCCTCATTGTGAGAAACATGGACTTCCCACTCCTGCAGGATCTACTTGTGCACCAAGGATGAAATCCTTATGGCTACTCTACGGCTCCCAAAGCGAGGCCCACACCTTGTGTATATGCGAGGCAGCACCGTGACTGCTTTCCTTTCCCATGCCTCCACACACGAGAGCAGCACAGACTGTGCTTAGAATGCCCCACAAAACAGTCCCTGCTGGAATGTGCACGCCACAGCTACAACCCCATGCGGTGGTCCCTCTCCTGCCACAAGGCATGTGTCTTACATGGTGGTTGAAGAAAACAGAGTGCCCATACAGCCTGAGAATTAAAAATTTCAATGCATCCTTGGCCTGCCACAGCCAAGAGAGGTCCTGCAGAAATTCAGTGCAGTAGTTGGAAAAAGGAACGTCTCTGAAAACAGAAGGAAAGAATCAAACCTTCCCCAGAGCAGCTGAAAGCCTATAAACAGGTATTTAAAACAGCCGCTAAATGATATTTGACCTAAAGTGTGCAGGACACTGCCAGAAGCTGCAGTGCCTTACTGGGACGTGGGACTGTTTCTTTTACCTGTTTCACTTCAAGGCGTACAGCCTCCAGGCTGTGGGAGAGTCCTTCCTGCAGGATGTTTAGCTTTGATTTAGCGAGGTGCAGCGGGGTTCTGCCAGCTCGATCCAAGGCATCGACTCTGGCCCCTGCAAGATGCACAAGCAAGGACAGAATGTGAGGTCGGTCTTAAAGACTTAGCGTTCCTGGGGAATATCAACAGGGGCAGGGCAGGAAAGGGACAGGCTGTAATCGTTATAGAGGAAATGTTACCTCCGCGCAGCAGCGTGGTGATGACAGGAACATGGTTCGTGCAGGCAGCTGGGGAGGGAAAACACAGGACACACAACTCAGAGGTACTACCAAACAACAAAGGAGTTTCTGCTCAAGCATGGAGCTTGCCGCTTTCCGAAGGGCTCTTTGCCATGAGAAAGAGGAACAGCCCCACTGTTAAGCATAACCTTGTGCTCAAGCCAGGGTATTCTCTCTGGAACAGATCTCTTGCTCCTTGGGGCTGGTAGAGGGAAGGAAATGGATTTTCTCCAAATCTGACCCTTAAGCCCTCATGAGGGATGAAGGTATTGAATGCAAAGAATCCCTCCTAAGTTCTTAAAACTGGGGGTGCACAGTGTGATGCACATGAAAATGGAAGATGCAAAGGAAAAACAGCAATACAGCGGTCACCTCACCTCTCTGCATGCAAAGCTCATCTGTGTGACGCTTACCCAAGTGTAAGGGAGTATTTCCCAGCCCGTCTCTCTGGTTTGGGTCAGCCCCGTGGTCCAGAAGCAGTTGCACTGGAAACAATGAAGAGGAGCCATGTCAGTCCCTTCCTTCTGCCGCCGCTGACCACACCTCACTGGTGAAAGAAGCCTTGTTTGGCAGCACACGGCCAGGCCACAGGTCCGTGTGGCAGCCAGCAGGCTGCATTAGGGATGCTTCTGTTCAGCTCATCAGCTCCCTCACAGACGCAGAGAAGGGAGGTTTGCACAGCAATGCAGGAGCCAGCACAAAACCAGGCACTGCCACTGCGCTCCTGGACAGGAGGAACTGGGACTAAGGACATCCTTCCTTCTGCACCAGTATAGCCCCAGAGCAGGGAGTTGCTGCTGCTTCCACCTCAGCTGGGGGGCTTGCAAGTCCCAGAGCTGGAGTTCAGCTGGCAACTTTGCCACAAAACGCAAGGAATTAGCAATTTCTGTCACATGCTTAATCAAAATAAAGATCATCGCCTGAAATCTCTGCCGTGGAGAAGTCAGATGACCAAGACCCCCTCCCCACTCACCGATGTGATCGTTGCCATTGCAGGAGGCAAAGTGCAGGGCTGTCCGGCCTTTGTCGTCCGCAGCACAGGGGTCAGCTCCATCCTCCAGGAGTTGCTGCACTGACAGTGCCAAGGAGGAAAAGGATACAGGTAAGTTGAAGGGGCACCTGATCAGAAAGGGGTAATGCCACCTGCTCTTCTGCAGGCAAATACGGACTCTGCCCGCTGTCAAGTCAACCGGACTCGATCCGGCTCCAGCAAGCATCCAGGCTCAGCAGAACCAGCCCAAGCAACGCACCCTCCACCCTCTGCTACAGTCTTTGTCAGCTTGCATGTATTGCCTTGCAAAACAAGCCAACAGCTGTAAAGGCTAAGGCTAAACATCCATCTGGCCAAAAATTCAGGCTCCAAGAACAACCAGCAGCAAACGCATACAGAAGAGTATAAAAAGATGTTGATGTGAGGCTAACTCTCACAGCCTTTAGTCATCCGCATCTCAGGCACTTCCCAAGCCAGAATGAGCATCCTGTGTGTAATAGCCCTCCATGAGCTGTCTTCACAGATTTGCACAGTCATTTTTTGCACTTTGCACATCAGTGCGGAGCCACAGTGAGAAGTTTCAGAGTGTAACTGCATCCAGTGAGAAAAACTACCTCTTCACACCTGTTTTGAATATGCCACTTCATGGCTTTATCTGCAGCTCTCAGTTTTTGCCATACTAGTGGCGGCTACTGATTGGGAAGCAAGTAGCTGAGAGAGAGACCTGCCAAGAGTCTACCCTTCTGAGACGACATATTGAAGCGAGCTAACAAACAGCCCTAGTAGCCTTATCATCATCTTCTCACACTTGTTCCCCCTGCTCTTCCACCCAGCTACTTCTCCAATGCCACCACCTCCTGTAAACAGAGCTGCCTACTTTTCCTCAAGTAAACAAAACTCCTCAGGATTATAAACAGAGGAACCTGTGTATCAAATACAGGTGCAAAACTCTAAAATGGTAGAATCAAAAATTTCATAAAGCCTGACTCTTTCAGTCTTCCTCTTGACTTGGTGACTGAAGCCAAGCCACGTCCTTTCCTGTACTGACAGAGCTCACAGATGGCTGTATCCGTCAGCTCATGACACGAGGCACACCGTGTGAAGGGTGCAGTGTGCCAGACAACCCCCCCATCCTGACATATCAGGAGTTTCTACAAGTCAGATCAGTTTCCAGTTCTGTTCACAACACGGCCTGATGAACAGTTAGGCCAGTACAACTGACGGAACAGTATAGATTAGGGAAGGACAATGATAAGGGGCAGATAACATACGCCAGTATTGCTGCTAGATACTGCATATCAAAACCCTACTAATCTACAGCACACAGAGGTAAAGAGAGTCATAGAGAGGCCATGAGCCTTCTCTGAAGTCACTGTGAGAGGCAGACAGAGTCCAGTGCTGGCCCCAGAGATCTACTGCATCACACTGCCTTATCATACAGGGTACGGCTTGGATCATCGCAACTTTTCCATCTAACCAAAAGACTACTTTCCTGCTGCTTATGACCGGGCAAAAGTTACTTACCAAAAAAGATGGAATAAATGTGGGGTGCTAATTCAGCTTGAGGCAGTTGGACAACAAACACTATGAACCAGACACAGTGAAAAAGTCGATTTCACAATCACCCTCACTCTGCTCAGAGAATGGAACAAAAGGCTCAAGAAAAACAGTTTCTAGATTTGCAGCATCTAAATCACCATTTCTGCAAACTATATATTTCCTCCTCCTCTTCCAAAACAAAGGTCCTTGACAAAACTGCTCTTTCAGGAAGAGGTCCCGTATCAGGTTGGCAGAAATCTCACCTGTGTCCAAGTCATTGCCGTTGGCAGCTTCACGCAGCCTTTTCAGAGCTGTGGAAAAAAGAAAGCAATTACTGGGAAGCACGGAGGAGAAAGAAGGGTTTCCCTGCCGAAACATCCCATCCCTACCCAAGCCTGGTGCTGGGGCTCACTTAGCCCTAAGGAGAGGAATCAGGAGATCAAGATCCCAGGTGAGAAGTGCTCAGCTTGCTTCCTCCTGCGGCCGGCCACGGGCCCTCCCGCTCCTGACAGGCGCCCTCGCCCGACAGAAGCCGGGCTGCCTTCCCGAGCCCCCCTCCGGCCAGACCCTTCCTCCGGCAGCCGGAGGCTCCGGTTCCCCGCCACGGCCGCACCAAGCGGCTGCCGCGATCCCGCCGAGGCCTGGGCGGCGGCACGGCCGCTCCGCTCCCCGCTCCGACCCCCGGGCCGGGGAAGGGAAGGGGAAGGGCAGCGCCCCGCTCACCGTGGCTCTCCTTGCCCGTAGGCCCCAGGCGGCGGTGGAGGCGGGCGGCCCTGCGCAGGCGGCGGGCCGGGATCTTGCCGGCGGGCTCCTCCCGCTGCCACAGGACGTGTAGGTAGCCCAGGGAGGCGTCCGCCG
>VXAL01003433.1:4342-20507 GCA_013399475.1 Chauna torquata
AGGAAGGAAGGAAGGAAGGAAGGAAAGAAAATAAAAAGAAAGAAAGGAAGAAGAAAAAGAAAGAGTGGAAACCTATTTAAGAATACTGTTTAAGATATTGCTCTTAAAATCCCATAATTAGCTTCTGAATAGAACAAGCATATGTAGAATGGTCTTCTGAGCTATGTAGCTAGAGAACTAGAAAAAATTTCTTCTACACAGGACTCATGCAGAAAACTTCACTGGTGAATACATTTGAAAACTTTTCTACTGAAAAAACCAAACTTTCCTTATAATACTGGGACAGTTTTTCTTAAAAAGAGATCTGTGGGCTACTTGTATAAGTGATTTTGAGACATTTCTGCTTTGGTCTTGCTAGATGCTATTTTTAAAGGAGAAATTGCCTGTAGTGACAGATCTTTGATGGTACATTTCTTGTATAAAAAGACCTATTTTTTCACAGGCAATGAATGGATTATTTGTTTCTGTTCAGCTTTATCATTTTCTTTTATTTTTGTTATTTATCAGAGACAGAGTTTTTAAGGAATTTTTCATGAAGTATTTCTCATATATCTGATACTTAAAACACACAGCTGAAACTTTATTCAAGTGCGTCTTTGAGATTTCTTTTGTCAATTTGTAGAAGGGCTTGTTAAGGGTCTCTTTTTGGTAGATGTGTCATAGGCTATACAACATTTAGTTCCACACCCTGCACCATTTTCTATGGAGTGTGTGTATTTATAGCTAGTATACAGTACCCTGATAAAGACAGATGGCAATGAAGCCAACTGGGAATTTCTTTCTTCCTTTGTTCAATGGCCTTTTACGCAATGACTCATAACATCAGATGTAAAAGAGCACCAAACATATTGAATCAAACACAACAGAACCAAATGGTTCTAAGTTCAGAAACGACAAATTTTATCTGCTTGATAAATAAATTAAAAGAAATATATTAATTACCTATACACAGTCAAAAACATGTTATAGACAATATTATCACTGTACGGAAAGATGAAAATTACAGAAAGATGTAATTTAGAAATAGATAATCCAGAATTCTTATTTGCATATTGTAAATTCTAAAACATATTGAAAAATTTTCTCACATACAATCTTTTTTATTCATCAAGCTCTGTAAAATCTTCCATGAAGAAGCTTGAGGACCAAAATTTTTGCCTGAAAGTTACCTTTAAGTATAAGAATATTTTACAATCACTGATTGAAACTGGACTGCTTTCTGAATACAGTAACAGCTTTTTAGTAATGAGCTGAAGAAGAATTATTGTCACAAAGAGAATGACATATGATGATGCTTCCACCATTCTCAACTCCACCCCTCAGATTTCAAGATGCCTTTGAAACTTTATATAAGGTTCTATGCTAACAATGTTGTGTTAACATAACATTTCAATTACATTTTATGTCAGTTTATTTCAAAAGCTAATGAAACAATTGACAAAATCAATGATATATATAAGGTGATCGTTTTCATTTAGATTATTTTGTCATTCTCTAGAACAGAGAGCTAACAGTGTTAACTGCAGTGGAAGAGACAAACTATGAAGGTCACTTGCATGCCACATTTCAGAGAACTGTTTGCTGCACACAGAAAGTTGTTGGCACAGGAACTGTAATCATTGTAGTCTTCTGGCCTCTGACTAGATGTTAACACTGGGAGGTGCTGATATTGTTTAAGATTGAGAACTTCAGCTGCGGCAGGAATTTTTGTTTCTTTTGCTCTTTAAAGGAAGAACATTCAAGGACTACTGAGAACAGCAGGACTTGGGGTGGGTTGTATTTATTTTATTCACAGCTTAGACACCCACACCTCACAATCACTTCTTGAGTTAGATGATCATGTACAACCACACTTCTAGGAACTTTTTTATTCAGCCCTACAAGCAGTGGACAGAGATTTCACACTTCTGGGAGTTAAACACTAGGTGAAAGACCTGAAAGGTTTTTCAAAACTCTCTTTTCATTATGTTGTGAACTTCTATGAGGAGATTTATAACAGGTTGGTATGCTGTATTGGATTGAAGTAGTTGTTACTGAGATACTTGTGAAAAGGAATATTGCAAAGGTGTACTAGAAAGTAAAGATGAGAGTTGAGGACAATGTAACCTCTTATGAAAGAAATTACATCATGTTGTGCTTGAACTGATATATTCTAGATTTGTTCAATAGAAAGACATAAATCCACTAAAAATCCATTAAGAGTTATGTTGGACATGTCTCTCATACAGATACAAGAAGAAGAATCAGAAAGGAAGGAATGCCTGTAAGGTCAAGGTGCCAAAAATCAAGGCGTGATTGATCACGCCATAAATCAGGGTGTGGACATAAAATTGGATCAAAGGAGCTAGCTAGGAAGGAATCATTACATCTACATTTTATTACAACACCTGAGTGGAATGAAGAAGACAAAAACTACAATAAAATAAACATGCAAGTAGGAAAATAATGATTTTAATGGCTGTTTGGAGCCGTGGTCTGGAGGCCGTCTGGTCCAATCTCCTTGCTTAAGCAGGGACACCTAGAGCATGTTTCCCAGGACCATGTTCAGACGGCTTTTGAAGATCTCCAAAGAGGGAGACTCCACAGCCTCTCTGGAAAACCTGTGCCAGTGCTCCATCACCCATACACTAAAGAAGTGCTTTCTGATGTTTAGACGAAACCTCCTGTGTTTCAGTTTGTGCCCATTGCTTCTTGTCCCCGCACTGGGAACTTCCACTTCCACCCTTAGGATGAAGTCACCCATCACCACAAATCTGATTTATATCGCAAAAACTGAGCGAAGAAGAGAGACTGATTTAATGTAATGGGTGATTTTTTGTTTGTTTGTTTGTTTGTTTCATTAAGTGAATTATTTTGCTTGACTGGAATATTTTTGTCTCCTTTCTAATTTATTTCTGAGAAATTTTAATAAAAAGAAAGGAATATTTTAAAAATGTAAATATATATTAGAGCGGATTTTGGGAGAGAGAGAGAGAGAGAGACTGAAAATAACTCTGCAGCCCTCTGAAATTATATCTGCTCTAATACTGTTTCATACCAGATGGAGAAACTTTAACAGCAGAAACTGCGAAAACTCTGGAGCACAGTAGTTCATAGACTGCAATTGAGATCATGACTTTTGCCATTGTTCTGATTTATATGGAAAAAGGGTTGTATATGACTCTCCCATATATGTGATATAGCTCTCACAGGCTACAGAACAAGTTACAAAGGACAATCTTCCTCAATGACTTTGTGAGCAGTAACAAAATCCTCATGTAAAACCACCAAAGAAATCCACAAGAGTTTACACATTTCTCATCCTTCTAAAAACATGTTTTTCATTTTTTCAGCTGAAATGTTAATTTGTTGGTGGTGATCAAAATAGTATTTTCCCCTGAATCAACAATCCACCATAAAAACAGAGTTGCACAGTCTCAGTACTCCATACTTTTCAAGATTCCTTTGTCCCACCACATGGTTGTATCACAGCACACTCTGCAGTGCTTTTATCTAAAGAAGCTGCCAGGATTCACATCTTTTTCAGGATAGGAGAGACAATTATTTTATTTCATGGTTTCTTGGTCCTTTGCCTCCTATTCAGTCCTCCAACAAAAACTGAAATAAACCTTGTATTAGATAGTTATAAAATACTGCTTGAAACTCTGAGCATTTAAAAAACTGCCGTTTTCCAGGTAGTCTGCTTAATATTTTTACCTGCATTTGAAACATGCATGTTTGAAAACATAATGAGTTATTCTTTTTTCAATAAACATTAAAACAGCAGAGATAAGAAATTAGTGTAGCCATTGGCTATTAAGTAAATGAGATATGATTTTATTCTATGAATTACTATTACAGCAGTCAGAATCAAATTTAGAGGAAAGGTAAAATGACATAATGATAATACAGGACTAATGTAAAGCGCGCTGTTCTCCTCTGCAATACTTTCATTTTTTTAGAAGTCCCTAGACTTCTCTGCATGCAGAAAGAAGTTAAGAACAGCTTTTAGGTACATATCTGTTCTACGCAAAAAAAAAAAANNNNCCAAAAAAAAAAAAAAAAAAAAAAAAAAAAAAACCACACCTGCCCATCTGTACATTTTCTGTTGATAAGAGTACAAGGATCAAACATTGTAAGTGGTCATTTGAAATAGCTTTAAAAAATCATTTTATTATCACTGTGTTTGAGAAAATCTGAAGAGTCTTAGGGTCCTTACATGAAAATTATATCTCCAAAATAAAATTAAAAAAAAAAAAAAAACAGAAACCTAGAGCACTAAGAAGTATTTGAAAGTTACTATGATATGGTCTCATTACAGATTTAAAATAATTCACTGGAGAATACTCTGAAATACAAACTAGCCCACCATCTGATTGATCATTTATAAGATCATTTAGGTTGGAAGGAAATTCAGGAGATCTCTAATCCAAAACCCTGCTCAAAGCAGAGTTAGGTCTGAGTCAGTTTGCCCAGAGCATCATCCAATTGGGACTTGAAAACCTTGGTACAGGCTACTTAGTGCACAGCACACATTAAATTCAGGGCAGTACTTCTTGCATTTAGTGACAGACATCTTTAAGCTAAGCATATAGCCAAAGATTACTAGGCCAGCTCTCCTAACAGCAAATGAAAACATACAGGCACATTTAGGGAATTACTCATCCAAATGTACCTTAAATATTTGTCTAAAAATAAGATGGATTATCTTTTAGAGATACTTCATTATCTGATATATAATTAGAGAAACTCACGCTCTACTGATTAAAAAGGGAAACTAGAAAATAAGCTTAAACCGAGAACCTAATTTTTAGCTGACTTAGGTGAGGTGAATCTTACACTTTATCAATTACAAAGTATTTCTTCTGACAATACCACTGTGGCCTATAAGGACCATCGAAAACATCAGTATTTTCATCTTTCTTTTTAACATGATGCAAGCTGTGGCCATGAATCATGAAATCATTCGGACTGGAAGAAGCCTCAGGAGGTCTCTAACACCACCTCCAGCTGGAAGTAGAAATGCTTCCTTCAGACCAGCATGTTCAAGACTTTAGCCAGTCAGGTCTGGAAAACCTTCAAGCCTAGAGGCTGCACAGCAGCTCGTCCTGCTAATTTCCCATTCTGCATGTTTTAGTGTACAGGCATTTCAGAGAGGCATCCAAGTGTGCCAATTCCCCAGTACGAGACTGACAACTTCCCTCATAAGGCTGTTCTGCATGCATTTCTTTCTTTATACACCTATGCTTGAAGGTGTTCCACTTCAGCCTTGTTTTACTGATGACTGTGTTCTGTCTGTTCCTATCCGCCAGAGCTCTTGGCTTGCCTATGCCATACAAAACTTCCTCACTCGTTTGTTGATGAATCTCTAGCTCCCACAATGTTCCCAGTTTAAAGCTCTCCTTGCCAGGCTGTCCAGCCTGTTGGGAAAGATACTTTTGCTGGACTTAGTAAGGTGGATTATGTCTCTTCCAAAGTTCTGTTGACCCTCAAAAGGAGATACATGGTTGTAGAACCTGAAACCCTGCTGCAAACACCAGCTATGCTATCAATTGTTGACCTTTAAAATCTGCCAAAACCTCCTAAAGCCATTCCACCTCACCGGCAGGATCAAAGCAAACACTACCTAGATCCCCATGCCCTTGACCACTAGCCCCTGAGTCCTGTAGTCACACTTGATAATTCTTAGGTCACCTGTGTCTGTACCATTGGTGCCTATGTGGAGGAGCAATAGAGACTAATAGTCTGGATTAGGCCTGGTTAGCCTCTCCCCAGCATCCTGAACGCATGCCTCAGCAAGCACCAAACCTCCCTAGATGACAATTTAGGTCAGCAGATGAGGGTTTCTGTTCCCCGCACAGTGACTTTCCTACCATTATCACTTGCCACTTCCTTCTAGTGATCCGAAGTGGCTCACAGACACTCTGTTTGACAGCTGTACCAGATCCTCATCAGCTGCAAGGGTGGTTAACCTGTTCTGAAAACAAAAGTCATCAGGTGGAGCATGTTGTTTCACAACAACAATGAAACAATCCTGCCAAACTTCAGCTGTTAATCAAACATACAGGGGGTTGTTTTGCAGAGAATAAGAGAACCTTATGTAACTGATAGGAGGGAAAGAGAATGAAAGAGACATTAACAGTTGGTTTGGCTTGGATTTTTAGCATGTTTTCTAGAACATATGTTACAATTAAAACTAAAGTATACAGACAGATCTGTCAGAGCATCAAATAATGGAGGACAATTCTACCAGCAATTACCTGCCAGCTAGCTGCAAACAATAGTCTGCCAGATATGTAAAACTGTATTTCATGTTAATGATCCATTTGCAGAACATGCTACTGCTTGATTTATGGTAAATTGAGAAATAATTGCTACAATGCACACTACCTTGTTGGTTATAGCCAGAATGAAGCAGAGATGTGCTCTCCTCTGTGATGCTAGTGTAGACATTACATTCCATTGGTAGTTATACAACAAAATCATGTCTTTCATACAGCTGTTACAGATAGAGGAGGTGGAAAATTCTAAATATCACATAAAAAAGAAGAAACTCCCTCTATCTAAATACTAGAGGAGGATTACACAGCTTCATTCCTCCATGAGTCTTCTACCATCCACCTTCTTTATTTTTAATGCAATGATATGCTGAACTGTCCTATGTTAGGTTACTGATACTGTGCTGGTACAAGTGGGCCAGGTTTATTGCTGTAGTTCTCCTTATTTTAGTAGGATATTGACATAGATAAGAAATTTCTACTCTTAAGCAACAAGAATATCTTTCTAAAACTCTCTGAGATGACAGAATAAATTAAATACTTCTTTGTTTTTACATGTTTTCCAATTTTTAGATAATGCTAAGAGAACTTTATCCTGAAAACAATTGATTTTACAACTTAGAAAAATGAGAACTCCACATACCGGGGTAGATGCAGTCCCAAACGCAAACAGGGTTTGGGTGAGTAACTCTCCCCTCCCTTTCTGTGTAGGCAAGGTTATGTGTTCGGGTGGAGCAGAAAGACACTGCATTCTAGCAGCATCATCCCCATCATTAAGCTATTAAAGCCTTGATGGGTCTGTAATTTCTTGTTGTATCCTTGGGTTTACACTGCAGGGCTTGGCATTCAGGACACGGTCATGGAGAGTCATGGTTTTGGCTGGGACAGAGTTAATTTTCTTTGTAGAGGCTCACACAATGCTGTGTTTTGGATTTTTGATGAAAATATTGGTGATAACACACCAATGTTTTTAGTTGTTGCAAAGTAGTGTTTACACAGAGCCAAGGACTTTTCTGCTTCTTGTGCTGCCCTGTCAGGAAGGAGGCTGGGGGGGCACAAGGAGCTGGGAGGGAACACAGCCAGAACAGCTGGCCCAGACTGACCAAAGGGATGTCCCATACCTTATGGTGTCATGCTCAGCGGTAAGAGCTGGAGTAAAGAAGGAGGAAGGGGGCACATTGGCAGTAATGGTGTTTGTCTTCCCAAGAAACTTATGCATGATGTTTTCCTGGAAATGGCTGAACACCTGCCTGCCCATGGGAAGCAGTGAATGAATTCCTTGTTTTGCTTTGCTTTACCTAGTAAACTGTCTTTATCTCACACTTTTCCCTTTCTGATTCTCTTCCCATCCCACCTGGGGAGAGTGAGCGAGCGGCTGTGTGGTACTTAGATGCCTGTTGGGGCTAAACCACAACATGGAGACAGAGCCTTCACAGGCAGCTGGGGAGAGTCATAATGTGCTGGCTTCCTTTCCTGCATTAGCTTACATGTAGCTTACATGCAAATCTGTGGCATGTGCACCAAATAGGTTCCCAATACAGTGTAATATGGCTGAGGAGTCAAAACAGGATAGTAAAAACAGGAGTATTTAAGTGCTTTTAGAGCCATAAGAAATTTGTACATGGACTATGGATCCTTTTGGAAAGCATTTCTGAACAGTAAATACATGCTTTTTTTCATCAGTTAGCAGAGAATAATCAGTTTGATTCTGTCTTGCAGTACGGCACCTTTATGCTGCCAGACCGCATGATGCAGTCCCTTTGGGCACCCACAGTTCTCATATCTCAGTTGGCAAATGTGCGTGGTAACTTATGGTATCTCAATGTCCTTGGAGATCTTTAAAAGCCACCCGAACACCATTCTGGAAACCTGCTACAGGTTGCCTTGCTTGAGCAGGGGGTTGGACCAGATGGTCTCCAGAGTCCCTTCCAACCTCAACCATTCTATGATTCTGTGATTAAATACAGTTTACACAGAAAAAGCAGGATTTAGTGGAAAATGAGGGATATATGTTGAAGTTACTATCCATAAATATGAATATCAGTTAGGAATAATAGAGCTCTCTAAGATTCAGGATACAGGAAAACAACATCTTGTTTTTGTTTTCCTATGACCTAATAGTATTCTAAGGTCAGCACCACCATTAACAACACCCCATCATTCTTCATGTAAATAGGGCAAAGAGGTAAAGATGCTTACAACCTATTAGATAATGAACATTCACAACCTATGAGGTAATGAACATTCATCCCATCAGAAGCAATATATCACGGTTATGTTTCTAATTTTTAAGATACTCATTTTAAGAAAATTGCTTATGGAACTCAGAAGAGAAGGGAGCTAGAGGGAAAAAAAAAATGATGGGGTGTAGTGCTTGCCTTTGGGATTGCCTTTCCTCCTGTGATATACTTGCACAATATTGTCCACATGCAGAAAGTCACACTTCCTTAAAATGTCAGACTACTACATAGTTTCTAGGCAGCACAGCACTTTGTGCAGTAAGTCTGCCCACAGCTTGCAGGGATGGACAGCTTGGCTGTGAGCAAGTGGCGTAACCTCTGTGCATGAGGTAGCATCTCTGCAAACACACTCTGCCAGTGGATAGCATATCTGACATATTTGACTTCTCATTACGAAAAGGTTTACCAGACAGCTGGGGAAGCCAGTGAAATTCAAAAACTCAAAAATCTTCCTCAACAAGATTCCCAAGTTGAAAATAAGATATGTTTAGGGAAAAGGCAGATATGTGATAGCTCTTAATCTGAAGAAATAGAGAGGGGACTTCAAAAAATGAAAAGGGAAGAAACAAAAATTCTGTGAAATGAAGAGTATATCATTGCTTTGATCACAATGAAATGAACGTCCTGATTTACCTTATGTTTTGGCAGATCTGTCTCATCATAGAATCAGAACCAAAGAATGGCTTGGGTTGGAAGTGACCTTTAAAGATCATCTAGTTCCAATCCCCCTGCCATGGGCAGGGACTTCATCCACTACTAGATCAGGTTGCTTAAAGTCCCTTCCAGCCTGGCCATGAACACTTCCAGGGATGGGGCATCCACAACTTTCTGGGCAACCTATTCCAGTGCCTCACCACCCTCATAGCAAAGAATTTCTTCCTTATATCTAATCTAAATCTACCCTCTTTTAGTTTAAAAGCATTACTCCTTGTTCAATCTCTACACACACTGGTGAAGAGTCCCTCTCCATCTTTCTTGTAGGCCCCCTTTATGTACTGGAAGGCCACAATAAGGTCTTCATGGAGCCTACTCTTCTGTATGCTAAATAACCCCAACTTTCTCAGTCTTTCTTCATAGGAAAGGTCCTCCAGTCCTCTGATCATCTTTGTGGTCCTCTTCTGGACCAGCTCTAAAAAGCCCAAGTCTCTTTAGTGCTTGGGGCCCTGGAGCTGAACACAGTACTCCAGGTGGGGTCTCATGAGAGCAGAGTAAAGGAGGAGGATCACCTCACTCAACCTGCTGGCCACGCTTCTTTTGATGCAGCCCAGGATATGACTGGCTTTCTGGGCTGCAAGAGCTTACTACTGGCTTAAGTCAAGCTTTTTATTCACCAGTATCTCCCAACTACTTCTCTGCAGGGCTGCTCTCAATCCATTTAGCCTGTACTGATGCTTGGGATTGCCCCGACCCAGGTGCAGGACCTTGCACTTGGACTTGAACTGTATGAGGTTTGCATGGGTCTACTCAGCAGTACTAGTAGACACTATTGATATCTGTATTTGATATATAATTTCAAATTTCAATATGATGTTAGTTTGGAATACCTAGAAAGTTGGGGTTTTATTTCATATAGTTGACAGCTTTGTACATTTCTAGTCAGAAGTAAAATAACATTCCTACTTTTCTATTTCATTAGTGTGTTTTAAGCTGGACTTCTCTCTGATTTATTTATCTGTTTTTGCTTTGAACTACACAGCCTTAAGTACATTGGTAATATTATTGCATACCATTCCAACATGATTTTTAGGAATATAGTATGTTCATAACTCTTTAGCCGGGTGATTAGGATCTCACTATACCAGCAGGAAGAGTTAAGGTTGAATTATATTCCTTCCTGAAGTCTGGACCTCAAAAAGTATTTGAAAGATTTTAGGTGACATCATTTTCTTACAAGGAGATAAATAGAATGACCTAGTTAGCCCCTTATATTCATTTTTTTCTCTATTTACCAACATGGAACAGGACTGTTTCATTTATGTATGCATTAAGGTATATTTATTTGATTATACATCTAACTGTATATGTTTTAATTTAATATCTAAAAATACAAGAAAAAAACTTCACCTTTTTCAACATATATAAAAAATGCACAGAAAGTTCCCTAGTTCCCTATCTGAAGTTAATGCCAACTGCATGTATATTTTATGAGTAAAACTCATGCCTTACATTTAATTAATTTCTTTTTTTTTTTTTGATGTACATTTTATTGCTACTTGTGTTTGTGTATACGCCTTACTTTAAGTTTCCCTGGGAGATGCTGGCCAGTAGAAGCACCATCAGAAGCACCAAAAGGCCACTTTAAAATGGCCCTGAATATTGAAAAAAACTGATTAATCCTCTTCAACTGGCAACAGTAATAACATTCTGCTGCCAGGACTAACCCCCCAGCTAGCTGTCATTTGAACATTACCATGGCTCTTCTTTCTATTGCTTCTCTTGTGGGACCTCTCAGTCCCTTAACTGTTGTAGTGGGGATTGGTAGTATTTCTGTATTTGATAAAATAGGTCCCTGGCTTCAGAAGTGTTTTATCTGTAAATGGTCTAGAGTCTGTGCACCTGAGCAGTAGCAAAGTCCAAGGTGCTTCAGTGGTGGAATTCAGTATTATTTCACTTTCCTTTCAAGTATATTCTACAATTCACTGTTAGCATCTGAATTAATGCAGACACATATGAAATCACATCAGTAACCTTCATTAATATTATTTACAGTACTGAAGAAGGTGCATTACCTCATCCAGTCCCCAGTGGCACCACAGCAATACTGTCTGCCACTCTCTTGCCTTTCATTCATTTCTGCATCTCTCATACATGGTGTATTTCTGTACCTTAGTCCTTCGTTATTGCTTGCTATGCTGGCTAGCCCTATGCCAAACTGTTTAGTCAAATCAAGAACATTTCCTCTGATGACACTCACAGCACTACAAATTCTCTGTTTCTTAAACTGATATTCTTTAGGCTCTGAATTCAGTATAATACCATTAAGAAAAATGTTGAGCCATGTGTGCCAGAATAGTATGTAGAGACTTTGGTCACCAGATTAAAAATGAACCTGCAATACACCTGTCCAATAACCTACGAATATTAAACATTCTAACTCTGCTAACAAGTAGTTTTACATTAGAAAATGTAAACTTCAAGGAAACTTCAAGGAAACATCATTGTGGAAGATGTGATGTCACAAGTAAAAGCTATGTCTACTCAGTCAATTGCATTATTTCTTTACTAATAGTTTATATACTACATCCCTTTATTATTATTATTATTATTAATTATCTGTAATCTTGTGTTAAAAAATTAATTCTGGGTCTGATTTTGATCCCTTGGAAGTTAGTGGCAAAACTTACGCTCACTTCAGCAGGAATATAATCTAAAAAACTCCTTTGGAATCAGCAAAACTTTGGAGAACCCCTGATGGTTCTAATGAAACATTTTAGATTATATAAAAAATGTATTTTTCCTAAAAGTTTATGATCACCTTTGGTCTCTGAGATATCCTTTCCTGTGGAAGGTGTATTCTGCTATACAGGATATGGCTTTATTGACATGTAAGACCAGATCAGATTAGGAACTTAGATAATCTATATTATAGCAAAATATCTACAAATATTATCTAAATAATAAATGACAATCAACAAAAATTATTGAAAATACAATTGTGAAGTAGTTCTTTGTCTTTAACCTGTGTATAACATACCAGACTCTCTGGAGGGAAATTGTTTGAGACTTTAGAGGACTGAGGCTTTCATTGGAAACTAAAAATTACCACTTCTATAGAAATTTTCTTCATAGTTACTAATTATTGCGATGTTAAGTATAGTACAGTTAATTGAAACAAAAATCTTATGAGATTCTATAAGCCATAAATATCACAGCTAAATCATTTTAGTAACACTTATCACATGCTCTTTTGCTACATAGTTACACTCAAGAGCAAATAAAAATATTTATTAAATTGCAAATAATTGTAGAATTCTTTGAATTTCTGTTTTCTTTCCCTACGTGGTCAGTATTTTAAGGTATTTACATCCCCAATAACATCCCTATTAAGAATATCTTACTTCTTAAAGAAGAATAATAAATGGACTGTTGGATGGTAACAAGCTGTTCACTGAAAATCTATTGCAGTTATGATTATTGGAATGTTTTTTATACTAATTTTTTTTTTTTTACAGTTTTTAATAACAGAATGGAAATGGTGATTCATCTTGTATAGAAAATGCTGCTGAATGAAACACTGAATCTAAAAAAGTGTGGAAAATACAGAATTATCTGATGGATATCCCATGAGTGGCCAGTGCTTGGTAATTTACAGACTTTTTGATTACATCCGGACTATTGTGTTTATCAGATAATGAATTGTTCTTCAAACCTATTTATATTTTTAGTTTCTAGACCATCCTGTGGCAATGCACTCCATTTCATTTAGAAATGTGTTTTGCTCTGGTGCCTATATTAAACCCATCAAAGTAAAATATGAATTCTCCTTTTCTGTAAGGCCATTCAAAGACAGTGAAGACTGCTCAAGAGGAGCAGAAGCAGGCAACAGTTCTGCAAGATGGATGGTTTTTTGACTCACTGGAAAACAAATAAGTAATAAAGCAAAGAAATTTAATTATATTTTCTCCCCTCAAAGCGTTGTTAAAGAGATGACATGCTAGATTTTACTCCTGATGAGTTTTCAACTGAAAGAAGTTACAGAGAGTAGGAAAGAATCATGGATTTGGGCCTTTTAAGCTCAAAAATATAATTAAAATGGAAGGGAAATTACAATGTAAAAACACCCTGGTACCTGATAAGGAAAACATAGAACTAATAAATTAATGTCATGTAGACTTTCAACATCCATTCTGGTCCTTTAAAGAAATATGACTGAGATTTTAAGGTTTTAGGATTATTTATGTGCATATTATTCACATTTAGAGGGCTTTTATATATTTTATCATATTAGAAATAGAAATATGCATTAGCATTCACATTATAAAAAGGACAGTGATTTTCTCATCATTTAACCAGGATAAGTTAAATCCTGTTTCTGTAAGACTCACAGCATAAGCATTGTTATGACCATAATTCAGGGAATGATTTTTTGAGGAGGGTTTTCTTTCTGTTTGTTTTTTTTGTTTGTTTTTGTTTTTTTTGTTTGTTTGTTTTTTGACCTTTGGTTTTCCGTTTAAAACCTTTTTCATAATAAATATATATACAACATTGAAATATAACTGATATAAGATATCATAGTCCACCTGAACTGGAATTTCACCTTTGGTGGAAATTGCTGCTGGATAGCATAGATATTGTGTAAGGATGAGTATACCTTGTAGAGGAGCACAGGAAGGAAAGCACAGTCTGACTCTTGGAAGTTTCAGGATTTTTCACATTTTTTCTCTCAGTTAGGTGGTTCTGAGCATTTTAATTAACCTCTGTAGTGAAGAGATAAGAAGAATTATGTAAGAAGAAATTTTGATTATTGTAAGATATTATTATTATAAGAAGAAATTTTGTGTGTTTGAAAGATTTTAATTAGTTCCTTGAATATGAACAATTGAAAATTATAATTTGAATTTCCTTATACTGCTGTACTGCATTTAAGTGGAAAGATCCTTAGAGATGAAATTAGATAAACATTTAAGGAAAAGGTATGAGCTGTTTTAGGTGTGTCTCTAGATCTAATAATGTGTCTCATTTGAATCATTCTACTGGTACCTTGCACAATGGCACACTCTGGAAGTAAACTAGCTTTTGTAAATGCAATGGAGAGAAATCAAGACAAGGAAGATAGCAGCTATGGTGGGGAGAGAGAAGAATATTATTCACTCAGTGAAGATATGTACATTCTAAAATAAGGGTATTGCTGTCACCCTGGACCTTCTGTACTCAGCCCTCTTTTACAGGTCATTATTTACCTTTTCTCAGTGTTCTCTAAAGTAATGTTAGTTCCAAGTACTGTAAGCAATGTCGTGGAAGAAATCAAATAGGCTGGTGGCTATACAACCACAGATATCCACTGGGCTTCCTATGCACTTTCAGCTTTAAGACACAAATCCCGAACTGTAAAACAAACAAGCAAGCAAGCTGTATGTTTGGACATATCAATTGTATGGGGTGTGTCACCTGTTCAGAGTTTGCTGAATGCCTCTATTATCTGATGGTGTTTTAGTTAAATGCCTGATGTTAGGTAGGAGAAGCTACTGCATCTGGTTACATGCCTTGATACTTCAGAGATTGAAATATGTTCAGATTATGAAAATGGTCTACATTTTCAGATGTTCTTTAACATAATGCTTCTTGTCTGTTCATGAAGACCAGGAAGCCAAAGGAAAATACATTACTGGGGGGTGGGGAGAAATAGAACGTTCACAGTCCTACTAATCAGTGCTACATGTTTATAGCAACCATATTTGAGAAAATTCTTTTTTTTTCAGTAGGGTAAAGATTTGCTTCAAAGCGCATTACAGTCAATAGGGATCTTTGACTGCCTATATTAAGTTTTAGATCCAGCTATACAGAAAAATAAATCATATATAGGATGCTTTGTTATTTGGAAAGTCCAAACCCCATCTATATTTCAATTTTGTTGCAGATATTCAATGGGGATAGGAAGAACAGAAAGTCTACAGAGTACTTTACAATGTTTTTTTCTTCTAGAGTTTTCTCATACTGTACTGCTTTATTTTTCTCATTTGAGGTTATGTTTAGAATTAAGAGTATTCAGTGTATGGCCAGCATCATAATAACATACGTACTTATGAAATAATGCATGTCCCTAACAGAGAAGATGTTTGGATCACTACTCTGTATTAAATTTGATCATGTTTTAGGTGACTTATGTTATTTGACAGGCAATGCCTTCAATTTAATGAAGAAAAAGAGAAACCATACACAGCACAGTTTCTAGAGTAAAATAATCTGACTTTGGAATAATGATAAAGCTAGAGATGGCAAGCTGCTTAATGTAGTGCATTTGAGCTTACTCCATTGCACAGGATATTTGTGTTGACAACTGTGCTAAGGTCACTTGAAGTGAGAAACAAGTTACTATATTACTGCTAGATCCGTTCCACTCTACCAAAACAAGTAGTAATATGACCCTAAAACTACATCTCACCAACGCATTATCATTGCTGCAGCAACATGCCAGGATAAATCCTCAGCTGTTATAGATCATCACAGCTCCACTTAATCCATGAAACTGACATGACAGGATTGTTAGATTGTCGTTAAAATCATTTAACTTGCTATAGCAGTACGCATGTGCCTTCCTTGTCATTTCACCTTGTGGCAGTGTGTTCCCCCCCACACTTCTCACTTTCGGTCTGGCTCTTGCCTTGCTCGGGCAGTGACCAGTGTTCTGGCTACACCTGAGGCCTTGCTCATGCAGATAGCAACCACAATATTGGCTCAAACTGGGTGCTGGAGAAACTGACAGACAGACATTTTGCTCAGCAGCTGAGGGTCAATGGAGCATGTGCAAAACGAAAAAACAAACAACAACAACAACAAAACAAAAACACAACAACAAAAAACAAACAAACAAACAAACAAACACCACTATATGACTATTAGTTGTATTGGGTTTATGTGGTAAAGATTTGGTAGCAGAGGGGCCACAGGGGTGGCTTCTGTGAGAAGATTCCAGAAGCTGCCCCATGTCAGATAAGAGCCAGCTCCAGC
>VXAL01003434.1:0-16760 GCA_013399475.1 Chauna torquata
AGAATTCTTATACAGAACTTCCAAATCATTATGCAGGAAGCAACTCTGTTTTACAGATTCACATTTTACTGGCTGCTGAAGACAGCTGAAAGTTGGAATATCATGAGAGAATTGTTTTTACTATGCCATTCTATACAGAGCAGAATAATGCTTTTTTTATTTTTATTTTTATTTTTTAAAGCATCAGTCACATTAACCACTTAACTTACAAAGAAACAATGAAGCTTCCTACTCGTCTGTTAACTTAGTAGATGACAGGACTACATCCGGTAGAACAAACAAGCTCTCTCTACTAGTGCAAAAGGTCTAGCAGAGAACTCTAAAATAGTTCAAAAAAATAAAAAGGTAGTTTGTTGAGAAAAAAAATTAGTCTCCTCACTACAAAGCAAAAGGGCTTATATTTTAACTTTTAGAAGTCAAAATCCTAAGGAAGACAAAAGAATTTGCAATCTGAATACAAAAATCCAAGGAGTGAATGATATCACTGGAGTGGCCATCCTTATAGGAAACCACAAACTCATTTGTCCTCGTTATGACTTCAAACTGATTAAAATCATTGGGTAACTAACTCGAGACAAGGCTCGATATAAAATCTTCTTGGAAGAAAAGACATTAAAAAATAGAATAAGGAGAGTAAAGCAGGGACAACATTGTGCTACGGAGGTTAAGATCAATGACAATTTCATTATTAAAGACCTCTAAGATTTTTTTGAAGGGAGTGGTTGTACACTTTCGTTCCTTTCAGTGGTTACATTGCTCCTGTCTCAAGATCCTATGATATCACAGTATAAAATTTCACGCATTAGTCCAGTCCTGATTTTAGCCCCTCTAGCCTTTTGTTTAATGGTAAACCAAATTAAAATGTGTTCTTTTACCTTGCATTAGCTAACTAATGAGTTACTTGAATAACATTTGAAACCCTAGTGAGAACAATGCAGTTATAAGTTAAGTATTTCAGTTGCAAGACTGTTGTGAAAACACTCTTGACTAGCCACTGCCACTTCGTGAGAAATAGTAAAGCACCAGACAACACTGCATGGTAATAGCGAAGTAAAAATAAATGCAGACTTTGTAGTGACTACTGCACAGATATTTCAACGTAAAAGGTAGAGAACAAGATCCAGAATCAGCTATTTTAAACAGTGGGCTCCCAATGGAAATGGAGGGAGGGAGCTGAGCAAGCCCAACAACTGTATGCAACTGCAATTATGTTATTTAGATTTTTAAAATAGTGTAAAACTGACTCTAATCCAATAAGAAGTTAATGGTCTTCTGAAGAAAATTCTAATTATAAATAATTTGCATTGGTATCTAAGGTAGCAAATGGTCAGACAATTCCACAAGTCCAACTTGTTATCCTAATTTTCATTATTCAAGGATAAGACAACAGAAGCTTTTAAGTAAACAATGCCCTTATACATAAATAAAGTAGTTTTAAAAGCTTTTTTTTTTTTAAGTAGTATGTTACATACACATATGCTCATCACCATACTTTAGACATTAGGAAGTTACCGCATCCACATAGACTCTTTTGATGAAAACAAATAAATACTTCAATTATCATCTATGTACGGTCATGAATGCTCTTACGCTCTTTAACTCGAATGTAGTACTGCTTCCAAAATCCAGGTCTTCTGATAGAAGGGGCAAAGAACATCACTTAAAGTCTTCTTTCTATGAATGGTATCCTTTTATAACTATTTGACAGATCTTAGTTGCCAGCTGCAACTACTGGGCCCCACTGCATCCCCAGTTTGCAGAAAATAGACATGAAAATAACATAGCCAACATCATACACAGAAGGAGGCATCAGCCTCTTAAATGCTCACAGTCAATCTACTTTCTTCTTCTGGAAATACTTCTGGCTTGGCCACAAAGAATCAAGCCTTCATACTTATTAAGTAAAACCCACCTTAAAAAAAGCCTTTAAATAAAAAAAAATCCTTAATACACAACAGCATTCGTAACAGTCTTCACAGGGTCCAAAAAGTTGCCAAAAGAATGCACCTTTAGTCAGTTTTTTGTCATTTTTGTCAGCACTAGCAGACACCTTTTGGCACCACTTCCTATTGTTTGTACACACATTTGGCTAGTTCTAGGGATCTTTTTTTCCCCCCTCCCTCTCCACTGTAACAGTCACATGACTAAAACCTAATTGAAGTTATCTATGCAGAAGTTACTGTTAGATATTTAGAAATATGGGAAAAGAATATAGACTTCAGGAACACTGTTAGACATCAAGACCCTCAATACAAAACCAAGAACAAAATTCACTGCAGATTTGCTCTAGAAGTTACTCTAATCAACTTGTTTCCTCAAGTCCTGAATTAAGAAATGCAGGTTGTCAAAACTATCACTAGACATTTTGCATGACGTTGAGCCCCAAGAACACATGATTTCCCAGCATTGACTTCTTCGAGAAGCTGTAAATCTCAGGTTCAATATGAAAAAGATGAAGTAAATATTTATCTCCCTCAGCTTTTGTACTAATTTAAGTTCCATACACAAAGACAAACACTGAAGAAATGCTCTCTACATAATACAGCTTTCTCAACCCTTAGATATTCCTTTCTTTTCAAAGGAATTTGATATGTTCTATAACTATTCTGGTGATTCAGGATTGACTGGCACTAAAATTGGGAAACAAAAGCAGCACAGAACAATTTAGTACTCACCTGCTCTCTCTCCCTCCCTCCCAGTTACGAGACAATTCTTTACATTGTCTTTAAGCAATTTGTAAGCCCCCAGGCCAATACTAAGAGGAGCAATCAGTTGCCTCCTTGTATTTGCTGACATCGCTGCTTTGCTGCCACACATTAAGTCTAATGAGGAAATCATTCTATTTATTTTTTACTCAGTTCTGAATTACATCAGTTTCCTGATCCTACTCTGAACAGCCATGGGAGTACTCAGGCTGGCACAAGGGATGCAAACAGGATACTGAAGAAACAGCATGGTCTCAGATCAGTCTAAACTGACCACAAAATCATAACTTGCATGTCTAAGTGACAAAAGTCACAAACAAAGGTAGGGAGGCTAGGAAACTCAGAAGACAATTTGCTATCTCTCCTGTACTACAGATTCAATCAAAATGTATTTAAGAAGTGTATTAGCAAGATCATTTCTCAAAGGGGAGAAAACGTTATTTTACATAATATGTATAAAACAATAGTTCAGTATGCAAAAATATAGCTTCCCATGGCTTTAAAAAAATCCAACTG
The DNA here is from genome assembly GCA_013399475.1 of Chauna torquata. NCBI lineage: Eukaryota > Metazoa > Chordata > Aves > Anseriformes > Anhimidae > Chauna > Chauna torquata. Next base: position 3,222 of record VXAL01003434.1, read on the forward strand.
AACTTNCTAAACAAGCTCAGAAGCCTCTCTTTTCAGGGCAGACTCTCCCTCTTCTGCCAGACTGTCCATTTTCATATTCATGATATTGTCCCGTATCTCTGATATCCACTATTTTTCTACAAAAATAAGGGACATTTGATAACTCTCGGTTCCCTCTACACCTTGGCCCTCAGTTGTAAATAAGAATATCACCACACGAATTCACCAAGTTTTATTATGGAGGTGAATTCAGAGAGCACTGAAAAACACAGTGGTAGATACTTGCTATTTGTGCAAGGATGCATAAAATAAAGCCTAAAACTAGGCAAGGCAGAATACAAGAACAAAAAGAATTACTGAGCAACTGCTTGAATAATATGGATCCCATGAAAAAGAACTGGCTGAGGTTAAATAACTACAGGATACAAATATGGAATAAGACAAAATTTTAACATCTAATATTATGGACTTTGTAAACTTAGTTTTATTTTAATGGAGTGCTGCATTTCAGACAAACACATACTAGATTTTGTAGTTGGAGGGTTTTTACTTTTTAAATAAAAAACAGGCAAAAGTCTTTCACCCAATAAACTCCACAATCTCAAACAAGAATACTGAAATTTTCCTTAACTGTATATGACTAAATAAATCACTGATTACTCTGACAATCCATACCCCATACTCCATATCCCTTACACTGCTTGATCGAAGCAGACCAGAAGACTTAAAGTAGTTTGCCAGAGAACTTCCGCATAACTAACTTATTCAAAAATCAGTACTTCACATAGAAGCTGATCAATGAAAACTATAAAGAAATATTTTCTGGGAATAAAATGAAGATTTTGTTTTGTTTTTAAAGAAACTTGAATGGTTTTAAAACTTAAGAATGATTGCTCTACTTTTCATATAGCATTACCCATACTCATATTAAAACTACAGCAAATCCAGCATTCATAATAAAACTACATTTTATTGCTCCAACCACACACATTGCCTGACTTAAAGACAATCTACACCTTGATTAAACATATTTCTCTTAGCTATTGAGAACAAAAGATGGAAGTTATTACAGTGCTTTGGACGTGTAAAATTGCACATGTAACCTAAGGGTTATTTAATAATATACACATAAGGTTTCACAGTCTTACTATATGAATAAATTCTAATACACAGTATTTGAAATATTCATCCAAGAACTCAAACCTAGTAAGACCTATCACAGAGAAAACAAGGCAAGAAATCTGAATCAAATGGTAAAGCATGTAAAATTGGTTAAAGAATTTACCTTATGCTGAATACTAACACTTTCCTATACAATTCAGGCAATCAAATTCTAACGGATTTACCAATACAGGAACACATTTGGTAAGTAGGTATACTTTCTATTTCAGTTCTAAACATTTAACTCTCTAGAAGAAAAGAGTATTTGGAAAAAAAATCAAATGTATGTAAAGGAATGCCAGCTGCAACGAAATGCTTGCATTTTTCTAAAGCCCAGAGTTCCAGAAGGAAGGAAGGAAAGGCCTGCAGTATTTTTGAAAGAAATGTAACACACTGAAGCAGCTTGAATATACATACCAGCATACACATCAACGCGTGCTTATCCTACTAGGGCACGTCACAAGACTCAAAACAACAGTAAGATTATTTTTTTTAAATGTTTTGTTTTAATCACATCATCTCACACATACACAAAAATCTCATCTTCATTTTTAGATGTTTGTTACGCTAAAGATGAAGCAGAACAGTTTTGGAAAAATAAAACATATTGAGGACGTGGAAGATTTGACTCATAGCAGTAATTTAAGAGTGTATACACCTGTGTAGTTATTGATGTTCTAGTTCCCATTCACAAAAAGCAAACTGAACATGAGAGAACAGCCTTCACCCTCAGTTTTCAACAAATACAGTTTGAAATATCATTGCATTCAGAACATCTAAACCATCATGCATGTAAAAGCATTAGGCATTAAGAAGTTTCAGTATATTTATTCATACAGACCTGATAATGCCCATTTTTGTATTTTAATTACAGTTAAACCTTAAACTGTCAACTGGACTTGGGGAGAAAAAAAGAGATCTTGACTACTCTGAATAAAAAATTAAAACACATTTCTTTAAAAATCATGCTTTATTTTGCAAGTTAAAGTCTCAAGTGAGATTCTCACTCTAAAAAGCTGTGCAGTAAGACAGGTGTTACTGTTCATATCAAGATTGTACATGTTTCAAAGACATAGAACTTTTAAACATCCTATAGAATAAAAAAAAATTGAAGAAAATTTTCTGGGGAACCTTATGAACAGTGAGTTAAATATGAGGTCAATAGCTACTGCACCTAGAGTAATAATGGGGATAGTTCTTGAAGGTTCCTATTTTTATAGACCTTTTCCATTTGATTTTTGCTCTTCAACTGATACCTTCTTCAAAATACTTATTTGATCACTTTCTGATTGCTTCTTGTATTGGGTTTACGTGGTAAAGGTTTGGTAGCAGGGGGGCCACAGGGGTGGCTTCTGTGAGAAGATTCCAGAAGCTGCCCCATGTCAGATCAGAGCCAGCTTCAGCTGGCTCGAAAAAGGGACCCGCTGCTGGCCAGAGTTGAACCAGTGAGCGATGTTGTTTGTGCCTCTGGGAGAGCAGATTTAAGAAAGGAAAAAAACTGCTGTGCAACAGCAGCTGGGAGAGAGAGGAGTGAGGAACAGCCCTGCAGACACCAAGGTCAGTGAAGAAGGAGGGGGAGGAGGTGCTCCTGGTGCCAGAGCAGAAGTTCCCCTGAAGCCTGTGGTGAGGCCCATGGTGGAGCAGGCTGTCCCCCTGCAGCCCATGGGGTACCACATGGAGCAGATCTCCACGCTGCAGCCCGTGGAGGAGCCCACGGTGGAGCATGTGGATGTGGCCTGAAGGAGGCTGCAGCCCATGGAGAGCCCCCGCAGGAGCAGGCTCCGGGCCGGACCTGTAGCCCGTAGAGAGGAGCCCACGCAGGAGCAGGTGATCCGGTGGGAGCTGCCACCCGTGGGGGGACCCGTGCTGGAGCAGTTTGCTCCTGAAGGATGGACCCCATGGTACGGACCCACATTGGAGCAGCTCTTGAAGAGCTGCAGCCTGTGGGAAGCCCACGCAGGACCCGTTCGGGAAGGATGGCATCCCGTGGGAGGGACCCCACGCTGGGGCAGGGGCAGAGAGTGACCATGAAGGAGCGGCAGAGACGAAGCGATATGGGCTGACCGCAGCCCCCATTCCCCGTTCCCCTGCACTGCTCGGGGGGAGGAGGTAGAAGAGGGTGGATGGGGGGAAGGTGTTTTTAGTTTGCTTTTAGTTTCTCACTGCTCTAGTTTGCTGGTTATAGTAATAAATTATATTAATCTCCCTATGTTGAGTCTGTTTTGCCCGTGACGATAGTTAGTGAGTAGCCTGCTTGTCCTTATCTCAACCCTTAAGCCCTTGTCCATCATATTTTCTCCCCGTTTCTTTGAGGAGGGGGAGTGAGCGAGCGGTTGTGGTGGAGGTCGGCTGTTTAGCTGGGTAAAAGCACCACACTTCTCAAAAGCAACCACTAAACATCAGAAACGTGACGTCCTTGAGCAACTTTCCCACAAGAGTGGCAGACATAAAAATAACCAGCTAGTCCCAACGAGGAATCTGGTAGGTTAATGACAACTGACAAATACAAAGGGATTTGCTCAACTGCAAGTCCCCTTCAGTCTTGCAATGGGTATGGCAAAGACCAGCCTTGCAAGATTCTCTCCTTCCCCAAATCTGTCTTTCCGAGTTTTCACTACCATTGTACTACCTCTCAAACTTAAAAGTTTGCTTCTTCTCTACGGGGACAAGCTACTGTCAAGTTCCAACAGCTTCTTTGAACAACTTCCAGAAAATCCAGCCTTCCATTGCTAACTCTAATGGTAAATGTTTTGCAGATCTTAAGTATCTTTCCTACCTACTACCACTGCTTCTTTGCTAGTTTACCCAATTCATGTATCGGTCAATTGATCAAATTTAGAGTGGTAAAATCTATTTTGTCCCCGCATAGGAAGGCCTCTCATATGGACGACGTCATTTGCTTCTTCGAGTTTCCCCCTCTTCTATGTTATGGTCAAACTTCTAAGCAACAACTTAAACTTAGTTCAAGAGTATCTCCATTCTGTCTACTATTCCCTCCTAGAGATTTATTCATGCGACCATTTTTTCTTGTGTCAGGATTATTTTTATAGCCACCCTCCTAATCAATTTGGTATTTAGGAATAGTAGAATAACATAACTCATACAACTCTTGGATATATTTTTAAGGACTAACACCCTCTAAATTTCGTGGTCTGGAAAACTAGGTAAACCAATCGTCCATAGTCTTCAATCCAGAAGCCAGCAGCAGGAGGAAAAAAAAAAGTTGACTTAGACTACAAGTCCAAAAAAGTTAGAAGCCACTAAAACCATAGATTGAAACTGTTACACACAGCATTCTCCTGAAAGACTAAAACGTACACTCTTAAGAATTGCAAACTAAATGAAACAATTTCTTGAATAAATGTAAATGCCTTAAAAGTTCATCATTAATTGACCCTTCTTATACTTGAGTATTCTTCATGTTACAAAAAGCTTCTAATATTTTGTTTTAATTTAAAACTTAAAATATACTGAGCACAGTTTAGTTTATAAAAAAGTTTTTCTTTTCACCAACCTTAGTCCTAGAGGCAATCCTTCAAAAAACTAAGTTCGTACCTAGGAATTTTTAAGAGAACTGTCATCTTCTGGAAAATGATCGTATGTCACCTAACCCTATTAGCATTACATACTTCTCAAAAAAAGTTATCTACTCCACTTGAAGGACAGGTAGCCCAGAGAAGAATGCAATGGGAAAGTGGGCAATGTGTGCATCTAGATGCATGGAAACAGTGAGACCGGTAAGAGAAGAGAACAGATAATAACTAAATCACACAAACACTACACAGTAGCTGCACCATGCAGAAGACTAACGTAATGCACTAAGACTGAATGATTAAATGAATTTCGGAAAAAGTGATGTTAATCTCATTATTATCATCAACATATTGTAACAGAACTACTAAGATGCTCCATGCCATGGTGTCAGAACACGCATCCCTACATGTCAGCTCTCCTTTTCCCTGCACACCTGATAATTTCTGCAGGCATTTCATTTTAACATCTCAACTCCTCCACTAGCAAATTTGCACTTTGCTTTGTACCTGACATGCAAATCATCAAGAACATCAACAATCCAGACAGACCCAAGATCCAGTAATTTTTCGCTGAAAGGCATTAACAGCCATAATTCATTATTTCTTTAATCAATTGATAGTTAACAGGAATGCCTGGAGGCATGAGATTACCTAACCAGACAACATACTCATTTTCACCTCAAAAAGCTCTCATTTTTACCTCCAAGTTATTCTATCTTCAACAATACGAATATAGTTTTACTGAGAAACTACCACCTTCCATTCAAACATCAAATTGAACGCCATCACTCAGAGAATTAAATAGCTAACTACAACATAAGTAGCAATAGTATTTCTTACTACTCATAAACACTTACTACTCCATGAAGAGTTTGGATACCACACTTGTGACTGCATTCTTTTAGAAAGTACAATGATCTACGAAACATGTTTGAACAGAAGCTCCCAAGACTCTGAGGCAGTCATGTTTCTAAAAAGATTTTGAGAAGGCTCAGGAAACAAATGCGAATCTTATATATAAACTAAGCTCTTTTTACCATGAGGGATGTTTGAAAACTTCAGCATCCCTCCTCTAGTATATACGTCCTGAAGATTAAGTCGGGCAAAATAAAACCCTCCATCTGTTTTCATAACTGAACTGCTATTTGAATTTCATTCACTTCACATCAGCTTTTCCAATAAATAAGAATATGAGTGCTCATATCACTTTTACTCACAAAAGTTAAGACAGGATATTAAACAGTTTTACATATCAACATGTGGTCACTTTCAACAGGACTAAAGAGAAGTGCAAGAACCTCAGTTACACATTTTAATCCATCAATATGAAGTTTGTCAATGCCAAAATTTAAATACAAAATACTTTCTATATTAAACCCTAGCCAGCGTTTCTTCATCACACCAACTAGCAAGTCTCCACCACAATATTCACAATAGTATGAAAATCAAAGTTGGCTTTTGCCAACATCCAAATTCTCTCTCTGCTATGATATCACAGTACCGCAAGTATTTCGAAGACATTTAGCATCATCAAAGATGTCAGTTTATTCACAAAATGTTCTATGCAAAGTAATGCTAAAATAACTCCCAATAATTTTTTCCCAAGTCTCTTTCAAGTATTTTTCTGCCCAGACAAACACTGATTCTGCCACTGCCTTTCTTACCAGAAACTAGCCATGTTGAGTACATTTCACCTATTACAGTACATATAGCACTGGCTTCCTTTTCATTTAAGACAGCCATTCAATACTGTTACTATACAAGATTTTACAGAAAAACTGTGCAGTCAACCAAAAATACACCTATAAATTCTGCCTTCCAGAAGCACAATAGTCTTCAGGCTTCTCTAACAGGAAAACTGGAGTGGGGACACCTAGAAAAGGGTGTTTTCAAACCAACATTGATGCAAATAAAATCAATTTAAAAGATGAGATCAATTAAAGCAGTCCGACATTTAGACCATACTTCATTCAGTTACCTTTGTACTGAATCAAATATTTGACTAAAGCATTTTTTATTTTTAAACAGAAAGAAAGAAATCTCATAGTTCTCTTGGTAGCTTATTCCAATCATCCAGCTCTTCATTTAAGTATGACAACTTAAGTTTGTGTTCTTTCCATCAAAATTAATAGCACTAGATTAGATTACTGAGTAATACACAGCTTATTTTATGAATTCATTTATACTTCTTCTGTGACTACATATAAAAAGGATTCGTAGTTTTTCACTGCACAAAAATTTCAATACATTTTCAGCTTGTTTCCTTATTATTTCACTGGCTGTTCTACATAAAAAAAAAGAAAAAAGCAGTTGCTCACCTTCACACATAAATCTGTCAGACAATAGACACCCTCTCAATAAGAGGATTTGCCTTTTTTTTTTTTAAGGTGGAGTGCTGTGTCACACCCTTTAAACTAAATTTCCTACTTCAAAATTAAAAAGCATCTGAATACTTCTAAAACCCAGGGAGGCAGCTAACTAGGCTACCTTTCAGACTTCTATTTGATTAACCAACAAGAGTAAATTCTAAATGGATCATTCCAAGATGTTATTTCCAGCCCTCATTTTTTTTGTTGAGTTTTCAGCATTCTTTTCAAAATTACTACTAAAGAATGGGACATTATATTGCAATGTTGACCTTGCCACTTCCGCACAGATCACAAGATAGGAATCACTTCCCAATTTCTATATTTACAGCTCCCATTTATAAACCCACAAATTGTTCAGGGTTTTTCTGAATTTCTTTCATTAGAAAACTCACAGAGGTCCTGGAGGAAAGCTACTCAAGGTGATTATTTCAGCAAAACTTCATCCTAGTATGCAGCTTCTCATCCTGTTACTATCATCTGTATTTTCTACATTTCTCCTAAATGCATGAGCCTTACAAGCATCATCTTTTAAAAGCAAACAAACAAAATAGTTACACACCTCTGACAGTTTATATCTAAAAAGATTCCAATAAATTCATTTAACCTGCTGAGCATTCTTTGGAATGCATCTAAGGCAGTAATAAAGCTTTCTTTCCCAGAAAGTTACCACCACAACCAGCAAGACTAATTATACACTGATAGTAACATCAAAACACAATCTTTGATAAGATCAAAAATATCTGTAGTTAACATCATTATACTGGTGCATTATTAAAATAAAGTTACATTGTTAAGTTACCCTGCTAGTAATTAAGTGCCACATTTAGAGCCTCATTAGACACCTAATACTAACAAGAACTAAGAATATTAAGCTCTCTCTCTATCACAATTCATAGTTGCAGTACAAGAACACAGATCAAAATGAAATTGTATACTTTGTAGCGTGGCAGATGCTTANAGCTAAACTGACTTGTTTTAGTGACAAACACTCATGCCAACGTTTCTCAGCTGCAGGTCAGTAACACACATTGCCAAGGAACAGATAGAAAAAATAACAAAAACTACTCAGGTGTCAGAACTAGAATATGAGAAGCCATCTACATATACATAAAAGAATACAATATCGCAGACCTTGAAGAGCTTTGCATCATTAAGTCAATGGCAATGCTGACAGCATCAAATTCATAATCAAGTTCGTGGAACTAAAAGTTACGTAATACAAAAGAGTAAGACACTTAAATGCTTATACATAGTATATATGAAGTATAGCGTAAGGCATTTTAGGAGAGGCATCACAGAAACTTGAGGAGGAATGGGTATTTTGCACCTCATAAATGTTAATCTAACCTCATGGCACAGAAGAGTGCCAACACTCTCTAATTTACACCACTGATCAGAGAGGTGTAACAGCCAGCAGTCCTGCCTTCTGCTAATTCAACTGTATAAAGCTTGCTAAAGCTATGAAACAGAATGGGTCTTACAAAACTTGCAAACGTGTTTACACGTTCTCCTTGAATACTTCCAAAAGTTCTGTTTCTCTAAGCAGGATCTTCTTCCCCAGGGTCTCCAGGGGTACCCCAGGATTCTGTTCCTGCACCCAGGGGTTCGGTCACTACAACTTCATTCATTCGAGATGACAAAACAAAACACACATGAACCAAAAACAAACAAACAAACAACACCCTTATCTTCAAAGCAGGCAAGCAGTTTCAGTTTCATAACCCTTGAAGTGCCAAGCATTTTAAAGGCAAACCCATCTCACTTGTTACCACTCACTCTCTACTTTTTCATAGTGTGTTACCTGAAATACAAGCCAATGCACTGAAGCTGTCTGGCAGTAACCTTAGTATCAAGCAAAATACGGTAGTATTCCTCTGGGAATATTTCATTTTGAAGTTAAAGTTACTTTCCAGAGAAACAAACCACAACTCTGAGTTAAATACTAGAACCAAGCATTGTCCAGCATATTACACTGGTCACTAGTGTAAAGCCGATTTTTATTTTTTGTTTTTAAAACAGTGTTATAGGATCATCAACCTCAAATTTGGTAGCGGTTAAGGAGTGACCATATTCTGGGAGAAGACAAACCAAGGTAAGGCAATGAAAGAAATTTTACTGCAAGTGACCCATTAAAAAAAAAAAAAGGAGATAATGAGGAAGTACTTCAGGCATCTGGAATTTCTGAAGCTCATTCCCTATTTCAGGATCATTTCAATCAGTGTTCAAAGAAGCACAGTATTTCAGAACGTACAGCCAACATATGCACATATAACACTAACACATACATAAACATGCACAATCCCTTCAAAAAGGGCAAGAATGCATTCCATCCCTCAGTAATATTAAGTGGAATTTAACCCAGAAAAATACATTTTTACCCTTTATTTCTAACAGATTAACACTAATCAATTATTTTCATAAAAATACTATATTGGTAAAAAAACTACAGACTGCTTGAATTCACACTGGAGGTTCAGGATTGGCCCTGAAGAACAGTCAAATTCATAATTAGCTCTTAATACCTGTTGGAGTTGCACTGATGAAGCTGAAGGTATCATTAAACTGTATATCCTGCTGAGCCGTTCCACAGGACAATTCAAGAACAGTCTGGGTGCCAGAATCTAACACTCAGATATGCAAACAAAGCTGTTACAGTTCATATATTTGTCCTGAAGATTAAATCAGCAGAGGATGCAACTTCCCCAGCCATTCTCTTCATCAATTAGGAAAGAGATCATTATCACTTTCCCCCAGATTCTTAAATGAAGAAAGGATGAAGAACACACTCCTCTATCTCAATACTTACTTTCAGCGTGGAAGAAATTATTATAACACCAGATACTTCACAAAAAAATCCCCAAGCTAAGGTTTCTCACAGAGCGATTAAATATGCATAGGAGTGATAGCAATGAAACTAAGAAATAAAATACGTCTTTTTGTTTTTTTTTTTAATTTTTCCCCAAGAAGTGTTATATGCCTTGTCTAAAAGAAGGTTGCATCTAAAGGAAAAATTCAGAGCAACTGTTAATGAAATAACAATTCTGTGCACTGCTTCTAAGAAAGGCTGATTTTATTCCAAATAATTATTTATGAAAGAGTAATTATTACACAGTAAAATAATTTTAATCCCCAGCGTTGACAGGAGCAGCATTCCAGAAAAAACTTACACAACTGTTATACTGATCAATATCTTCATGTACATAAACCCCATAGCCATCCAGCTATTTCTTATTCAGTCTCTACATGGTTGCACAGACAGCTCAGTGCCCTGCATTCTTTTGTTGTGTTTTCCCTGCAGGAGGTGAACATTGCAAGAAAACTATACAGAAAAGTTAAAGATCTAAATCAATTCTTTAAAAAAATAATTTTGCAAGAATTAGGCATAAACAGAAAAGTGAAAACCCTTTTTTATTACGAACACACTAATCCTTTAGAGTCACAAATGGTATCTCAATTTTATAATGAACAAAATGGAATATTAATAATGTACTTACATTGGCAAAAGAAAATCTTACCCCTACTTATCTTGAAGTAAGGACATTTCTTGAAATAGTTCAAATTTGTGTACATATCTTTTTTGGTAGACTCTACTATATAGCATCTGCCTTTTAATTAAAAATCACATCTTCTCTGTATAGGTTATTCATACACAAAAAGGAAGCAGTTCTGCACACTTTCCCTTTTCAAGTCTTGCCAAAGACTACGAGGAAGGCAGGATTTACCCATACACACACACACAGAAAAAGAAGCTTTCAACCCTCAATAAGCAGGCACCTGAAGTTCTTACAGAGGCTATCTGCCTCTAACTCTGCGGACTAAAAAGCTTCCAAAAAGTCACAGTAAGGAAACCCTTGGACAAATCTAATTTGTCTCTACCCAAAATACACAGAACTCTCAATTCAGTGCTTTAAACTGCAAAAGGGACTTAAACGCCACAAAATATGTAGCTGTTTTCATTATTAGCTTAGAAAAATTATTAATGAGCAAAAGTTTCTGGTTTTAACTCCTTTATGTATGCTATTTTATACTGAAAAAAGTTTCATTATAAAACAAAGATATTAAGTACTCACATACTTTAGTGTATAAATAAATATTTATTCACATACTTCATGTACTTCAGCACTGCTGCTACAGCACATACCTTAACGGCTTGTGTGAACAGAAGTCAGACATTTTAAATGCACATATTTGCATACCTCATGGCATTTACAAGTATTCCCAAGTAAGAACGTTGATCAACTTTTTGCAACTTACTTCACTGTATTTTTGCGTTAGTACCATTTAACTTTTTTTTTTTAAAGGACTGTTTAGTTAAGTTTAATTTCAGAATAAATACTGAGCTACACCTGTAAGACGCAATGAAAGTTTATCAATTATGTGCTTTTTCCAGCAGCAACCCTCTAGAACGCAATCGATAAAGAATCCATCCAGTTAAAACACACTGTGCATTTCACAGCTGTAGCATCTGCACTTCCTACCTGCAATCTTTGTATGTTCCATCACAATTAATGCCCCCAGTATAAATCAGTGCTTGTTATTTAAGCAAAACAGTATCAAAAGTACACTGCAGATATATTTTAAAATAATAAAACCAAAGCATATCAGTACTGCTTTAGAAATCAAAAGAATATAAGAATGGCTATGTCTTCACAGACCAACAGCCCACCAACCTCAGTATACCACCTCTAACCATGGCCAAACAGGCAGCTCCATGTGAACAGTATAAAAACAGAAGAATAAGCATCAGAAAACATTCCCAATCTCCAAAAACTTGCAACTCAAAAGTGTCCCGAACCAGAGGTAGTATCTTTTAATTTAAACACCCCTAGAGACTTTTCGTCCATGAATTCAAACGTTTTTTGACCCAAGAACATTTTAGCAGCTACAATATCCTCCTGCACAAAAATATCCTACAATATCCTCCTGCACAAAAATCCTCCTGCACAAAAACCCACTAATTCCAAAAAGCTGTGTTGTTTTTTTTTCTTTTAATTTTTGTGTCACGCTTCCTAGATGTTAGCTGAGACACAGTGATTCCTTCTTCATGTTAAGAAAATAACAACCATTCTGCAACCCTCATAACTTCTTTCACTTCCAATCCATCATCATAAAAAAACGTGCTTGCCAAAAGCAAGGTGATGTCTACGGTATCTGAAGAACTATTCCGTCAATTTAAAGAGCAAAACATTCCCAACATTCCCATCCCACTGCTTAAACCTATAACAAAGCAAAACCAGGTACAAGCAACCAAACATTTCAGCATTTATTATCGCTACATTTCATAAATGCTTTGAAAAAATGCTGAAACAGTGCATGTACACTGAACATAGTCTCATCTAGTTAATCATATTTACACGTTTACATGTCTACAATCACACAAAGTGCCTAATTTAGATCATATCAAATCTGAAAGTTTCCCTGAAAAATACATGACTTTTTTTTTTAAAGGAATGTCCTATTCAGATGTAATTCTGGAATATTTATTAGGTTCTCAAAGTTCACAAAATTCCTTTAATGAGCTGCTCTCCCCCCCCCCCCCCAGGGGAAAAAAAAAAAAAGAAAAAGAAGCATACAAGAAAAATATTTTTTTAAACACGCGTACCAAACATAAAATGGTAAATAACAAAATGTTCCCATAATGTCACTAAATAGCTGGGGAAAAAAGCATTTGCAAAATTAGATAAACCAGAAACTGAATGTCACTAGAGCTGTCACTTTATATAACGGAAAATATATTAACAAGCATGTTAATCTTTATGCACGTTTACGTTTGAAGGATGCATGCTAAGCATACTGAATATTTGGAACAATGTGTGTACATTTTCATGTTTCTTAATTATTCTTCCTATTTTTTAGAAACATTTGAAAGTAGCATCTATTGTTAAGTTTCTCTCAACACATTCTTGTGTGATTTTGAACTATCAGGTAGTACTCAACATCGTTTTTATCTAGTTCAGAAGATGTGAAGAAACTGCTCTATTTTATGAACAATTGAGACCTTGATTCCAGCTAAGCAGATTAGCCTATACACCCCCAAAGAAAGTAGAATTCCACTGATTTNATTCAGATGTAATTCTGGAATATTTATTAGGTTCTCAAAGTTCACAAAATTCCTTTAATGAGCTGCTCTCCCCCCCCCCCCCCAGGGGAAAAAAAAAAAAAGAAAAANCCTATTTTTTAGAAACATTTGAAAGTAGCATCTATTGTTAAGTTTCTCTCAACACATTCTTGTGTGATTTTGAACTATCAGGTAGTACTCAACATCGTTTTTATCTAGTTCAGAAGATGTGAAGAAACTGCTCTATTTTATGAACAATTGAGACCTTGATTCCAGCTAAGCAGATTAGCCTATACACCCCCAAAGAAAGTAGAATTCCACTGATTTTCCTAGATAGCTGAGAAGTTGCAAGATCAGCAAGTTTTCACATGAAACTCCTTGACATAACTTTATCTTCCTTCCCGTGCGTTTCTGTAGTACATCTCCAAAGTGTTGTCCC